>JANRMT010062806.1:121053546-121074443 GCA_026402145.1 Polypterus bichir lapradei | reverse complement strand
TTTTTTTTTTTTTTTTTTTTTTTTTTTTTTTTTTTTTTTTACTTATTTTGGGTTGATATATTAAGAACAAGTGGGATTGGAGGGTGGAGTTAATAAGAGGGATTAGATAAATAAATATATATATATATATTTTTATGTAATGGTTTGAAATTGCATATTCATCATTAGGAATGTGTGTACATGTTTTATGTAAAACTTAAGATTGGTTTTGATTTACTGTTTTATTGATTTATTCCTGTGTTTATTCAATAAAGTTTGTTTTTAAAAATAAAAAAATATCTATCTATCTATCTATCTATCGTATAGTGCCTTTCCTATCTATCTATCTATCTATCTATCTATCTATCTATCTATCTATCTATCTATCTATCTATCTATCTATCTATCTATCTATCTATCTATCTATCTATCTATCTATCTATCCACCCCTCCCTTGTAACACACCTTTGGTTGGTGTTCTTTATGAACGGCACTGCACACAATGGTTATTCTTTCATGTTTTTGTTGTATAGTTTTTGTCACTTAAAGCCAGTATTAAACTTATTTGGCTCCTTTTCATTTCTTTTATTTATTTACCCGGGATGTGTCACAATGTGCAATCCAATTTCAGTTTCTCTGATAACCCACCCATCATCATCATCATCATCGCTTCTGCTCTTTCAAAAACATTTTTTTGTCCTCTGCCATGTCTTCATCTTCTGTCCCGTTTTATGTCCTCTCATGGTGGTCTCTTTATTTCATTCCTGAGCTCCTTCTATTTTTTTCCTGCCAGTGCCAGTTTTCCCCCAATGAAGTCCTTGCATCTGATTTTGTTATTTTCAGTTTGTTGTCTTCAGTTTCAGGCTCCCATTCATATATTATTAAGTCTTTTTTTTTGTACTAAGTCATTCATTGCCCACCATTAAACTCCTTTTACTATATTTACCATTCCCATTTCCTCTTCTCCATTTCTATTTAGGTGCCCATTTTTCTCCTTTTTCGTCTCTCCCTTTTGCCACACTTCCTGAACTCTCATACATCTCCATGTTCCGCTGACATTCTCTTCCTGCTAGACATATGGAATTTTTGTCAGTTGTGCTAATTGAGTTGGCAGTGCCTCATGCAAGTTCATCCTCCCTATACATTCTTGAATTCCTTTCTTTTCTTTGACCCCCATATGCTTTTGGACATTTTAAACATACAGCGGCGTGCCAAAGTATTCAGTCCCCTTGAAAGTCATCCAGATTTTCTGCATGAGTAAATATTCACACACTTTTATATCCACTCAGTATTTTGAATGTGAAGTCTTAAGCTGTAACAACACGTTTCCAAAGTCAAAATAAACCATTTTCTGTAGATACTGAACTAAAGAAGAAAAACTCCAAGTGAGCGTTTCCCTCGGTATTCAAACCCTCCACATTCAGAAGTTGTTGAGGACCCTTTTGCTGCAATAACAGCCTTCATACTTTTGGGGTAAGCAGTGGCAGTTCAGGGTGATGTGTGTAGATGGGAGCAGAACTGGCTTAGACACAGAAGGTAGAGGGTGATGGTGCGAGGAACCTTATGGGCCGACATTAAGAGTGGGTGACCAGCAGGGGTCAGGCTGGGTCTGCTGCTATTTTAATTTAAAAAAATCAATGATTTGGAAAGGAATATAAAGAACAAGCTGGTTAAGTTTGCAGATGATGCCAAGTTAGTAGAATTGGCAGATAATCAAGAATCCTTTGAATTGTCACAGAGGGACTTGGACAGCATAACGTTTTGGGCAGATTTGTGGCAGATGAAATGTAATGTCAGTAAATGTCAAGTATTACACATAGGAAGTCAAAATGTGAGGTTTAAGTACACGATGGGAGGTCTGAAAATCAAAAGTCCACCTTATGAGAAGGATTTAAGAGTCATAGTGGACTCGACACAATCAACTGCCAGTCAGTGTTCAGAAGCCATTAAGAAGGCTAACAGAATGTCAGGTTATATAGCGCCTTGATGTGTGGAGTACAAGTCACAGGAGGTTCTGCTCAAGTCTTTATAACACACTGGTGAGGCCTCATCTGGAGTCCTGGGTGCAGTTTTGGTCTCCAGGCTACAAAACAGACATAGGTCAGGTCGGGGAGCCTGCACTGGTATAGCGTGTTGCCGCACCCATCACACGACAAAACAGCTCGAGATTCTGGTTGGCAACCCCCCAGGCAGACACACAGTCCAGTCGCTCCCCCAAAAAGGACCATCTATCTGCCACAGCCAGGTGTTACGTGGGCATCCCCTAGACCAGGCGCTCAATAATGAGGGTCCTGGTAGCCAGATCACCCTCGGGTAATCGAGCCACATGGCTGTAGTGCCGTAACTGACGCTCCCTCACAATGCAGGTCACGTGTCTCATTCAGGACTCCATGAGCAACACAAAGTCAAACCAACGGGACCCAAGGATTCTCTGAAGAGACACAGGAGTCCAGTCTTCATCTCAGGTCACTGGATAGTGTCCATGTCTCACAAACAGGAAGCATGAGGGCTCTAAAGACTTGGACCTTCGTCCTTTTGTAGAGATATCAGGAGCGCCACACACCCCCTTCCAACGACCTCATGACCCCCCCATGCTCTCCCAATCTGTCTACTGTCTTCATAGGAAGAGTCACCAGAGTCACATGTATGTCACTGCTGAGGTAAGTAAACCTCTCAATGACGAGGTTGACACTCTCTCCGCAGACAGACACACTGATGATGGCCGTGCCCAAGAGGTCATTAAAGGCCTGGATGTTGGTGTTTATCAGGACACTCGCAGGCTCAGACACTCGGATTCCTCACTCGGTCTCTTGAGACCCCCGATCAGAGCCTCCATTGACTCCGCAAAGATCAAAGCATCTTCAGCAAAGTCAAGATCAGTGAATCTTCCTTCCCCACAGCCGCAAGAGCCCACAACCCTGCCCAACACCCAGTCCATGCCAGCATTGAACAGAGTAGGAGTAGAACACAAACCTGACAAACCCCAGAATCAACTGGGAAAAACGCAGAGGGCCTGCCTCCAATCTGCACAGCACTTACAGTACCAGCGTACAGGCCGGCCATGATATCCATTATCCTTGAGGAGATCCTGTGAAATCTCGGGTTGAACCACAGTGGGACATCCAAAAAGAACATAGCGGCACTAGAAGAGAAGAGCGACAAGGCTGTGTTATGAGGAAAGATTAAAAGAGCTGAACCTTTAAAGGAGATGAAGAGGAGACCTGACTGAAGTGTTTAAAATTATGAAGTGAATTAGTCCAGTGGGTCAAGACGGTGACTTTAAAATGAGTTCATCAAGAACACGGGGACACAGTTGGTAACGCATTAAGAGTAAATTTCACAGAAACGTTAGGAAGATTTTCTTCATGCAGAGAACCACAGACACATGGAATAAGTGACCAAGTAGCATAGAGGACAGTAGGACTTGATGTTGCTTTGAAGGATTTAGGTGGACAGAATAGACGAGCTCTGTTGGGCTGAATGGCCTGTCCTGGTCCAAACACAAGATCATTTAGCTTAATGGTGAATCACATCGTGAAAATTAAGAGGCAATTGAATTTAGGAGTGAAGCCAGAAAGCACTTCTTTATACAAAGAGTTGTGACAATCTGGAAAAAACCAACGAGACATGGAGTCGAAGCAGAAACCTCAAAACCTTTTAAGAAGGATTTGGGTGAGACACTGGGACAGCTTAGTTATTAACTAAACTAATGAGGTTGATGAACTCTCGTTTGTCAAATTTTTTCCTAAAATTTGTTTCTAATGTTTTATTGAACACGTTTGGGATGAATTGGATCTCTGTTTACAAGCCAGGTCATCTTGTCCAACATCAGTACCTGAACTCACAAAGTCTCTTTTGGCTGAAAGGGCACTAAGACACTGACAAAGCATAGTGGAAGAAGAGTGGAGGCTTTTATGGCCATAAATGTTTGGACAACTCCATATTAATAGTCATAGTTTTGAAATGGGATGTCCTTCTTCTTTTTCTTCTTCTTTCGGCTGCTCCTGTTAGGGGTTGCCACAGCGGATCCTCTTTTTCCATATCTTCCTGTCCTCGTCATCTTGTTCTGTTACACCTATCATCTGCATGTCCTCTCTCAGTACATCCATAAACCTTCTCTTAGGCCTTCCTCTTTTCCTCTTACCTGGCAGTTCTATCCTTAGTATCCTTCTCCCTCCCTCATCTCTCCTCTGCACATGTCCAAACCAACGCAATCTCGCCTCTCTGACTTTGTCTCCAAACTGTCCAACTTGAACCGACCCTCTAATGTCCTCATTTCTAATCCTGTCCATCCTCGTCACACCCAATGCAAATCTTAGCATCTTTAACTCTGCTACCTCCAGCTGTGTCTCCTGCTTTCTGGTCTGTGCCACCGTCTCCAGCTCTTATAACATAGCTGGTCTCACGACCTTCCCTTTCACTCTTGCCGATACCCGTCTGTCACAAATCACTCCTGACACTCTTCTCCACCCATTCCACCCTGCCTGCACTCTCTTTTTCACCTCTCTTCCACAATCCTCATTACTCTGTACTGTTGATCCCAAGTATTTAAACTTCGCCAACTCTACTCCCTGCATCCTCACCATTCCACTGACCTCCCTCTCATTCACACACATGTATTCTGTCTTGGTGGTCTTACTGACCTTCATTCCTCTCCTCTCATATCTCCACCTCTCCAGGGTCTCCTCAAACTGCTCCCTACTATCACTACAGATCACAATGTCATCAGCAAACATCACAGTCCACAGGGACTCCTGTCTAATCTCATCTGTCAACCTGTTCATCACTATTGCAAGTAAGAAATGGCACAGAGCCGATCCCTGATGTAATCCCACCTCTGTTGCTCCTACCACAGACCTCACCACTGTCGCACTTCCCTCGTACATACAGTATCCTGTACCACTCTTATGTACTTCTCTGCCACTCTCGACTTCCTCATACAATACCACAACTCCTCTCAGTCACCCTGTCATATGCTTTCTCCAGGTCCACAAAGACGCAATGCAACTCCTTCTGGCCTTCTCTAAACTTCTCCATCAACATTCTCAGAGCAAACATCACATCTGTGGTGCTCTTTCTTGGCATGAAACCAAACTGCTGCTCACTAATCATCACCTCACATCTTAACTGAGCTTCCACTACTCTTTCCCATAACTTCATGCTGTGGCTAATCAATTTTATTCTCCTGTAGTTACTACAGTCCTACACATCCCCCTTATTCTTAAATATCGGCACCAGTACACTTCTTCTCCACTCCTCAGGCATCCTCTCACTCCCCAAGATTCCATTAAACAATCTGGTTAAAAACTCCACTGCCATCTCTCCTAAACACCTCCATGCATCCACAGGTATGCCCAAGAAGCTCATATAGCTGTGATGATCAGTTGTTCACCAACCTTTGGACATGCAGTGTAAGAACAAACCAGGAAAAATGGTTGGACAACTCCAAATTGAGGGCCATGGTTTTGCAATGGGATGTCCAACAAACTCATATAATTGTGATGGTCATGTGTTGATGAACATTTTGCCATGTAGTGTAAGAACAAACCAAGAAAAATGAGTTGGACCACTCTATCTTAATGGCCATGGCTTTGTAATGAGATGTCCAAAACGCTCATATAAGTGTGATGGTCAAGTGTCTAACAAGCTCATATACACATGCATCTCAATAAATTAGAATTTAATCGAAAAGTTAATTTATTTCAGTAATTCAATTCAAAAAGTGAAACTTTTATTATATAGATTCATTACACTCAGTGATATATTTCAAGCGTTTATTTCTTTTCATTTTGCTGATTATGGCTTACAGGTAATGAAAACTCAAAATTCAGTATCTCAGAAAATTAGAATTTTGTTAAAATGTTCCATATTGTAGACTCCTGGTGTGACACTCCACTCAGCTAATTAACCCAAAACACCTGCAAAGGGGTCCTGAGCCTTTAAGTGGTCTCTCCGTCTGGTTCAGTAGGCCATACAATCAGACTGCTGACTTGACAGTTGTCCAGAAGACAGTCAGTGAGACCCTCCACAAGGAGGAGAAGCCACAAAAGGTCATCGCTAAAGAAGCTGGCTGTTCACAGAGTGACGTATCCAAGCAGATTAATGGAAAGTTGAGTGGAAGGAAAAAATGTGATAGCAGAAAAAGGTGCACAAGCAACAGGGATAAGCGCAGCCTTGAGAGGAGTGTGAAGCAGAGCCCATTGAAGAATTTGGGGGAGATTCCCAAGAAATGGACTGCGGCTGGAGTCAGTGCTTCAAGAGCCACCACACACAGACGTAATGGGGACAACTGTCACAGCATTTCTTCTGTCAAGCCACTCCTGAACCAAAGAAAATGTCAGAAGCGTCTTACCTGGGCTATGGAGAAAACGGACTGGACTGTTAACAGCTCAGTGGTCCAAAGTCCTCTTTTCAGATGAAAGTCAATTTTGCATTTCATTTGGAAATCAGAGTCTGGAGGAAGAGTGGAGAGGCACAGAATCTAAGTTGATTGCGGTCCAGTGTGAAGTTTCCAGAGTCAGTGATGATTTGGGGAGCCATGTCATCTGCTGGTGTTGGTCCACTGTGTTTTATCAAGTCCAAAGTCAGCGCAACCATCTACCAGGACATTTTACAGAACTTCATGCTTCCCTTTGCTGACAAGCTTTATGGAGATGCCAATTTCATTTTCCAGCAGGATTTGTCACCTGCCCACACTGCCAAAAGTACCAATACCTGGTTTAATGACCATGGTGTGTAACACTGGGCTTGATTGGCCAGCAAACTTAACTGACATAAACCCCATAGAGAATCAAGAGGAAGATGAGAGACACCAGAGCCAACAATGCAGACGAGATGAAGGCCGCAATCAAAGCATCCTGGGCTTCCATAACACCTCAGCAGGGCCGCAGGCTGATCACCTCCAGTCCAGTAATTCATGCACAAGGAGCCCCGACCAAGTATTGAGTGCCTGTGTTAAAAAATCATTTTTTATTGGTCTTATGTGATACAGTATTCTAATTTTCTGAGATACTGAATTTTGAGTTTTCAGTACCTGTAGGCTGCGGTGGGCTGGCGCCCTGCCCGGGGTTTGTTTCCTACCTTGCACCCTGTGTTGGCTGGGATTGGCACCAGCGGACCCCCGTGACCCTGTAGTTAGGATATAGCATGTTGGATAATGGATGGATGGATGGATTACCTGTAGGCCATAATCAGCAAAATGAAAAGAAATAAACGCTTGAAATATATCACTCTGTGTGTAATGAATCTATATAATATATGAGTTTCGCTTTTTGAATCGAACTACTGAAATAAATTAACTTTTCGATGATATTCTAATTTATTGAGATGCACCTATAGGTGTGATGGTCAGGTGTCCAACTTTTGGCTATAACGTGTAAGAACAAACCAGGAAAATAATAATAATATGCAAACCCCATAAAGATGGTGTCCAGAAGAAGAAGAGAGCTTTGGTCTCGGGAGCGATGAGGTACCAACCATAACCCCTGAGCCGCCCCCTACTCTAAATAAGGAGAGAGCCAGCATTCTCTATTGACTCGGCTTTCTAGTAAATAAATTCTATGAAAACGGTTTTAAAGGCTGCTTGTGGTAATAAAATAAATTATTTACTCAAAGTAGAACTTTTTTTGTAGTTGACAGGATGCCGCTTTAGTGGGGTGGGTTGGTATTTGTGCGCTCGTAAGGCGCAGACGTTCGGGAGCTCTATTGTTCCCGTGAACACCAAGGGGAAATGCTCAAATTCTTTTTTGGAAGATGGTATCCAGATCTCTGCAAATCGCTTCTCCATCAGGGCTCCAGTCTGCTGCGCGCTTTCGTCGCCCCTTGACGAGTTTTCTGTCAGAGGTTAATAAATATTCCCCGAGAAGTAAACAGCATTCTTCCTCTGGGAAGTGAAGGTCATGTGTCATTTCCTGCACAGCGCAAGGCACGATAGTCTCTTCCTCCCCGAGTCCGCGTGTTGGGAGAGATAGGCCGAGGCCTCATCAGTGGCGTCACAGGCACTTCGGCGACGGCCAGGGAGGAAAATGGTCCCTGACTGACCGCCAGGAGCTACTGCATAATGGCCGGCTGCTTCAATCCAGGGGGCTTGGAAATGGTTTCCAGTTTCAGCAGATGCGAAATCCTCGTCTTGCTCGGCAGCAAATAAGAGGCGAATAATTAAGAACAAACGTTGTGCTGTGTGGTGCCTTTGGCAGACAACAGCCATTTAAAAGGGTCTTCACAATTGCATGGCTACTTTACGGTCTGAGCACGTATAGGGAATAATGAAGTGACCGGAATTGGAGCAGCGGGCAGTGATAGCCGTGGGGGTCTCAAAACTTTTTTGATCTTGATTATAACTGTAAATCAGCTTTATCTGTAGGCCCTGATTGCATGAGGATCAAATGTCTGCCTGTTCAAATTATGGTGAAAAAGTCAACAGCTTCCATAGGGGGCATTTACGATTTAAATGTATTTGGGGCAAACAGAAGTGAAGAATCCTTACATTTACAGTGCCCCCCATAATGTTTGGGACAGGAACAGATTGATTTCCTTGACACCCCCCCCCCTTCTGCTTCACAGTTTAAAATTACAAATCAAACAATTCAGACTTGTGATTAAAGTGAACATTGACGACTTTCATTTGAGGGGATTTTGGTCACCACACTTTTTCTACAAGCCCCAGGGCACAATAATGTTTGGGACACAGCAATGGCAGGTCTATTAAAGCCATCATATTTACGACTTTGTCACATATCCCTCACATGCAGTGACTGCTTGAAGTCTGTGATTCATAGACATCAGCGGGTACTGAGGGTCTTCCTTGGTGATGCTCTGCCAAGCCTCTAATGCAGCCATCTTCAGCTCCTGCTTGTTTCTGGGGGCTTGTCCCCTTAAGTTTTCTCTTCAACATATGGAAGTCTGCTTAATTTGGATTGAAATCAGGTGACTGGCTTGGCCATTCAAGAAGTTTCCATTTTTTAGCTTTGATAAACTCCTGTGTGGCCTCAGCAGTGTGTTTGGCTCATTATCTTGTCGTAGGGTGAACTGACGTCCACCAAGTTTGGAGCTCTTTTACTGTACTTGAGCAGATCAGATGTTTCTACACACCTCAGAATTCATTGTGTCACTGCTGTCAATGAAGAGAAGTGTGCCAGTCAAAACCTGTGGCAGCCATACAGGCTCAAGGCATAACCCCCGCCCCCCTAGCACCATGTTTAACAGATGAGGTGGTCTTCCTTGTCATCTCCACACTTTGTTCTCACCAAGGTTATTATAGTTAACGAAAACTAAAATCAAAACTGAAACTATTATTAAAAAAACATTTTTGTAAACTGAAATAAAATAATTAACAAAGCCAAAATTAAAAACTAAAACTAAACAAACTATTAAAGTAGCTGGAAAGACTAACTGAAATAAAATAATAATTTACTAAAATATTTTTAGTTTTAGTTTTTGAATGAATATTCTTGCCGTTAATGTTTAACCCTTGTAAGTTTTGCAATCCTACTCTGGATAAACAGGTTTAGATAATGTACATGTTTTCTTAATCTCAGACGCTGTCTCTGTTGTTTTGTGCCTGTCCATACTCTTATTACCTGCTCCTGCTCTGCTCATTATGGGTTTACTGTTCTTATGGTGGGCTATTCAAGACTCACCACCCCTAACCTTGACACTACATGCTTGTTGTTCTTTGTTTCCCTCAATACAGCAAGGTGGGTTCTGCACACTGACTCAAGCCTAAGAGTCCTGTTCTTCCTAAGCCCTTGTGATTTTCATGAGAAAATATTTTAAAAATTATAAAATTGTGTAAAATTGTTCATATTCAGTGTCTAGTTTTGATTATGTTTGTTTTTATTGGACAAAAACAAAACCAGATAGTAAACTAGGCATTGTAGTAAGCTTCCACTAACATTAAACTCATATCCAAATCTGTTAAGTGTGCAGTTCTGTCTGATTGTGACACAAAAGTAACTCCGTAGGAGCTCCATGCCATAATTACTAAACTAAAACTGAAACTAATATATATAAAAATAAAATAGAAATACCTTTGTGAAATAAAAACTAAACTAAAACTAAAAATACACAATGACGGAAAACTAAAACTAAACTGAATTTCCAAGTAAGGTCAGAAAAAATATAGAAATAAAAACTAATATAAAAAGGCAAAACTATAATAACCTTGGTTCTCACCATCACTCGGTTCATTAGAACAATCTGGATGAGAACAGGCCATTCAGCCCAACAAAGCTCGCCAGTCCTCTCCACTTATTTCTTCCAAACAAACATCAAGTCGAGTTTTGAAAGTCCCTAAAGTCCTCCTGTCTACCACACTACTTGGTCGCTTATTCGAAATGTCTATTGTTCTTTGTGCAAAGAAAAACGTCCTAGTATTTGTGTGAAATTTCCCCTTAACAAGTTTCCAACTGTGTCCCCGTGTTCTTGATGAACTCATTTTAAAGTCACCGTCTCGATCCACTGGACTAATTCCCTTCATAATTTTGCACACTTCAGTCAGGTCTCCTCTTCTTCTCCTTTAAAGGCTCAGCTCTTTTAATCTTTCCTCATAACTCATCCCCTGTAGCCCTGGAATCAGCCTAGTCGCTCTTCTCTGGACCTTTTCTTGTGCTTCTTTGTCTCATCTCCCAACAAGACCTTTTCCCAGAATTCTGCAGGCTCTTTGAATTCCTTTGTCACAAACTGCCATTTGGCCATCCTGTTTTTTTGTGGTTTTTTATCTTGCAGTGTAGCCTTTCTGTTTCTGCTCATGAAGTCTTCTGCTGATAGTCGTCTCTGACACACACATATCGGCCCCCCCGTTTCTGATCTGTCGGACTGGCGTTTGGGGGCTTTTTCTTTACCATAGTGAGGATTCTTCTGTTCTCAGCAGTGGAGGTCTTCCTCAGCCTACCAGTCGCTTTGTGATTACTGAGCTCACCAGTGTGTTCTTTCTTCTTCATGATATTCCAGAAAGTTGATTTCAGTCATCCTAAGGTTTTACCGATGTCTTCAATGGTTTTATTCTTGTGTTTTAGCCTCGTAATGGCTTCTTTGACTCTCACTGGCACAGCTCTTGTCCTCATGTTGAAGCTGAGATGTCTTATGAAGCCATGAAACCCACCTGAGGAATCACAAACACCTGTGACGCCAATTGTCCCAAACGTTATGGTGCCCTAAAATGGGGGACCAAAATGTGTGCAAATCCCCTTAAATGAAAGTCTGCACTGTGCTTTTTAATCACACGTGTTTTTAATTTTAAACTGTGGAGCAGAGGGGGGAAATCAAAGGAATCAATGTGTTTTTGTCCCAAACATTATAGAAGGCACTGTAACTAAATTCCTTCTGGAACCTTCCTGAGGTTGTGTCTTTTGTGAACCAACAATAGTTCTCACTAAGGAAAACCACTTTGGTTCCTTTATTTTTAAGAGTGTACTAGGGGGCTTTGCCCCCTGCTCGCCAACCCCCCAGAGGACCTGCGCTACTCGCCAGCCACTTCATGTCTCTGCTGCTCGCGTTGTGGAGAGGGGGGCTGAATGTACCCCAGGAGACGCGCCCGTTCCTCCGAAACCCCCTCTTAAACAGTGATACAATGGGAAACAAATATATATTTTTTTTACCTCCTCTTTGCTCGATTAGCTGCTGGATTGCTGCTGCTGCCACCTTGTGCCGTGATCTGCATCTCACATGGCACTTCAAACATTTAAAAGCCTGTACAGCAGCTGTCCTTTTGTCTCACTGCCTTGTCTGTCTTCTCCCCAGACATCCTCTGCTCCTATTGGGGGGGTCCCGCTCCCCTATGAAGAGGAAGATTTTCTATTCTTTTAATTGAGAGACGGAACTGTCCCATCTGACTACACACGGAGCTCGATTCACTCCTGAAAGAGACTTATGTGTGTTTGAAGTCTTTGAATAACGTTTCTGTCTCTAAAATCTCCTGTGTATCTGCGCAACTCGGTGACCCAAGCGTGACAGCGTATGTGGATTTCACTTTCACCAAACTACAAATCTTTTAATTCTCAGGGATAGGCTTCTTTGTTGGGGAGAAACATTACTTTTCCCTGATGGCGACATGAATTAGACGATCTACAAGTCTCTGACTTAAAGTTTAAATCCGAACAATATATTCGATCTCTTTTCGTTGTTCCGTTATTTCACCGAGTAATAATTTCCGTTTGTTTGTGCTAATGCGATCTTTACTATCATTTTTCTCAGACTTTTGAATTTTCATACTTCCATTATCTCTAGCCTGCTCTGCATGTGTATCGCGCCAACGGTTTTGAATTCTTTACGACATTCTACTTTGTCATCTACTCTTTATCCTTCATTTCCGGCCCCGGGCCTGGTTAAATCTCTTGGTGCAAAGACTCATCTCGCAGGGCGTGAACGTATCTCTCTGAAAAAGTCTCGTCTCGTCCCAAGATTTATTTATATAATAGAGAGATTTAGAATATCTATGAGGTGGAGGAGTGGGGGCGAAACTGTGCCTTGCCTCTGGAGGCCTTATGTAACATGGCCGGAGGACTCCATTGTTGACACTGGGTGAATGGTCAAACATCACGCCAACAGTGAGCATGCTGGAGTTAACAGGGACACCTTGTACAGGAACCCCCTGGAGATGTTTTCCATAATATTTCTGTTTGTTTTCTTTTTGGAAGCATTTTTGTATCCTCTTCTCTCTGTACAGCTCCTTACCTGGTCCTCATCATCCTGTTCCATGCTTTCTGATATCAGTGCTATGCTAATGACACACAGCTGTACCTGTCATTCTCTCCCCTCTGCATATCTCACTGATATTGCGAAGTGCATGAAGGAGCGACATCTGCAGCTCACCTTAGCAAAGATGGACCTTCTTGTTATCCAAGCTTGTCTGTCTATTCAGCACCCCATCTTCGCTCAGCTTGGCTCATCATCACTATCTCTGCTCAACCCTGGGGTGGTGATCAATGACCAGTTGTTGTTCACTGACCATACTCAGTCTTCCTGATTCATTTTATATAAGATCTGTAAGATCAGACCATATCTGATAAAGTATGCAGCTCAACTGTTGGTCCATGCTTTGGTCTTGTCACATCTGGACTACTGCAACTCTCTGCTGGCAGATGTACTGGCATGTACCACCAAGACATTGCCAATGATTGATTGCAGCATCACATCTGATTTTCAGATGGCCGAGGCGGGCACATGTCACTCCTCTTTTCAGATCTTTACATTGCCTTCCTGTAGAACCTCCATCAACTGGTCAGCACCTATATATCTGGAGGCACTTGTAGGGTCCTATGATCCTTCTCACCCACTCAGGTCTGCCAATGCCCACCTGCATGGCATACTCTCTTCATGTTGTGGCAAAGGTGCTATATAGGTGTCGACCTGACACAGACTGACAACGGAGGCATATATAACTGAGCAAAAAGATTTATTTTCTTCACCTGTGGGGCACATCTTCCCTGTGCCCCACAGGCACAACACAGTCCCCAAAAACACCAAAGAAAAGAAAAACCACACCACAAAACACTGTTCTTTCTCCTCCACTCCTCCAAGGCACCTTTGTCCTCCTCCTCCTCCCAACTCTGGTGCCCGGAATGGTGACTGTTGGCCTCTTTTATAGCCCATCCGGAAGTGCTGCAGGTGCTCGTTGACCTACTTCTGCATTCCCGCCCAGACAGGCCATGCAGCTCCCCCTGGCGGTGGCCAGGGAGCCCAACAGGAATGACCTCTGGTGTTCCAAAATATTGGCCCCAGTGCAACCCAGGGTTGCTGCCAACAAGTGTTCCGGGGGACGTAGTATGTGTCCCATGACTGCTCCCCCAGATCCAGTGTCAAAGGAGCATCCCAACCGGGCATGGGTCCCAGCCATCTGCCCCAATGTGTATCTCATAACTGGTGGAATGAGCTGCCCACCTCCATTCTTAAACACCGTGATGGAGTCAGTGGAGGCGTTTGAAGACTCTTGTTTGGTGAATTTCCGTCTAATTGATGGCAGTTTTGATAGGTTTATGTATCTGAGGAAGTGTAACTCGCTTGCATTTTGTTTTGAGCTCTTTACTTGTGGTGATAAAGTTTGTCCCCTTGTCCTGTAAACACTTGTTACCAAACAGTCCCCCCTGTCTTATGATGACTTGATAATGTTGACCTCTTCAATAAGTCGCTTTTGGATTAAAGCATCTGCTAAGCCAAAAAATGTAAATGCATCATTATCAATGAGCTTCAGCCATTTTGAATTAAGAATGGGTCAGTAAGTCTTCTCACGAAAAGGCAGAGAAGCAGCTTTTCTAACTTTTGTCCCATTCTGTTTCAGCTGCCGAGGACAATTGTGATCTCGATGACATCAACAACAGCAGCGTATTGAATGTGAAGGCGGTAGATATGATCTCGCAGGGATGCTGGAGCACTTATCAGAAAGAAGAACAGGATGTTCATGTTATTAACCTGAGGGTCAGCCAGCAACACCAAGTAAGCTTTCCTATTTTACCATTAACATCTTCTGGTTCACATGACACGCTAAGAAGAAAAGAAACGTAAAGTGCGATAAACGCACTCGGCCCATATGGGCTTATCCAGGACTGTCCAGATTAGGTGCATCACCGCATCAGTAGAGCAACAAAAATAGAAAACTGCACCTGACACACAACATGTATGATTTATTAAGTTCTCGAAATGATCTTCCAGAGCAAATCACTCTGGACTTCCAAACATATATATGGTGGCCATTCAGTCCACCAGTCTGTTTGTATGTAGTTACTACAGGAGATGTTCCAATTTCTTCAGGGTTTGCTTGCCTCAGTTTCGCACCGTGTATTAATAATATGAGCTTAAGGCTTGAACAGATCCAACGACTGGCCAAAAAGTCCTATCACAGTGCCCACTCATCCACACACCCATACAGGAGACCAACAAAGTAGCAGCAGTGGTATTGTCACCTGTTACAGAGTACAGAGAAAGCCTTACTTTGGTGTAACCAACATGCGCCAGGTCACCACTCTCTACCAGCAGGGTATACAACACAGTGTTCCAAGTTCAGAACATTTTTTTCACGGGATCAGGCCATTCAGCCAAATACAGATGATCAATTCTATTCATCTCCCTTCTCCAAAATAACATCCAGTCAAGATGTGAAGGATCCTAAAGTTCTTGCTGTCCATCATGTGTCTGGGGTCTTTGCCTGTATGAAGTTGTCCCTTGTAAAAGAAGTAGTCTCAACACATGAAAAAGGTTTGGGGCAGCCACCCGTATATTGTCCCTGGCTGCAATAGGTTAAAGAAAATATTCAAGATGTGTTCTTGATGAGTTCCAAAGAATGAACTGATGATGTTGAGAAAAGTTGGCGGCTTTATAAGCCAAAAAGCGTAAGTGATGTCATTTGGCAGGAAACGGAAATGCTGTCAGTCTGGACACCAGAACCAGAAGTGATGTGAAATCAGGCAGGTTTTCCAGTATTTGGTCTGCTGAGATATCACAGGTAGGTTTAGTGCACCCCGCCACCCCCTGGCCTGGCGGGTAATTACCTCCACTTGGTCCACTTAGTTCCTTCCTAGTCGCACGTGTGTGACACCCTTTACAAATCTCCTCCTATGTACCCATGTTCTCCTTGAAGAACTTAACAGCAGACGTCTACCCCACTCATTCTATTGAGAAGTTTGGTTTGTTTTTTTTGTCCTTCACTATTGAAGCGACTTGATTCCAAATCCATTAGAGTCAGCAACAATTTAGAAGATCAACATGACACCGAAACTCGGGAAGCGTTGCTTTGACGGGCAGTGTGACTTGGTGGTGAAGACTTTGGGCTGAAAAAGCAGGTCAGACCGTCACTTTGGACTGACTTTGTAATGATGAGCAGGTCATGTCGCCTGTCAGTGTTCCATATGTAGCAGAATTTCTAAGAAATGTCTTGGGGTTCTTAGTCATTTGGAGATGGCAAAAATAAATAGGCATGTTGTGTTTATTACCGGCTATAACCCAACATGTAGCGGTCACAAAGGCACTAAGATTCACACCATTGACACATGGTTGTCTTCGTCTTCTTTCGGCTGTTCCCATTTAGGGGACACCACAGCGCATCATCCTTCTCCATCTGTCTCTTGTCTTTTACATAATTTTCTGC
Source organism: Polypterus bichir lapradei (assembly GCA_026402145.1). Taxonomy (NCBI): domain Eukaryota; kingdom Metazoa; phylum Chordata; class Cladistia; order Polypteriformes; family Polypteridae; genus Polypterus; species Polypterus bichir. The sequence continues at coordinate 121,058,386 of JANRMT010062806.1, read as the reverse complement.
CACACCGACTGCCATCGTGTCCTCCCTCATCACATCCATAAAACTCATCTTTGGCCTTCACCTGTCACCTTTACATTACTGTGCAGTTCCGCCACACTACACTCCACGCTTACCACAGTGCAAATCCTGCCGACTGTGCCAAATGCTTTATTGTGAACTCACACACACCATGAGTCATCTTATTTCACAGATTTACACCGTGGTAACAGCCAGTCACTACCCATAATTCTGCCACCTCTGGATTACAACGGCTCTTATAAGTAGTCCCCTTTAACAGCTTGCTCTAAAGAAGAACTTTATTAAATCTTCACATCGGGACAAGTTGTGTATTACAAAATGGGGCACTCTCTGGTTACATCAGCTGAGCTGTCACTCTCAATATTTGAGTCATGTCACTTCTTTCTTTCCATTTGCTTGCCTCATACTGATAGCTCACAAATCTCATTCCCAGGTTCAGCTTTCCCTGAACCTCCTCCAACATTTTCATATCTTGTTTAATCCCAATACAGCATACCGCTCTTCCGACGAGGCCTCATTATTACATTATTTAAATTCACCATAACCTCCCCTATCATGGGCGCTGTATGACGTAACATCCTGTTAGCACTCTTAGGACTATGTGGACTGGGTACAGTGACCAGTCCAGTACAACTCCAATTTGGAGGCCAAGTCAACACCTTGAACCTTTGTCATGTCATGAACAATGTTTGCAGTGAGGAAGGGCGCATTACCCTGCTGAAAGAGACCACTGACTTCAAGGAATCTTTAGGAAGGTGGTACATATCAAAAGTAACATCCACATTGATGTCAGGACCCAGGGTTTCCCTGCAGAACATTGTCTGGAGCATCACGCTGCCTTCTTCCCATAATAATCCTGCCATCTCTTTACCAGGTAAATGACATACATGCGTCCAGCCTTCCTTGTGATGTAAAAGAAAACATAATTCATCAGACCAGGTCACCTTCTTCTGTTGCTCCATGGTCCAGTTCTGGACAGGTGGTGGACAGGGGTCAGCATGGACACTCTGACCTGTCTGCGATTTACACATCAAGCTGCAATGTACTGTGTGTTCTGACACCTTCCTCTCATGGCCAGCATTATGTTTTTCATCAGTGTGTGCTACAGTAGCTCTTCTGTGGGATCGGATCAGACACTCTCCACGTACATCAGTGAGTCTTGGGCATCCATGACACTGTTGTTGGTTCACTAGTTGTCCTTCCTTGGACCACTTTCAGTAGGTAGGGTGCCCATGACCCTGTTGCCAGTTTACTGGTTGTCCTTCCCCGGACCACTTTTAGTAGGCAGGGTGCCCGTGACCCTGTTGCTGGTTCACTGGTTGTCTTTCCTTGGACCATTTTTAGTAGGCAGGGTGCCCATGACCCTGTTGCTGGTTTACTAGTTGTCCTATTTCTGGCTACTTTTGGTAGGTAGGGTGCCCATGACCCCGTTGATGTTCACCGGTGATTGTCCTTCCTTGGACCGCTTTTAGTAGATAGGGTGCCCATGACCCTGTTGCTGCATCACTGGTTGTCCTTCCTTGGACTACTTTTGGTACGTAGTGTGCCCATGACCCTGTTGCTGGTTCACTAGTTGTCCTTCCTCTGACTGCGTTTGGTAGGTAGGGTGCCCATGACCCTGTTGCTGCATCACTGGTTGTCCTTTCTTGGACCACTTTTAGTAGCTACAAACCACCGCATACAGGGAACACCCCGAAAAGACCATCCATTTTGGACATGCTCTAAGCCAGGTGTCTGGCCATCACAATTTGGCCCTTGTCAAAGTCTCTGAGATTGTTACACTTGGCCATTTTTCCTCCTTCCAACACATCACCTTCAAGAACAAACTGGACTGTTCACTTGCTGGCAGGTGCCATTTTAACGTGGTCATCCATGGTATTCACTTCACCTGCCAGTGGTTATGGCCGATTGGTGTACACTGTGTGCACAATTATTAGGCAAGTGAGTATTTTAAGCATATCATCATTTTTATGTGTATATTCCAACTCCAAGCTGTATTAACTTGAATGCTTATTGGATTTAAGCACGTCAGGTGATGTGTATTTGTGTAATGAGGGAGGGTGTGGCCTAAGGAGATCAACACCCTATATCAAGGTGTGCAGAATTATTAGGCAGCTAGTTTTCCTCATGCAAAATGGGCCAAAAAAGAGATTTAACTGACTCTGAAAAGTCAAAAATTGTAAAAAGTCTTTCAGAGGGATGCAGCACTTTTGGAATTGCTAAGATATTGGTGTGTGATCACAGAACCATCAAACATTTTGTTGCAAATAGTCAACAGGGTCGCAAGAAACGTGTTGAGAACAAAAGACGCAAATTAGCTGCCAAAGATTTGAGAAGAATCAAACGTGAAGCTACCAGGAACCCATTATCCTCCAGTGCTTTCATATTCCAGAGCTGCAACCTACCTGGAGTGCCCAGAAGTACAAGGTGTTCAGTGCTCAAAGACATGGCCAAGGTAAGGAGGGCTGAAACCCAACCACCACTGAACAAGAAACATAAGTTGAAACGTCAAAACTGGGCCAAGAAATATCTGAAGACAGATTTTTTTCAAAGGTTTTATGGACCGTTGAGATGAGAGTGACTCTTGATGGACCAGATGGATGGACCTGTGGATCAGTAATGGGCACAGAGCTCCACTCCAACGTGGAGGTGGGGTACTGGTATGAGCTGGTATTTTTAAAGATGAGCTAGTTGGACCTTTTTGCATTGAAGATGAACTCAAAACCAACTCCTAAACCTACTGCCAGTTTTTCGAAGACATTTTCTTCAAACAGTGATACAGGAAAAAGTCTACATCTTTGAAGAAGACCATGATTTTTATGCAGGCCAATGCTCCATCGCTTGCATCGAAGTTCTCCACTGCGTGGCCAGCCAGTAAAAGCCTTAAAGACTGAAGGAATAATGACATGGCCCCCCTTCCTCATCTGACCTAAACCCTATCGAGAACTTGTGGGCACTTCTTAAACGTTAGATTTACGGGGGAGAAAAACAATACACCTCTCTGAAGAGTGTCTGGGAGGCTGTAGTCACTGCTCCACAAAAAGCTGATCGTCAACAGATCAAGAAACTGACAGACTCCATGAATGGAAAGGCTTATGACTGTTATTGGAAAGAAGGGTGGCTATATTGGTCATTGATTGATTGATTTATTTTTTTTGAAATGTCAGAGATGTTTATTTGTAAATTTTGAGGTGTTTGTTTATTATTCTCACTATAACAGATGAAAATAAACAAGTGAGATGGGAAAATTTTCATTTTTCCTTTAGTTGCATAATAAATCTGCACACTAATAGTTGCCTAATAATTGTGCGCACATATGTATTCCCCTGATGATGTTCACACTCACACGTCCTTTGTGAAACATTCAGGTTTCAGGTTTATTAACATTTTGGATTGACTGATAGCACTGTGTTTGTTCCATATTAAAATGAATCCTCAAAAATACAACTTGCCTAATAATTGTGCACACAGTGTATAAGACAGGCTTTCTGTGTTCCACGTGCTTTGGAGGCTTCAGTCCTGCTAGAGGCCTGAAGAGACCCTTTATGTTTATTTGATCTTCTGTTGTTTTTTTTTTTTTGTAACAAACTTTGTTTCATTAATGCGTCAGCTGAGTGTCCATCAGTCTGCAAAGGGAAATCGACGTTGCCACTGAGGCTCGCCTTTATCTGCAGACATCATTTCCCTGCGTCCTAATTTGAGATCTTCTACTCTAAACTTTCAGCGGATGGCGGAGCAAATTGCATCCGAATATAATGTGTCCCTAGGGGCCCATTCATGCCTTCATGCTGACCGAAAAAAAAAAAAAAGGTAAACTGTGATTTCTTAGGCCGCCAGCATGTTGAACAAAACTCTACGATGAGAATTCCTGCTTGTGTGGCCGGCCGGCGCGGTAGAGACAACAAATGGTGATGTCATGACTTACTGGCCTAACTCCTAGTTCATAACTCCAAGGCATTTTGGGTTAAAAGAGAAGTGAATAATTACCGGAAGTCAGATTGCACAAGCAAATCCAAAATAAAAGAAAAAAACGTATTAGAGGAGAAAACAATTCTATCTTCAAAACACAGGAGCAAAAAATAGCAAGAAGGAGAAAGGAGGGCCCATACGTCCATTGTCTATAAGAAGAAAAAAAAATAGAGAGAGTAAGAGAGAGAGCAAAAGAGAAATGAGGAGGGGCCGTGGGTGGCTGGGGTCTGCCTGCCTGGCATGGATGTGACTTTGTGTTCCTTTTTGAGTTACGCCTTCCAGGAGTTTTTATTATATTTATGAATTTTATAAAAGTGACTGAAAAGAAAAACTATTTTTTTCATATTGTTAAATATAGTAACTGGCACACCACACATTGACTCATATGTTTTACCAGTTATGAACTTGTGTGGGCTCGATTTATGGAAAAGTAGGGGAGGAAACTGGAGTGCCCAAACAACAGTCATGTAGCCATGAGAAGAACAAGCAAAATCCACACCATATTCTGTCCAAAAAGAGACCGAGGTCAATGCATGGGAAAGGTGCCATATATATAAAATGTATTATTATTTTTATTAAATTATGTACTTCAGAAGGGGTCATCAACCTGAAGCTAAGCCTGCCCATCTAAAAAGAAGCTGGGGTCACTGCTAGAAGAGGTGTTGGTGAGGCCAGCAGGGTGTCTGTGTGTGAATCCCAATGCCCCAGTGCAGTGACGGGGACACTGTGTTGGCAAAATGGCATCTCGTAAAACTGAGGTCCTGACTCTCTGTGGTCATAAAACACTTTCCTCCAGTGTTTTTGAGGGTTTTCCTATCTATCTATCTATCTATCTATCTATCTATCTATCTAT
>JANRMT010062806.1:121010553-121020562 GCA_026402145.1 Polypterus bichir lapradei | reverse complement strand
TTTACATCTATCTATCATATAGTGCCTTTCATATCTATCTATCTATCTATCTATCTATCATATAGTGCCTTTCATATCTATCTATCTATCATATAGTGCCTTTCATATCTATCTATCTATCTATCTATCTATCTATCTCTATCTATCTATCATACAGTGCCTTTCATATCTATCCATCTATCTATCATATAGTGCCTTTCATATCTATCTATCTATCATACAGTGCCTTTCATATCTATCTATCTATCTATCTATCTATCTATCATACAGTGCCTTTCATATCTATCTATCTATCTATCATATAGTGCCTTTCATATCTATCTATCTATCTGTCTGTCTGTCTGTCTGTCTGTCTGTCTGTCTGTCTGTCTGTCTATCATATAGTGCCTTTCATATCTATCTATCTATCATATAGTGCCTTTCATATCTATCTATCTATCTATCTATCATACAGTGCCTTTCATATCTATCTATCTATCTATCTGTCTATCATATAGTGCCTTTCCTCTCTATCTATTATGCCATTAGGGACCCCTGATTTTAATGCTGTGACTTTGCAGTTTGTTTCAGAGTCCTACAGGTTTTCCAGATTCTGTAATTAAGTGCCTGCTGGATCAGCTGTCATGCTCACGCGTTTTTCTTAGCCACATTCCCAGAATTAAAAATATGTCCGGTGTTTCCACATAATTTGGTTTACATTTACATTTCCTTATTTGGTTGACACCTTTATCCGAGGGGACTTACAACATTTATCATAAAATTGATGACGCTTCTTCTGCTTTTCCAAAAGGAGCCCAGGCAGTGCAAGTGTTCCCCCATGTCATCCTCAGAGATGTGCAAGTTAGGTTAAGTGCTAACTCCAGACTGTCCCCATGTATGTGAATGGACTCTGAAGTGGACTGATGGCACGTTCGGTGCTGTTTCCTACTTTGCACTCGAGGCTGTGGCCATCTTTAATCTTAAATTAGATTGTGTGGGCTTGAGAATGTTCTGTTCTCCTGCTCCTGCTGTTTTACATTTATAGAAATTGGTGAACTGTTCAGTTTCTAAACTCTTCTTCCTGAACAGCACTCTGTTTGTGAATATACTGGATGTGCTGTTGTGAGGTACAGAGGCGGTGGCCGTGGCCCAGTTAAATATTTATTGTTTTTTTTCTTTTTGGCTTTCTTGTTGTAGGTTGGATCTCATGTCAATTCTGCACTTCAAATGGCCGTACAAAAGGAAGAGCTGCCTGACAGCAGCAACGACCTCCTCAAGTGGGCTGAAGAAAAATTTGGGGGTGTGACATCATTTTCTGAACTTATGGACCCTGAACAGTTAACTGTCAAGGATGCAAACAGTAAGTATTTGTTAGGATTTTTATCAGTGCTTTCTTTTTATTAAAAAAAAAAAAAGAAAAAAGAAAACAGACATAATGAAGAGCCGCTTGTTGTTGCCTTAATTCCTTCCATCCAGTTCACAGCTGGGGTGGCACGGTGGCACAGTAGTAGTGCTGCTGCCTTGCAGTAAAGAGACCAGGGTTTGCATCCCAGTCCACCCTGCATGGAGTTTGTATGTTCACCCCGTGTATCTGTGTGGGTGTCCTCCCACAGTCCAAAGACATGTAGGTTTGGTGAACTGGCCCTACTGTGTGGGTGGGTGGGTGGGTGTGTATGTGTGTGTTCACCTTGCAAATAGACTGGCACCCTGTCCAGGGTTTGCTTCTGCCTTGCACTCAATGCTAGGTGGGACAGCAGACCCCAGCAGCCCAGTTCAGGACTAAGCTGGTTAGAAAATGACTGACAGTTCACAACTGCAGAGAAAATCTCTCGAGACCCTCACTGGCATTGATAGAAAAGATGGCCTAAAATATTTCACTCCATTGGTTGGGCCTAGCGTTGTAATAATAATAGAAAAGCACCTTGACCATGGGAAAGACACTATATAAATAGAATATATTATTATTATTAATCTTAATAATAATAATAACTCTCAGGACCCTCACTGGCATTGCTAGAAAAGATGGCCTAAAATATTTCACCCTTTTACCCAGGCTTAGTGTTTTAATAATAATAATAATAATAATAATGTGCCCTGAGCATGGGAAAGGCGCTATATAAATAGGATGTAGTATTATTAATATTATTATTTTCATTATTAAGACTAACTCTCAGGACCCTCACTGGCATTGCTAGAAAAGATGGCTTAAAATATTTCACCCTTTAACCAAGGCTTAGTATTTTAATAATAATAATAATAATGTGCCCTGAGCATGGGAAAGGCACTATATAAATAAAATGTATTATTATTATTATTAAGACTAACTCTCAGGACCCTCACTGGCATTGCTAGAAAAGAAGGCCTAAAATATTTCACCCTTTTACCCAGGCTTAGTGTTTTAATAATAATAATAATAATAATAATAATAATAATAATAATGTGCCCTGAGCATGGGAAAGGAGCTATATAAACAAAATGTATTATTATTATTTTTAAGACTAACTCTCAGGACCCTCACTGGCATTGAAAAGAAGGCCTAAAATATTTCACTCCATTGCCCGGGCTTAGCGATTTGTAAAACAGACCCCTGTGCAGGACTCATTCCAGTACTGCGCCTGCTGCCACACTCTCATACTGGATTAAGTGAGTCCATGAGATGGGATTTGGGGGGTCGGGGGAGGAAGCTAAAGTTGGTAATTGAAAAATTTCATTTACATGGTTAAAAGAAAAAATAACAAAAAGAACCCATAATGTGTAATCAATTCTAAGCTCTCTCTTAAACTGATGTCATGTTATGCAACTTTCAGCCATTGGGTTTGTCAGACTTGCTGACTGCTGTTGTTGATCTTATTGCTGGACCGTCACACAGCTAAAAATTGCTGGGCGTTGTTCAAAACACAGACGTTCCTGTTATATGCATTGTACTTCCGGAGGAGCATCTGATTGGTTGTCGCTCTCGTGCACACACAGCCCAGTCAGTCATGGCTGCCCGTCGATTCAATAATGATGTTGTTTGTCTATTTGTCCATCTCCATCACTCCTGTGTGTACGCTTGTGGGAGAGCAGGGCAATTTGGGAAAGGCAGATCCGGGGGGTCACGATGGGCAAGGGAATTGCCCCCAAGGCACAGTGGCTTGTTTTCCGTGGTGATGTCTTGCTATTCTCTTCTCCTCTTGTTGATGGGTCTGTTGTTTTTCAACATGAAGGACTCCTTCAATTACTGTCCGTCTCCAAAGTGCATGGCCCCCAGTAAGTGTCTCAAGCTGCATATGTGGAATGGAGTTGGCCTCGAGTAGAACATTTCAAGTAGTCCTTCCATCTTTTCTTTAGTCCACCTTGAGGTCAGGATACTTCAGTGAGTTCATCATACAGGACCATCTGGAGGATCCGAGACTCATCCATGCAGATAAAGTGCCCGGTCCTGTAGAGGACACAGCTGAGTATCATGGCCTCAATGCTTGTGGATGAGCAGTCTTCCAGAATTTTAGTGTGTGGATCCCTGTACTCTCAGATGATGTCCAGGATCTTCCAGAGTCAGCATTTCCAGTGTGCAGATTTGCTTGCCGTAGAGAGTCCAGGACTCTCCTCCATAATGGAGTGTTGATCTACATACCACCCTGTGACTTACCACAACCTTAGTTGCCATGCGGAGATATCGATTACAGAAGACAGGCTTGTGAAAGTGGCCAAATGCAGTGGAGGCCAGTCAGAGGCAGTTCAGTCTCCTAAATCACTAGATATTATACTTCCAAGGTAGGGGAAAGACTTGGGTGTTGCTCAGTGTCTGTGGGTGGGGAACACACCGCCCACCCACTCCGAATAAAAAGAGAATCAAACCATGGACTAGCTGGACCGAGTCACTCGGTATTCCATGTTATGGAAATGGAAATGGCCTTCCAACTCGCCAAAAAGAGGGCTACACCTGAAAATCACTTGAAAAGTCGTCTAATGTGACATGGCCTTAAGTTTACTCTCTTTGGAAGATGTTAATACTCAAATACTGAAGAGCCTTCAATTTCTGATTGATGGGGAGTTTAGTGAATTATTCTGACCCTTTATTATTTATTCATTGACTGTCCCCCGCCCCCCCGTAACTGTCACTTAGAGTCTGCCATTTTACGTCTCGCACAAACCTTACTTCCTACTTTTTTATGACTTTGTACAGTGGACTTCGGAACTTCAACCTGTGAACTACAGCCAGATTTTAGGATGGGAGAATACTTGGAAGTCGTCTACGCCTTAAGTGTAAAGGTCTGCCACCACCATGTCCAGCAAAGGAAGAGGAGAGCGCATATAATAAGTGTAGCCAAGGACCTTGAAAACAGGTACGCTTTCTGTGACATTGGGTTTTATTTTACAGCTGCATTTACAAAAAACAAAAAATATCTAACCTGTTAAAGCAAAACGTAAAGCCTTTTATTGCACTTTGCATCTGTTACACTGTAGCTCAGGTGAGTGAGGTGACTGTCACCATGGACCCCACACGATAAGTCAAACCTCAACTTGTGCTTTCATATACTGGGGTTAGTGAAGGGTGAATCAGTATGAATGCAGGGGGGTCCACATCAGTGACAGGCCTGGGTGGTCTCATAACGCAGGAGAACCGTATAAGAAAGGGCAGAGCAGAATCTTTTTATCATAGGAGACTGTGCTCCTTTAGGGTGGGTAGCAACATCCTTACCATCTTCTTCACCTCTATGATGGCCACTGTGATTAATACACAGTGGTGCGCTGGGCTAGTGATGACACTTCAAGACAGGCCCACCGAATCACAAGCAAATTAAGAAGGCAGGCTCAGCACCCTGGACACCCTGGAGGTCGTAGTGGAGCAGAGAATGAAGACAAACCTGAGTGCCATTATGAACAACGCTGCACATCCCCTGTGTGACACAACAACACTGAGGGCTTTCGGAAAACAGAAGTGTGTCAAGAAACACAATGGGGGTCCTTTATAACAACAGCAATATGACTTTATAACACCTCACTAGGGTTGAAACTGCTCATTTGATGTTTACTCAAGTCAGAAAGCTCCCTTCTTCTTAGTCAATGAGGAATGTATTTGAGATTTGTTTTTTGTCATAATATACTAATATTTAGTTGTTTATTGTTTGTTTATAACAGCCAAATCTCACCTTAGGGACAAATAAATTATCTATCTATCTATCTATCTATCTATCTATCTATCTATCTATCTATCTATCTATCTATCTATCTATTATATAGTGCCCTTCATCTCTATCTATCTATCTATCTATCTATCTATCTATTATATATTGCCTTTCTTTTAACATTCAGCCTGAAGGATGGCTTCTCAGTGTTCTTTGCCTATACAGTATCTCTTGCTAACCATTACATTTTAATGTGTTTTTTTTCTCTCCCTGATTTTAAAATTGAATCTTTATGATTTTCACGCTTGACAATGATGAAATGTCCCATTGTGTTTCAGAGTGATTAACGTGGATGTGTTTTCAAGGATGGCACCACTCCTCATCCTTCAAGGGCCAGCGACAACAAAATGGTTCATCACTTTTGACTCCAATGACTGTCAGGTCATAGTAAGTAAAGTACAATACGCTTTTGGCAAAATCTGGAAATGAATTTATGGAAAATACGCTGTGTTGCTGTCCCCTGTGTTTTATCTTTTTAAACTGGATCAAGTAGGTTCAGCAGAGAATTCATTTATTTTTCCTCTTCTCACAACTTCTCTACAATAAATCACAATATCTCAGCAATTAATTATTTTTAAACCTCTTTGCAATATCACCTGTATAATAAACTGACCTAATAATCTCACAACTTCATGATTATTCGTCTCCTACTCAGATAGATGGACTTATACACATGGGAGATGACTAAGAACTTCTTCTTCTTCTTTTCCCACTCCTATTTCCAGCCTTCTCCACACAGTTCGGCCCTGCACCTTCTCTCCAGTCAGGCCCTTTTCCTTCAGATCTTCATCTATCCACCTCCATTTTCTCATCCCCAGAACTGTCATTCTTATCACTCTTGTGCCCAAATATTCCTTGTCGCTTCTCATCACATGTCCATACCACTCAAACCTTCTTTCCTGTGCTTCCTTAGATTTCTCTCCCACTTTTGTTGTACCTCTGATTGTCTTATTTCTTATTCTGTCCATCTTTGTAACTCCACAGATCCATCTCAACATTTCTGCCACATCCAACTTCTTCACTCCCTTTAGTGCCTGTGTCTCAGCTCCACACTTCGTTGCTGGTCTTATAACTGTCTTATAAAACTCACATTTAACCTTCATCTTAACTCTTTGATTACACTCCTAATAGCCCTAACAACTTCTTCCAATTGTCCCATCCACTCATTACCCTCTGTATCTTATTCTCCATCTTGGACTACCACTGATCTTGGATATTTTGACTTCTCCACTCTTTTCAGCATGTCTCTGTGCAGGCCAACTTCTGAATCCTGAATCATCATTCAACCTCATATGTTCTGTCTATTTCTTATTTATCTCCAATCCTCTATCTTGGACAATCCTCATACACTTTTTTGATCCTCCTTTCTCTGTCCTGAACCTCTAGAATATTGCCCTTCTCCTTATAAATGGGTATAATCCCACTGTTCCTCCACTCCTCTGGTATCCTCCCTTGTTCATAGATCTTCTGCATTGAACCCCAACACACATTTTCTCTCTTTTCTCCTAAACTCTTCCACAGTTCTGCTGGTAGTCCATCCGGTCCTATTGTCTGTCCATCTTTGTAACTCCAGACATCCATCTCAACATTTCTTCCACATCGAACATCTTTTCTCCATTTAGTGCCCGTGTCTCAACACTACACATTATTGTTGGTCTTACCACTATCTTAAAAATGTCACTTTTAACCTTTGCTTTAACTCTTTGATCACACAATATTCCTAACACCTTCTTCCAATTGTCCCACTCCTCTGGTATCCTCTCCTGTTCGTAGAGTTTCTGCATTAACCCCCAAAATACATTTTGTCTCTCTTTTCCTAAACTTTTCCACAGTTCTGCTGATAGTCCATTCTGTCCTGTTGTCTTTCCATTTTTCATTCTTCTCAGTGCCTCCTCATCCACCTCCACTTTCTCTTCCCTAGAACTGTCATTCTCATCACTCTTGTGCCCTCATATTCCTTGTCACTCCTCATCACATGTCCATACCATTTCAACCTTCTTTCTTGTACTTCCTTAGATTTCTCTCCCACTTTTGTTGTACCTCTGATTGTCTCATTTCTTATTCTGTCCATCTTTGTAACTCCAGACATCCATCTCAACATTTCTTCCACGTCTAACTTCTTCGCTCCCTTTAGGGCCTGTGTCTCAACTCCAAACATCATTGCTGGTCTTACCACTGTCTTAAAAACGTCACTTTTAACCTTTGCCTTAACTCTTTGATCACACAATACTCCTAACACCTTCTTCCAATTGTCCCACTCCTCTGGTATCCTTTCTTGTTCATAGATCTTCTGCATTAAACCCCACAACACATTTTCTCTCTCTTTTCCTAAACTCTTCCACAGTTCTGCTTGTAGTCCATCTGGTCCTGTCGTCTTTCCATTGTTCATTCTTTTCAGTGCCTCCTTTTCTTCCTACCTTATTATTCTTGGTACTAACTCTTTGTTTGGGACTCTATCCCTAAACACTACCCTTGGTTTTTCCTTCATTCAACAGCTTTTCAAAGTACCTCTATCATGATCACTCAAGACCACACACACAGGAAATGACTAAAACATTAAGCTGAACGGCTTCTTTGTTTACAAAACTGTTTTCATGTTTGTAAATTAAATGTCGTTATAACTAAAGCAGAACTAACACGGTTTCTCTTTTATGTCCCTTACAGAGTAATACCCCTGTCAACATTAAAGGGTTAACAAATCCCTTAACCACCAGTTTAAGTGACACATACAGCAGCTTGGTGCAGCAGGTGCCTTCGTTAATAAACTCCTTCAAAGAAGTTGCCATCTCTTACACAGAGATACAAAGCGCACCTTCACATCTAAACGTGGAGGTCAAAACTGAACCCGCAGAACCTTCTTCCACCAGAGCACCAACACCTGCTCTGAGCACCGCCAGGAATGAGGAAATGATAAAGCTCGAGTTCTACCGAACCAAAGATTTCAAATTCTCTTTAACTGAGTTGAGAAACCTGGATAGCAGTGAGACGGTCTTTGCAAAGGTAAGACGCCGACAAGAAGCAGTCGCCTTCTGAGTATCTCACCACCGCAAATGAAATGAGAGTGAATGGTGAGGAAGAAGCCTTCATAATTTAACTCATGGAGTTAAGGATTCACTTATAATTCTACATGCAGAACTAGAGACATGATGGACAGAACAGCACATGCCGAGCTGTGTCTGACCTTTTATCTGGAGCGCCACCCCTTTTATATGTTCTTCATCATCATGCAATGGTGGCGTTATGCTACAGTGGCATGATTCAATCAAAGTCCGTTACTGCCTTGCTAATTGAGAGTCTGCTCAATCCCTCAACTCAATTGTCCTTCCTTGCTGAGAAAAGAACTTGGTTCTCAGCTCCCGGTGGTTGAAATAGAGCAAATATGCAGGAAGGAGTGCAGGCCTTAATAAATTTTGATTCTTTAAACATTATTCAAATAAATAGTGCCATAAACAAAAGCAAATGAAGAGTGAACACCATACAACCTGGTACTGCTAGATCTTCAGTCTTCCCAGATGGCCAATTTGTTGCATTGCCTGAAGTTTCAGCAGTAGCCCAGAGCGTTCTTGAATTCTCTTCCTCCCCCTTCTTCTCCTCCTTCTCCTTTTCCCCACCTTGTCCTTCTCCTTCTATTTGTCTTTCTACTTCTTCTCCTTTCATTCTCCTCCTCCTTCTTCTCCTCCTCCTTTCACTCTCCTCCTCCTTGTTCTCCTTTTTCTTCTCATTCTCCATCCTTTTATTCTCCTCCTTCTTCCCCATCTTGTCCTTCTCCTTCTTCATCTCCTCCTTCTGCTTCTATTTCTCTTTCTCTTTCTCCTCCTTTCATTCTCTTCCTTCTTCGCCTCCTTTTTCTTCACCTCGTTCTTCTTCTCCTCCTCCTCCTCCTTGTTCTCCTTTTTCTTCTTCTCATTCTCTTTCTCCTTCCTCTTCTTCTTCTCCTCCTCCTTCTGCTTCTATTTCTCTTACTCCTCCTTTCATTCTCCTCCTTCTTCTCCTCCTTTTTCTTCTTCTTCACCTCCTTCTTCTTCTCCTCCTCCTTTCACTCTCCTCCTCCTTGTTTTTCCTTGTTCTTCTTCTCATTCTCTTTCTCCTTCCTCTTCTCCCCTTTTCATTTTTTTCCTTCTTCTATTTCTCTTCTCCTTCTCCTCCTTTCATTCTCTTCCTTCTTCTCCTCCTCTTCTTCTTCACCTTATTCTTCTCCTCCTCTTCCTTGTTCTCCTTTTTCTTCTTCTCATTCTCTTTCTCCTTTCTCTTCTTCTCCTCCTTCTTCCCCACCTTGTCCTTCTCCTTCTTCTCCTCCTCCTTCTGCTTCTATTTCTCTTTCTCCTCCTACTCCTTCTTTCATTCTCCTCCTCCTTCTTCTTCTCCATTTTCTTCTTCGCCTCCATCTCCTTCTTCTTATCCTCCTCCTTCTTCTTTTCCTCCTCATTCTCCTTTCTATTCCTCTCCTCCTACCTCTTCTTCCCCTCTTTCTCCTTCCCCACCTTGTCTTTCTCATTCTTTTTCTACTCCTTCTGCTTCTGTTTCTCTTTCTCCTCTTCCTTTCATTCTCCGCCTTCTTCTCCTTTTTCTTCTTCTTCTACTCCTCCTTCTTTTCCTCCTCCTTCTCTTTCTCCTCCTCCCCCTCCTCCTTCTTCTTCTCCTCTATTCTTATGCAGATCAGCTCTTTTATTGATCTAACTAGCAAAATACCTGCGCTTCGCAGCGGAGAAGTAGTGTGTTAAAGAAGTAATGAAAAAGATAAGGAAACATTTTGAAAATAACGTAACATGATTGTCAATGTAATTGTTTTGTCACTGTTCTGAGTGTTGCTGTCATATACATATATATATATATATATATATATATATATATATATATATATA
>JANRMT010062806.1:120989550-121010543 GCA_026402145.1 Polypterus bichir lapradei | reverse complement strand
ATATATATATATATATATATATATATATATATATATATATATACACACACATACATATATACTGTATATACATACACACACACATATATATAAACATATATATACATATACACATATACATATACTGTACATATATACATATATATACACATACATCCACATATATATCCATATATTACATATACATATCTACATATATACGCACATACATATACACATATATGTGTGTGTGTATGTATGTATATATATATATGTATATATATATATATATATATAAAAGTGTATGTGTGTGTGTGTGTGTGTATATATATATATATATAGCAAAATACCCGCGCTTCGCAGCAGAGAAGTAGTGTGTTAAAGAAGTTATGAAAAAGAAAAGGGAACATTTTAAAAATAACGTAACATGACTGTCAATATACAGTATTTGTTTTGTGAGTGTTACTGAGTGTTGCGGTCATCAAGGATTTGATAATAACATTATTTCCTTCAATCAGGTTCGTATTTGTAGGATGTGTTGTGTTCAAGTTACATTCCGTGTTTGTCAATCGTTGTAAAGATGACAGGTTTCATTCATCGATTCGTTTCTTACTGCATCAATAAACAGCTCGTCTTCCTCTTTATCTGAGACCTGACACACTGCATGCACGGGTTTTTTTTTTACACTGTAGATCTGTTTTAATTTTCACAAGAGGATTGTATTTCATAATTATAATGAGTGGCCATTACTTTTTGGATAACAAAAATTAGTGTTTTTTTTTAGATTGTTTACTTTAAAGTTTAATAATACTTTATTTATGTCATTTATGTAGGAGACAATCAAATCTTGATAAATAAAGTACATTATATTCATTGTATGCAAAGTTGTGTTTATGTGAATATTTCTGGGGAAGGGGGTCCACGCCTATCGTCAGATTCTTCAAGGGGTCCGTGACTCAATAAAGTTTAAGAATCACTGCGCTCAATGACAGTAGGGCTCATTCCTTGATGCTTTCAACACCATTGCCAAGTGGCAATTCCATCTCTTGCTTTGTCTCCCCACAGATTACCAAAGATCTTAAAATGGTCGAGCTTGGGATAAAACTTTTCAATTGCTCAGTCACGATAAATAGCGATCAGGTGAAGAATGTGAAATTTACAAAGCAAGCATGTCCACGGATGGACTTCTCAAGCACATGCTTTAGCTTCTCCTTTTACGACATCTTAAAGGAGCCTGGACGTTACTCTCTAGACCTTGTGTGCTTCGTACAGACGTGTTTCGGGGAGGTGAGTAAAAAGTTTATTTTATTTTTTTAAATTGTGATTTTTGTTTTTTTGTGTCACACTTCTTACAATTGATACTTCAATAGCAGCAGAGTGTTGTACTGTGTTAGCCATAGATGGATACAGGAGAAAGTAGAGTGAAATGACACCTTTTATTGGCTAACTAAATAGATTACAAATTCAAGCTTTCAAGGCAGCTAAGGCCCCTTCATCAGGCAAGGTACTTCAAGGCAACCTTGGCTGGGTGGAGTAATAAATATAATATCATGTACTTGTGTGTAAATGTACGGTTTGGAGACAAAGTCAGAGAGGCGAGATTGCGTTGGTTTGGACACGTACAGAGGAGAGATGCTGAGTATAATGAGAGAAGGGTACTAAGGATAGAGCAGCCAGGCTAGAGGAGAAGAGGAAGACCTAAGAGAAGGTTTATGGATGTGGTGAGTGAGGACATGCAGGTGATGGGGGTGACAGAGCAAGATGACGAGGACAGGAAGATATGGAAGAAGATGATCCGCTGTGGCAACACTTAACAGGAACAGCCGAAAAAAGAAGAAGAAGATGTGCACGTGTGTAAATCTGTATTATTTACACTGTTTCATTTTTTTAAATTCTAGTCGAATCCCCTTATGGAGTAGTCTTTTCAATGCAGCCTCATAGTATTACTCCTTCTTCTTTCTCTTCAGTTGGTCATGCATTTTAACTGGCCATCAAATGGCAGTCGAGATCAAGTTTCTCACATTCACCCGGTCTCACATGTCTCGGTCGATTTCACTTGCGGACAGTCGGGCCGCATTGCTAATGGTGGCAGCTTTGCAACTGCTTGACCTCTTGGTGGCACAGTGTCTCTAACACTTGGCTTCAATGTTAAGATTTTAAGTCGTAGCGTAACCATGATCTGTGAAAAGGCTCCGTTTTTTTATGGAGGAATATTTCGGACAAAAATAAACAAAGTATTATGAAATGTGCTCCACGTACTGCCCATAGCGTTTTATTGGGTGCCCTTGTTTTTGGAACATTAGAGCAATCTGGACATGAACAGGCCATCCAGCCCAGAAGGCAGGCTTGGACAGATTTGTTTCACTAAATGTAAAGTACGAGAGATGTTCAAAAAGTTTCCGCATTTATTTTTTAACTCTTCAAATTACTTCAAGTTACATCACTTTTCTACATAGTCACCTTCCTTTCACGTGACACTATCAGACACGACCAATTACTACTCCTCATCACGCCTTCACCGTTTCTAATGAAAGTATAAAAGTGTGGAAACTTTTTGAACGTCCCTCATATTTTACATAGGAAGTCAAAAGAAGTTTAAATACACAATGGGAGGTCTGAAAAATGAAAATACACTTTATGAAAAGGATTTAGGAGTCGTAGTGGACTTGACACTATCAACTACCAGACAGTGTGCAGAAGCCATTAAGAAGGCTAACAGAATGTCAGGTTATATAGCGCCTTGATGTGTGGGGCACAAGTCACAGAAGGGTCTGCTCAAGTCTTTATAATGCACTGGTGAGGCCTCATCTGAAGTATTGGGTTCAGTTTTGGTCTCCAAGCTACAAAAAAGACATAACAGCACAAGAGAAAGTCCAGAGAAGAGTGACTAGGCTTATTTTAGAGCTACAGGGGATGAGTGATGAGGAAAGATTAAAGGATTTAGGAGTCACAGTGGACTCATCAGTGTCTACATCCAGTAAGTGTTCAGAAGCCATTAAGAAGGCTAACAGAATGTCAGGTTATATAGCGCCTTGATGTGTGGAGCACAAGTCACAAGTC
This sequence comes from Polypterus bichir lapradei, assembly GCA_026402145.1. Taxonomy (NCBI): domain Eukaryota; kingdom Metazoa; phylum Chordata; class Cladistia; order Polypteriformes; family Polypteridae; genus Polypterus; species Polypterus bichir. The sequence continues at coordinate 121,007,504 of JANRMT010062806.1, read as the reverse complement.
TGTTCAAGCTTTATAACACAATGGTGAGGCCTCATCTGGAGTCCTGGGTGCAGTTATGGTCTCCATATTATTAAAAAAGACATAGTGACACTGGAGAAAGTCCAGAGAAGAGCAACCAGGCTGATTACAGGGCTACATGGGATGAAGAAAAATTAAAAGATTTCAGAGTCATTGTGGACTCATCACTATCTACATCCAGACAGAGTTCAGAAGCGATCAAGAAAGCTAACAGAATGTCAGGTTATATAGCGCCTTGACGTGTGGAGTACAAGTCACAGGACGTTCTGCTCAAGTCTTTATAACACACTAGTGAGGCCTCATCTGGAGTACTGGGTGCAGTTTTGGTCTCCATAAAGACATATCAGCACTGGAGAAAGTCCAGGCAGGAGCGATTGGGTCAATTTCAGGAGTCGTAGTGGACTCTAAGCTATCGACTTTCCGACAGTGTTCAGAAGCCATTAAGAAGGCTAACAGAATGTCAGGTTATATAGCGCCTTGATGTGTGGAGTACAAGTCACAGGAGGTTCTGCTCAAGCTTTATAACACACTGGTGAACGCCTCATTTTGTGTACAGATGGGTCAGACTTGTCATCGCCGCCAAGCTACAAAGAAGATAAAGCAGCACTATGTTAAGGATTTAGAAGTCAGAGTGGACTCATCACTATCAATTTCCAGACAGTGTTCAGAAGCCATTAAGAAGGCTAACAGAATATCAGGTTATATAGCGCCTTGACGTGTGGAGTACAAGTCACAGGAGGTTCTGCTCAAGTCTTTATAACCCACTGGTGAGGCCTCATCTGGAGTCCTGTGTGCAGTTTTGGTCTCCAGGCTACAAAAAGGACATAACAGCACAAGAGAAAGTCCAGAGAAGAGCGACTAGGCTGATTACGGGGCTACAGGGGGAAAAATCAAATATTCAGTTAGAGGATCTGTACAGAATGTTTTCAAAACCTGGCAGGATCTAATCAATAATATTTTAGAATAAGCTCTTAAAGCACCGAGGAAGCAATTATCTCTGCATTTCTTTTTCTTCTCCATTCATCTATATTGGCCTATTAAACTCGTCAATTTAGGTATGTTTAAAAGCCTTAAGTTTTACCCCATTGGCCATGCTCTCTCTGTCTCTCTCAAGGGTGGGGGTCGACTTGTTTTCAATCCTATTTTTTGTAAAAATTGATCGATTTGTATGGAATGATTACAATAAAATTAATAAAATTAACAAAAAAAAAGAGCTACAGAGGATGAGTGTTGAGGAAAGAGTAAAGGATTTAGGAGTCGTAGTGGACTCGAAGCTATCGACTTCCAGACAGTGTTCAGAAGCCATTAAGAAGGCTAACAGAATATCAGATTATATAGCGCCTTGATGTGTGGAGTACAAGACCAAGGAGGTTCTGCGCAGGTTCTTATAACACACTGGTGAGGCCTCAGCTGGAGTCCTGTGTGCAGTTTTGGTCTCCAGGCTATAAGAAAAGGACATAGCAGCACAAGAAAAAGTCCAGAGAAGAGCGACTAGGCTGATAGAGGGCTACAGGGGATTAGTGATGAGGAAGGATTAAAAGAGCTGAACCCGAGTAGATGAAGAGGAGACATAAATGAAGTGTTTAAAATTATGAAAGGAATTAATCCAGTAGATCGAGACTGTGACTTTAAAATAAGTTAATCAAGAACATGTGGACACAGCTGGAAACCTGTTAAGGGGAAATTTCACACAAACATGAGGAAGTTTTTCTTCACACACAGAGAGCCACAGACACATGGAATGAGTGACCAGGTAGTGTGGTGGACAGTAGGACTTTAAGGACCTTCAGAACTCAACTTGATGTTATTTTAGAGGAGTTAAGTGGATAGGACTGGCGAGCTTTGTTGGGCTGAATGGGCTGTTCTCGTCTAGAGTGTTCTAATGTTAAGTTTAAGGTGGCGGGTATTTATCCGTGGTGAAATGGCAGCGAGACAGCTGGAAATCTCGGCTGAAACCCATCGTTTGGATTGCTTCATTATTGAGACCGTAACACATCGTAACTCGGGGGCCCACCCATTAGAATCTCCCTGTACTTACATGAAAAAGATATTTCCGTCTTTTGATTTTAAGTACATTTGCAAAACACGGAGACTAAGCTGGCACCCTTTGCACCTTTCGGAATCCCAATCACTTCCATTCCTGTTCATTCAGACTATTCTAATGTTGTAACAATTCAATACGGAAGTGTAATTTATCGAGTCCACAAGTGAACTTCATAAGTGTATCCATGACAATAGAAATGTGTGGAATGAAGAAATTTCACACGGGCAGTGCCATATCATGGGCACTCTTCCACCGGGTTGGCACATCAGTAATCAGCCTGTGCTCTTGAAGACCCAACAATTTCTGCTTTTGCTTCAAAGCTTTGAATTCCTCAACTGCTTCGGTGACACGTCTTATTCTTCCTAGGAGCTGCGCAATGGGCGATCCTTTGAGTGCGTGCCGAGCCGCCAAGTTTAATGCGTGTGCACAGCATTTAAAATGAGGAAAGCCGACCACCGGAGCTGCAACAAGCATATTTGCCGCATTGTCGGTGGCTAACAATGGCTTATCTTCACCCAGCGGACCACTGGCACAAGTAGTGTGGTAGAGAGTGGGACATTCAGGGACCTTCAGAACTCGACTTGATGTTATTTCAGGAGAATTAACTGGATAGGACTGATGAGCTTTATTGCACCGAATGGCCTGTTCTCGTCTAGATAAATGAATACTAAATACTGAATAACAAACCTCATGCAATTTGTACATGGAAACCTAAAATTCTTTTTTTAAAACAAACCAGCCACAGCCTAAATCCTGCTTGTCCATTTTTGAATCACAGTCTTGGCCTACTAACGCTGTCATTCACAGGGAGCACTATAAATGTTCGCTGATTTTCAGTGTATGCATTTGCTGGTGACAGAGTTTCTCTGCATTCCTGATTTATGCTAAACTTTGATGATTTGCCCAAGGGAGTCTGGATTTTGCTTATCAAGTGGACATGGCACGTCCTGATTCTGACTGGAGCAATATTCTTTTTTTTTTCTTTTTCAGAGATGCTTTCAAGCCGATTACGTACACAAAAGTTTGGAGACCATCAAGACGCTGAATACCGGTAAGCATGTTCGGTGAGGGGAACATTTTCAGAATTAGGTGATGTTACGTGTGTTGTCCAGCAGGGGTCAGTGCTGAGGCTACTGCACAGTTTAATATACATAAACGATCTGGACAGTAATATAATGGATAAGCTTACGTTAAGTCTGCAGATGACACAAAACTAGGAAATGATGTAGAATCAGCTAAAGCATCACAGGGGGACTTGGAGAGCAGACAGACCTGGACAGGTTTGTGGACAATGAAATTTAATGTCAGTAAATGTAACGTATTACATGTAGGAAGTAAATATGTTAGATTTGAATACACAATGGGAAGTCTCAAATGTAAAAATCCACCTTATGAGAAGGACCTGGGAGTCGTAGTGGACTTGACACTATCAACTACCAGACAGTGTGCAGAAGCCATTAAGAAGGATAAAAGAATGTCATGTTATATAGCGCCTTGATGTGTGGAGTACAAGTCACATGAGGTTCTGCTCAGGCTTTATAACCCACTGGTGAGGCCTCATCTGGAGTACTGAGTGTGGTTTTGGTCTCCAGGCTACAAAAAGGACATAGCAGCACAAGAGAAGGTCCAGAGAAGAGCGACTAGGCTGATTTCAGGGCTACAGGGGAAGAAATTTAATGTCAGTAAATGTAAAGTACCACATGTAGGATGTAAAAATGTGAATTTTGAATACACAATGGATAGTCTGAAAATCTAAAGCGCACTTTATGAGAACGATTTAGGAGTCGTAGTGGACTCGACACTATCAACTGTCAGCGTTGAGAAGCCATTAAGATGGCTAACAGAGTGTCAGGTTATATAGCGCCTTGATGTGTGGAGTACAAGTCACAGGAGGTTCTGCTCAAGTATTTAGAACACACTGGTGAAGCCTCATCTGGAGTCCTGGGTGCAGTTTGGGTCTCCAGAAAGACATAGCAGCACTGGATAAAGTCCAGAGAAGAGCGACTAGCCTGATTACGGGGCAACAGGGGATGAGTTACGAGGAAAGATTAAAAGATTTAGGAGTCGTAGTGGACTCGACACGATCAACTGGCATACAGTGTTCAGAATCCATTAAAAAGGCTAACAGGTTATATAGCGCCTTGACATGTAGAGTACAAGTCACAGGAGGTTCTGCTCAAGTATTTATAACACACTGGTGAGGCCTCATCTGGAGTTCCGTATATAGTTTTGTTCTTCATGTTACAAAATAATGACATAGTAGCACTAGTAAAGGTCCAGAGAAGAGTGACTAGGCTGATTCCAGGACTAAGAGGTATGAGCTATGAGGCAAAATTGGAGGGGTTGAACCTTTTCTATTTAAGGAAGTGGAGATTAAGAGCAGACATAATTGAAGTGTTTAAATTATGAAATAAATTAGTACAGTGAACCCCTATGGGGCCCCTAAAGGGACGTGAGCAACAAACAAAAAATTTATCGTTATACCTTTTGCATATGTATGGCAGCATGTTTCTGGGACACACGTTTTCCCTTTTGGGGCTCCTTATATTTCCGGTAGCCCTGTTCTGCTTTGCTGACTTTAACAATTTGATTGCATTCCCTATCGGAAAGTTGACACGGAATTTATAGATGTTATATTTTAAGCGGGGTCTCTTCATAATAAATGCTTGCAACCCATCATTTGTGCTTCATTTCCAAACATCATTTGAGACAAATTCTGAGCTCTAGAAGCTATTTTCTTTAGACGGGTTATGGCGACATTGAAGATCTGCACCTGAGAAAGATTTCGTCAGCATGCGAAACTTTCCCATGTGCACGAGAAATAAGATTTTTTTTTTTATTATGTCCCTTTAGGGTCTCCGTAGATCCCACTTGTTACTTATTAAAATAAAAGCTACAACACAAACGCAGTGAATTTCGACAAATATGTGCTAAGGGTTTCAATCTGCACTCACTCACTCACCTCCTTAAGCACTCAAGGATGAATGTTATCTCGTCCTGGTGGATTCATAGATTTTAAATCCATACATTATTTATAAATTACTAGAGTTTAAATATTGTTACGCTTATAAAAACACACTTTGGCTTGATGCCACAAATTTTGATTTCTGTCCGCCATTTTTTATTCTTTTAAATTATGACCTTTATGTGTTTTTTCGTTATGCTGAAGCACAATGACTCAACCTTCTCCCCCTCCTATAGAGTTATACAGTACATATATAAAAATCAGTACAGAACAACATTTTCAATCTCCTTTCTTTCTAGTTTAGGTTTTTCCAGCATGAGCAAAAAGCAGGAGGCTCCCTTGGGTGGGATGCCAGGCCATCTGCAAGGCCCCACAGTCACACGCACAAGTGGGCTATTTAGAGTGGCTGATCAACCTAACATGCAGGACATTGAGTGATTAATAATCATTAATTAAATTTAGTTTAACGCTTTTCTAACCTGCTCAAAGCACTTAACATAGACAGTGAGAAACCACTTCAACCACGGGCAATGTGTGGTATCCCCCTGGATGATGAGACAGCAGCCATTCTTGCGCACGTACGCTTAAGTGGTGAATAGGTGAGAGAAAGAGAGAGGAGGTTAGCCAATTAGGGATAGGAGATGATTAGGGGGGCCGGAATGGATGAGGTCATGATGGACAATTTAGCTAGGACATACTCTTTTGGAAGAATACCCGGGATCTTTTATGACCCCAGACAGTCAGAAGCTCAGTTTGATGTCTCATTAGAAGAACGGCTCCAATCTTTAAAGCAAGTTGTCCCCGTCACTGCAATGGGTAAGGGAATAAATGCCCCTTATTGGTCTCCCGAGGCAACCCAAACATTTCCTTGGTGGTCTCTCATCCAAAGTACTTGCTCAGCCTACATATTGCTTAACTTCAGATGGATTAGCTGTTCTGAAGTGCAAGTGGTACAACTGCTAGGACAAAAACCTTGGGAGAACATGCAAATTCTGCAAAGACCTCAACAAGTCATTGGATTTGAACCCAGGATACTGGATCTGAGCAGAATCAGCGCTAACCTGTGCCAGAATATGTATATGTGGTTCACATTTTTGCCCCCTTACTCATGTGGATTTCGTCCCACCACAAATGTAAGCCGTCAAGCCCATTGACAATGGTTCACCCTATGAAAGTGGCGGTGGATTTTTTTAGTGTTAAATTAATGTTGGTCACCTAGTAGCCTGAGGGTTTTCAGTTTTTCTGCAATGATCTTCAAGCTTGCACAACCTTCAAGCAACACGCAACTTTAAAGCACTGCTTCTACACACTTCAGTTATAAAAGGTGTCACCTTATCAAGGAAATGAGTTTCCCTCCCTGCCGTCTGTCTGTCTCTCCGTCTATCTGTCTGCCCATCCATCCGTCCCAGGATATCTACTATTGTCGTGCTGCCTGTGTGTACTCAGGACAGCGGTTGCCATGGCGAGCTGCTCCCAAGGAAGGAGTGTGCGGCAACCTTGTGTCTGCAAAGGCAGATGATGAGCCTGTGGGTGATTTATGTGGAGGTGGGTTGGAGATCAGCCAGGGCAAACACAGACCCGCGCTCCTATTGTCACTGTTAAAACAAAGGGAGGAAGATATTGTTCTTTAAAGGCAAAATACCCTCATCAGGCAGAAGAGATCGGAATTCTTACATGGCCAGTGGGGAGGGTCAAAAATGTGTCAGCTGGCTGGAGCTCGACATCGGTCATTTAATGGAATGGGAGAAGTTCTAAGAATTTTAAGGTGGCGCCCTTCATCTCCCTTTCCTTTCTTATTATTGCTGAGTCAACTGAGAAATTAAAAAAATTAAAAGTGATTTAATTTTAAGTCCCTAGCATACGGATCCTGGCCATCGGTGTAGGTCCTTGACCATGTGGCATTTATAAGAGGCTGAAATTTGTGTCATCGACATTGACCTTGGCATATTCAGCACAAAATTTTGCAGTGCAACGTCTAGTGCAGAGGATGCAACAAAGAGGAAGGCTGCATTGTGATTCGTTAAAACCGAGTGAGGTGCGTTGTGGTGCAATCGGGGGTCCTGCAGTGTGCTGCCATTTATTAGTCGGTGCTCCAGTTCTATGATAACAAAAGAATCAAAAAACATAAAAAAGAGCCACCGAAATGAGCTATCTGGTGGCTTTCTTGTGTTCATAAAGGCAAATTATTTTTTTCTTGCTTTCTTAAGAGAATGAAATTTGGACCTTGCAGTGATCCATAGAGAAGGCTGAGGTCCAGGTTTGGTTTCTGTGCAAGGCCTAATACGTGAAACGTCACCAATTTCGAGGTTCAATTGACATGTTTGCCTTTGACGAGGGGGACTGAACTGGATGCCACACCTGCTGCTTACACTCTGCCTGTCTCTCCTACTGGTGGTCCTAACTGTGCACCACGTCTGCTTTTGAACTGCAGTGCAGTTGTTTATTGGGGACAAACCTAATCAACTGGGTTTCATTGCTTGAATGGCCAAGCCAGACACCCGATTTCAATCCAATTCACCAGGCCTTCCAAACTTTAGGGGACAAGACCCAACCGCACCCCCGAAACAAGCAGGAGCTGAAGATGGCTGCACCAGAGATAGTGATGTCTAAGAATTGCAGACTTCAAGCATGGAAGGGATATGTGACAACGAACCTGCCATTGCTGTGTCTTAAACATTATCTGCCTAATAGTGTTATACTGCCGAGGATGCTGGGAGTTGTAGGCAATTTTAAATAGTGCTGTTGCAGTGAGCCTGGTGCTTCTTGTCACAAGTGACGTAGACCCCAACCTCTGCTCTCCAGTTCAGTGACAGGTGACGTCCACCCTAATCTGGCCTGTGTCCCCCAACATCATCCATCTCCCATATGCTACCATCGCAAGAAACCCACCTAAGTAATCACAGACACCTGTGATGGCAACTCTTCCAAAAACATTATGGTGCCCTTAAGGGGGGGGGGGGGGGGCGGACCAAAATGTCTGCAAATCCCCTTAAATGAAAGTCTGCAATGTGCACTTTAATGACAAGTCTGATTGGTGATTTTAAACGGTGGCACAGAGGGGTAAATCGAGGGGGTCTTTGTCTGTAGCCACTGTTAACACCAGAACGTCCATCTGTGTAAACCATCCACACATGGGACAACTTGGGTGACAGTTGTAGTAAATCTTCACAAATTTGGGGGCATTTATAAAAACGTCTCCAGTGGAAGCTTCCTCCACCGCCCCGGTTTAAACCCTTTGAGGGCTGAATATTTCTTTCCAAAAAATGCAGTTTTCTGAAAAGCATACAAAGCAACGGTTTTGCTTAAAAAATTACAATAAAACGTCTGCTGCTGTGTGCTGTGGCCCGCCCGTTCGCCATCTCTTATAGATCGAGCTGCTCACAGGTGGCACGACGGCTGGCAGAAATGTGTTAGCAAGACTGGCTGGCTGGCTGCTGTGCTGTCATTTGCGTGGCGGTAGGGGTGGGTAGCATTGGCAGTCATAAGCGAGTGCTCTTCTCTGGTGAACATTGTGTACAGCTGATGCCAGTGCCTCCCTCTCATTTTTTTTCAATCTCAGTATTCAGATCACTTGCTAGTCCGATAATTCAGAGTCCAATTCTGCGATAATTTGCAAACCGTTGTCCGTGGAGTATTTTGCTTTACGCGTTCGCTTCGATCTCTCGCCTGATGCCGATGCCATTTTTGCTGTCGTTTGCTCCTTGCTGCTCACACAAGTGCGGGGAATCTCGGTCAAACCAACAAAACTTACTTTCCTTCTGGCAAAAAAACTAAAACGTAACGTCGGATTTTGTCACCGTTTACAGTTGATTACCACCATCATCCCCTCCTGTTGCCGTGAAAGAGTTAAACGAGTTCCTCAAGTGCTGCACCTCAGCAGAAGATCAGTTCAGATGGCATTCAGTGAACATCTCAAGACGGGGATGGTGCTGCACAAAAGGACCTGCGCCGATTGCTTCCCAAGCCTGAAGAATACGCCGTCAACTTAATGCATCGGTGGCTCCTCGTGATAAGAGGGTTTTCTGTAAGGATCCCCAGACTCAGGCACGCTTATTTATTTTTTTTTATTGAATTCATCTCCTTTGGCCTCGCTTCATCCTCGCCACGGCAGCGGTGGTTCCTTCCTGTTTTGATCCTTTTTTTTTCTTCTTCAAGGATACCTCATGGTGATTATTACAAGGTGGGGCATGGATGTTTCTCCTGCAGTCCTTCACTTCCTTCCTTCTGGGGGCAACTGCACGCTGACTGGTTTCCTCCCACCTGGCGTCCCATTTCCTTTTTCCTGTTTGCTCAGCTTCAGCCCTCGTTCTGGATAGCACAATAAACGCATGTCTGTTTTCATTCTTCCATGCCAATAAGTGAAATGGCCAGACGTGCCGTGTCTGTGTACTTAGCGTGGGTGCCAGGCTAGGCCGTGCCACTGCAGGGCCGTGTTTTGGAACACAGATCACATGCATAAGAGTGCGAGATCTGAAAAGGTGGGACTCATAAGTCCAGATTTTATCATTTTGGGCCGAGACTGTAAGAAACGTTGCTTCTGAATGTCAAGATTGTGTTTGGGTATCTGATTTGGATGCCTCCTTGATGTCCACCTGGAAGGAGAACCCGGAACAAACCCAGAACACGCTGGAGAGATTCTAACTCTCACCCGGCCTGCAGACGCCATGAGGAGTTGGACAAGTTGGTGACGGGTTTCGTGGGAACTGCAGTCCAGAAGTGTGAGTAACCCAGTCAGGGTCCCTGAGTGTCACAAGAGGGCGCTGTTGAGGGGGGACCGCCCTTGGTTTTCAAACAACCCAGAAGTCACGCCGGGGCCCTCAGGGTGTCCGAGTCGGGAGGCAGCAGGCTCCTTTTATCCTGGAGGACCCAGAAAACACTTGACTGGAGGTGGAAAGAGAAGAAAGAGCGTCATGGCTTTGTGGAATTGGTGAAATAGTGCTTGGTGGCATCCTAAAGTCTGCCAGAATTTCCACTGATGTTAAAGTGGCAGGCAGTGTGGTGTAGTGTAGCAGTTAAGGCTTTGGAACTCAAACCCTGAGGTTGTGGCTTCAAATCCCACTGCTGACACCACTGGGTGACCCTGAGCAAGTCACCTGACCTGCCTGTCCTCCAAGTGGAAAAGCAAAAGGAAAAATGGAACCGATCGTATCATAAATCCGCTTTGTCATTGTGTTATTTACGTTCTGCTAAATTGAGAATATGTGAATCTATGAAGGTGATATCAAACGAGACGAGTTGCCATTAAAATATTTGGAAAGCAGTTTTCCATCGGGACAACATTCCAGCACCAATTTTTAAAATGATGTTGCAGGGACTTAAAAATAGAAAAGTGGCCTCAAAGCACATATACAGTGCCCTCCATAATGTTTTCCCCCCTCGGCTCCCGCAGTTTAAAATTACAAACAATTCAGACTTGCGATTAAAGTGCACATTGCAGACTTTCATTTGAGGGGATTCGCATATACTCGGGTGCCACACTTCTTCTACACGGTCCCCCCATTTCAGGGCACCATAATGGCAGGTCTATTAAAGCCATTGCCATATTTAGGACTTTGTCACATATCCCTCGCATGCAGTGACTGCTTGAAGTCTGCCATTCATAGACACCACCAGGTGCTGAGGGTCTTGTCTGGTGAGGGTCTGCCAAGCCTCTCATGCAGCCATCTTCAGCTCCTGTTTGTCCCCTTAAGTTTTCTCCTCAGCATATGGACGGCCTGCTCAATTGGATTTAAATCGGGTGACTGGCTTGGCTATTCAAGAATTTTCCATTTTGTAGCTTTGATAAACTCCTGTGTGGCCTCAGCAGTGTGTTTGGCTCATTATCTTGTTGGAGAATCAAGTGCCGTTCAACGAGTTTTTCGTTCCTCTACACTTTTTCTACACAGCCCCCCATTTCAGGGCACCATAATGTTTGTGACAATTGGCATCCCAGGTGTTTTATGATTCCTCAGGTGGGTTTCATGGCTTCATAAGACACCTCGGCTCACTTCTCCCCTTTGGAGTCTGTAGCTGCCATTGATCAACATGAGGACAAGAGCTGTGCCAGTGAAAGTCAAAGAAGCCATCATGAGGCTGAAACACGAGAGTAAAACCATCTGACACACCAGTAAGACCTTAGAATGACTGAAAGTAACTGTCTGGAATATCATGAAGAAGAAAGAACACACTGGTGGGCTCAGTAATCACAAAGGGACTGGTAGGCCGAGGAAGACCTCCACTGGCGAGGACAGAAGAATCCTCATTATGGTCAAGAAAAGCCCCACATGCCTGTCTGACAGATCAGAAACAGGGGGGCCGATGTGCGCGTGTGCGTCAGAGACGACTATCAGCAGAAGACTTCATGAACAGAAACGCAGAGGCCACACTGCAAGATGGAGACCACAAAAACAAGGTGGCCAGATTACAGTTTGTGACAAAGGACTTCAAAGAGCCTGCAGAATTCTGGGTGAAGGTCTTGTGGAGAGATGAGACAAAGATGAACCTCATCAGAGTGATGGTGAGAGCAAAGTGTGGAGATGACAAGGAACAGCAAAGCAGACCACCTCATCTGTTAAGCATGGCGGTGCTGGGGGTGTTATGGCTTGGGCGTGAATTGCTGCCACAGGTCCTGGCACACTTCTCTTCATTGGTACAATGAATTCTGAGGTGTGTAAAAACATCTGATCTTCTCGAGTTCGGTAAATGCCTCCAAACTCAGTGGACGGCACTTCATCCTACAACAAGATAATGGGCCAAACACACTGCTGAGGCCACACAAAGCTAAAATATGGAAAATCCTTGAATGGCCAAGTCAGTCACCCAGTTTAAATCCAACTGAGCAGGCCTTCCATATGCTGAAGAGAAAACTGAAGGGGACAAGCCCCCCTGAAACAAGCAGGAGCTGAAGATGGCTACATGAGAGGCTTGGCAGAGCATCACTAGAGAAGACCCTCAGCTCCGGGTGATGTCTGTGAATCGCTGACTTCAGGCAGTCATTGCATATGAGGGACATGTGACAAAGTCCTAAATATGACGGTGGCTTTAATAGACCTGTCATTGCTGTGCCACACAAACTTCATGGCACCTTGAAGTGGGGGTCTACAGTGTGATCAAAATGTCTGCAAATCCCCTTCAATGAAAGTCCGCACTGTGCTCTTTAGTCACAAATCTGAATTGTGTGATTTGTAATTTTAAACTGTGGCTCAGAGGGGTCAATCAAGGACAGATGTGTCATTATGGTGGGCACTTTATACAGGAGAAAACAGTTTTTTATTCCAAAGTTTTGCTGATATGAAAAGAAATAAAAACAAATAATGGAACGTTTCACATTGGACGTGGAATTTTTTTGCCTGCCTGCCTCCGACGTGACCCCCCATCCCTCGTATTATGAGCTCAATTACTGGATGCCCAGCCAGAGACAAAGGGAGGTTAAAGTCAGGAGCGTCCAAAGCTCAGTGCTGCAGATGCCTTGAGGAAAACCAAAGGCCCTCCGAGTTCATCCTGAAAGCAGGAAAGAGAAACTTTCGGCAAAGGTGTTACTTTTTTTTTAATTACTGCCGGTCCTGGGGGATGTGGACAGGATGCCCTCGTCTCTGTGCATTAACAACCCGCTTCCTCGAAGTGTGCGCTTGGCGTGATCAAAGGAAATCGACAAGTGTGCTCCTCTGCACAAACAACATGTTTTTCTCGGGTGGATAAACAAGAGTCGTTCCGTGAGTTGAGGTGAATGCTAGGAAGGAATGTTGTTGCTTCCTAGAAACCAGCATCAAATGTTTATTCCATTACGAGGTCTGGTTTTTGCAGAAGCAAACATCAGGCGATCAAAAAAAAACAAAAAACAACAAGCCAACGACTACGAGAACGTGACCCACCATTGTAGTGATGTGGGGATGGCGCTGTGATCTGGCAGTTCCTGCGGCGCGTGGTTTGATGTTCCTTCGAAGTGAAACTTTCTTGCCATTCATAAAACGCTATCTGCCCCTTAAAGACCACTCGAAAACTTCAACTGGAGATCTTGGACCACGTGATCCGCCACCACTCCCTCAAGTCAGCCTGTGATGGTTGGCACCACTCTCCTTGGCAACCATCTGAACCCCAGATAACGGGCCCGAGGACAAGCCAGGCAAATGATTGGGACACACACACACAGAGTCAGCATTGGTGCCTTTGTCTCTATATAAATATCAAATCCAACGTTTCTCTGTCTGTCTGTCTGTCTGTCTGCTTTTCATGAGAGGACTACTTAACGGATTTAGATCGGCTTAATTTCTATAATTTGCTTGAATGCAACTTTTCTCACCGTGTTAAGTATCATAGTTTGCTTGCGGTACTGATTTATTTTTGCGAATCCGAAAGAGACGCAGTGGGCGGAGGGGATGGGGGGCAGGGCCCTCCTCATTCACGTGCCATCTTTGAAGTGTGTACCTTACCTCCGCTTAGCTAGCGAATGAGAGAACTACTTCATGGATTTAGATCGTTTTTTTTTTTTTTTTCTAGAATTTGCTTGAACATTCCGGTTCATTTTGTGACTTCTCTCATCGCACTAAGAATCAGAGTTCACTTGCAGGAGCAATTTGTTGGCACCAATCCGAGACAGAGGCTGCGGGCTGAGGGGAGAGGGGTGGGACCCTCCTTATTCACGCGCCAGCCTCTGGCCGTATCTTACCTCCACGTGGTTAGCAAACAAGAGACTCCTTGACGGATGTAGATCGGGTGTTTTTTCTAGAATTTGCTTGAACATTCCGGTTGATTTTGTGACTTCTGTCATCACACTAAGTATTACAATTCAGTTGCAGCACCAATTTATTCATGCAAATCCAACAGACAAGCTGTGGGCTGAGGGGAGGGGGAGGCGGGACTTCGGGAGTAGGAAGCGGGGCGGGACCCTCCTCACTCACTCACTCACACGCCAGCCTCCGTTTGAGTCGCTCTACATTGCGCCACGTGTTGGAGCGCAACTTGCCTCCGCTTAGCTAGCGATACCTGTTTGTTCAGCAGACATTTTCATCTACAGATTGTTAAAGAGTAACGTTTGATGTTTTTGAGAGACAGCGATCACAGCTACATATGTTTTAGAGGGCAGCTGCTGATTACCAGAGATATCACGGCCACGTGCTCTTCTCCCTAAGTGGGGGACACTCTCCCGTCAGAGCTGAACATGATCAGATTTAGTGCCAAAGTTTGACGACAGAGCGTACCTACCAGAGATACCTTGGCAACTTTTAAATTTTTGGCAAAGAGATCACAGCTACATTCTCACACCGATAGCGAAACCAAAAATATTAGATATCAAGAGGCCGTCGGATATGAAACCTATCAATATAAATTCTTCTCAATTCAAATTATTATTATTTTTTTTAACTTTATTGATTTTTAAAGTTTTGTTAAGTCCTGTTTCACTACTACACAGGCGCTACAACGCTAGTATACAAATAAAGTCAAACAAGGGGTGCAAACAGTGCAGCGCTTCATCAAGTAAATAAATAAATGAAATAATCCGTGAACTGGGGGACAAAAGGGTCACAAAATGAACAATAAATTCAAAAATTTTTACCCACCGGGCCAGATTAAGCCCAACTGATGCCCTAAGCACAGCCCAACAAAGGTAACTTAGAGCTTCCACTGCAGTGCTGAAAGTGAAATAATATTCTGACTTGATATTCAAGTCAGGGGACTGTGACGGCCATTCCAGAACATTGTACTTCTCCCTCTGCATGAATGCCTTTGTAGATTTCGAATTGTGTTTTGGGTCATTGTCTTGTTGGAATATCCAACCCCTGCGTAACTTCAACTTTGTGACTGATGCTTGAACATTATCCTGAAGAATTTGCTGATATTGGGTTGAATTCATCTGACCCTCGACTTTAACAAAGGCCCCAGTCCCTGAACTGGCCACGCAGCCCCACAGGATGATGGACCCTCCACCAAATTTGACAGGAGGTAGCAGGTGTTTTTCTTGGAATGCGGTGTTCTTCTTCCGCCATGCAAAATGCTTTTTGTTATGACCAAATCATCAGTCCAAAGCACTTTGTTCCCAAATGAATCTGGCTTGTCTAAATGAGCATTTGCATACAACAAGCGACTCTGTTCGTGGCGTGAGTGCAGAAAGGGCTTCTTTCTCATCACCCTGCCATACAGATGTTCTTTGTGCAAATTGTGCTGAATTGTAGAACGATGTACAGATACACCATCTGCAGCGAGATGTTCTTGCAGGTCTTTGGAGGTGATCTGTGGGTTGTCTGTAACCATTCTCACAATCCTGCTCATATGCCACTCCTGTATTTTTCTTGGTCTGCCAGACCTGCTGGTTTAACAGCAACTGTGCCTGTGGCCTTCCATTTCCTGATTCCATTCCTTACAGTTAAAACTGACAGTTTAAACCTCTGAGATGGCTTTTTGTAGCCTTCCCCTAAACCAGGAGACTCGGCAATCTTTGTTTTCAGATCTTTGGAGAGTTGCTTTGAGGATCCCATGCTGTCTGTCGCTCTTCAGAGGAGAGTCAAAGGAAAGGAAGCACAACTTGTGATTGTCCACCTTAAATACCTTTTACCACTCATGATTGGACACTCCTGTCTATGACGTTCAAGGCTTAATGAGCTAATCAAGTAAGCAGCATTGAGCAGTGACAGGCATTCAAATCAGCACAATGACAAGGGGACCCACATTTGTGCACAGCCAGTTTTTCACATTTGATTTAATTTCATACAACTAAATACTGCGTCACTGAAAATCTTTGTTCGGAAAACACCGCAGTGCTCAGAAGTTCCTAGGAAATGAAAGACATACCACTGGTATCTTTATGTTGAAAGGAGAGTCAATTATTATGCAGGCTGAGAGGGGTTCACAAACTTTCATATGACTGTAAATATTTTCAAATGATTTTACTTTTGTTTTCCTTATAACCCTTTAAAATCCTTGCTTTATATTTTTAACTTATGTCTCTACTTTTATATAATTTATTGGTCTGGGTGCATAGGGGGCATGTATACATTTATCTATATTGTAATAGAGAGAGATTTTAAGAGTGTCCCGTATTTCTCATTTTCTAATCTGGCAACCCTGTAGTATCAGGGGACACTAAAACGTTGAGATCCGTCAAAAACCGGAGATTGGAATTGTTGACGAATCTAAAGCTTTCGCTCCTGCCCCACAGACGAGAGGTTATGGTGGAGGTAGGGCGCCAATCAAAATGACAAAATGTTTGTGTGATTGGAGGTAAGGCCACCGAGTGATAAATCTGCAACTCGAAATGCAGTTTTAAAATCTAGCGCATTGTTAGCTTTACTGCTGACTATAAAGTGTCCCCCGGTGGACTTTCTTGTCCTGTTTCTGTCGTTGTTAAAGTTTCCAGCAGGTGACTGTGATAAGCCCCTGACTGACTGAGCCTTGTCTCCTTTTCCACAGGTGAGATTCATGGACTGGACATGTCGGCAGCACTCGGCATAGCCTTTGGTGCGTTTCTGATTGGAGCTGTGCTGACGGGGGCGCTCTGGTTCATCTACACTCACACGGGTAAGTGAACGGCGGAGGAAGGAGGAATGGGGGGGTAGACGTTAGAAGGAACCCGCGGGCCGAAACACATTACGTAAAAACATAAAGGGAATTGCAAAGTTACCGGACACCCCGGGGAAGAATCTCACCGCTCAGAGGTTTGAAGGCTCATGCGACTTAGCGGATCGGTTCTCGTTGATGTTTCGTTCAACTTTGTCGCCGGTGTTTCTTTTAAAATTCCTTACAGGAAGTGAAAAGAAGACTCGGCTGAGGTAAAAGCAGCCCAGCTTTGAGCAGTACGTTCTGGTTTGTGAGATCTCGTTCTAGTCTTGTTTTAATCGCTTTGAAGGCTTCACTTTTTTCTAATTATTTGGCCAATGCCTTTATCCGAGGTGACTTACGACATTTCTGAGATACGTACATTTAGTTTCATTTTTTTGTTTTTCCCAGTTGGATCACAGGCCGATGACGTGACTTGCTCGTGGTCACACAGTGGTGTCAGCAGTGGGATTTGAACCCCGAGCCTTGGGGTTTAAAGTCCGAACGTCTTACCCCATGTGCCACCCTCTCCTTCTAGAAAGAGTTTGATCTAATTGGAGCACCGAAGCGTCAATCGGAGCAGCTGATAGTCTTGAGCAGACTGCAGTTTGTGGTGATAAAACACTTCGCTAGGATTACCAACGTATGGCTCTGAGCACACAATGCAAACACTTTCAAACTGCAAAAAAAAAAAAAAAGACACTAATTGGAAAATCTGAGCCCACTGTGGGTCTTTGTGGGTCTTTTTATTTTATTTTTTTGTCTCAGGGGAAACATCTGAGAAGAAGGAGACAGAAGAACATGTCTGCGTTTTATCTCTTTCTGATCTCATAGATGCTTAGAAGAAATCAAAAAGATTTTAAGGAGATCACTTGTTAAGTTATAGTCCTATGGTCAGGATTGACAAAATGGCAAACTGGTGAGACCGTGTGCTTGAATTAAAAAAAAAGAAAAGAAAATGAATCAACTGTGTCTCAAATGTCATAAGTCACCTTAAAATAAAGGCATCAGCCAAACACATTAATGTATGGAAATCAACTTGATCTGTCGGCAAAACTTAAACACCGGACCACCATTACAGACCCTTAAATCAAAGTGAAGTCTTCTTGTATACCAGAAATACACCAAAGTAAAACCCTCACCATTGGAATCTCAATGTCAACCTTCATATGGTGACGTGGATGACATCAGTGGCCGGGCAGTCCCAGGGTCCATTAGAATAACGGCACCAGGCTGGCAGCGCGTAAGCTGGAGTTCTGCAATAACAAAAAAAAAAACAAAAAAAAAACACGGCACTATATATTTGATAGATACTTAGATAGATATGAAAGGCACTATATAAAAGCTAGTTAAAGGCACTATATAATAGATAGAAGGCACTATATATGTAAGAGATAGATATGAAAGGCACTATATAAT
>JANRMT010062806.1:120950122-120983884 GCA_026402145.1 Polypterus bichir lapradei | reverse complement strand
AGAGTGCATTCACAGTGTGACCACAAGGTGGTGCCAAACTTCAGACACAATATCACCCAACACAGTTCAAATAAAGGATTTTATTACACAATTATTAATCACTAAACATGGCAAAGCAACCAACCCCAACTACCTACAATCAACGGCCTCTTGTTGAGTGTCACCCACTGGTTCCTTTTATGATGGCTTCCAGTGACCTGGCATGACCTGGCATGTGGGGAACACTTCCTGTTTGTTTGAGAATCAGGGTTGTCCCCCACCTCTAAATCACTACCTGATTTGAACCAGAAACCTGATTTTGACAACACATGCATGAAAATGCGTCATTTACGCTGCTCTGTTTTACAGCACCTGCCCATGCGCGACACTGTCATTAAGTTAGTGTAAAATCAATTGTTTTAATAATGTAATTGTAATTCTGTTCCTATCATGAGGTAACGTGTGGAAATGGTTTGGTGGTAATAAAGAAGTAGTTGGCTTTGTGCGTCCTCCGCACTGAATGAGGCTGTTTATCTCTTCTCTCGGCAATCGACTGGACGAACGTTTTTTTCCTTTTTGACGTTGGGTGTTTCAGATGGAAGGCGCGGTAGAATGCAAAAGATTTCATATTCACAAAACACGGCCAACAATTCTCCTACTGTCAGAAACCAGAAACAAAAAAGCTGCCATTTTATATTAATCAAAGTTGTAAAAACACGTCGGAAAAGAATATCGTAAAGCGATAACGGAAGAAAAATGGACAACCTTGGCTACGCGTGTGTTGTCTAAATCAGGTTTCCGGTCCAAATTGGGCGGTGAACCCAATCCCCCCTTTGCACCACCCATGGGACTCCATTTCCCATGAGCCCCTGTGGTGGGACGCCTC
Source organism: Polypterus bichir lapradei (assembly GCA_026402145.1). Taxonomy (NCBI): domain Eukaryota; kingdom Metazoa; phylum Chordata; class Cladistia; order Polypteriformes; family Polypteridae; genus Polypterus; species Polypterus bichir. Next base: position 120,983,019 of record JANRMT010062806.1, on the reverse strand, counting down.
CACCTAACATATGGGGGATGGAACTGCTCATGGACTCTGACTTTTGGCTCGAAACCATGCCCTGGCATCTTCCATCTTGGCAAGAAGTCATGGCACCGTCCAGCTGGGATGCCCGTCTGTCCTCCATGGCACTCACAATATGTAGGGTGGAGTGGTGGCTGTGTGGCTAAGGACTGCGCTGGTGCAAACCCCATCACTGCTACTCCTACTTCAGCAAGGCTCTTAACCTGCAAATGACTCCTATGGGGCGGGTGGCAATGGCTGACTACCCACAATGCACCCCTCCAAAGGTCAGGTTAAAAGGACAATTTCCCCTTCAGGATTACAAAAAAAAAACAAATACAAAAAAAGTAACAAATTGGATGTATTCTTGTCACATGACCTCATCTATTTGAACCTATCAGTGAGGTGGGCGTGGCCTTCACCAGGGTACCATAAGTTAAACACAGAGCGGCCTGAGGTGCCCACCAATAAGTGAAGTGCTTGCAGCGCCTAACATTGACGTATCTGAGGCCCACCAATCAGCCAACACCCCACCATCGCTCTCCAGTGCCCGTTTGGTAGCCGGCCGGTGATTCAGACCTCACGGCTGTGATTCACACACACACACACACACACACGTGTTAACGCCTGGCTGTCCTTTTCGCAGCGGAGTCCCCTTTGACACCACCGAGTACTGTAAATAACGTCGTGACGGGCAGATGGCAGCACATGAATTCGTGTCTCCAAGAGCTGATCGCCTTCTCCGGGGTGCAGTTGGCGCCCGTGTGTCGTGTGTGGCGCTGTGCCCGGCTCAGGAGGCTATTTGTGTGTTTAGACACAGTAGCAGATTTCGGCAAGCATTCATGTTGAATGTTTTTAGTGTCCATGTAGCTTTTTATATTGCCAAAGAATTTTTGTTTTTGTTTTGTTTTCATGTTTATTACTATTTATTTTCTGGCAACTCCACTTTAGATGGTGAACTATTCCGACTTTCGGACTTGTATCGATTTTTAATATAATTTGTATAGCAATATGAAGAAATGTTAAACTGGGAAGAACTGGTATTAGTAAGCACAGCTCGGGGGGGGGGTGGCGTGAAGAAGACCCCCAAACACACACACACCACAGCCTCTTGGCTTTCACTTCAGCCACCTTGGGCTCCAGTTTTGTGACATAAACAGGGTCACGAGGGGTGCTGGAGCCGATCCCAGCTAGCATAGACTGCAAGGCAGGAAAGAACCCCAGACAGGGAGCCATTTTATATTTAAACTCTCCCATACAGTACACAGACCTGGCATTGCCCATGGCGATCAACTAAGCCACCCAATACAAGACACGACAACAGAAATGAAGCCAAGTGGCTGTGAGACCCCCCCCCCATCCACCCCCGAGCTGTTTAAGGTCCCCCAGAATGTTCCGAGTGAGACGCCCCCTAAAAATGAGGCAGCGTGGCACAGTGGTGACAGGTTTTGGATTTGAAACCCTGAAGTCTTGAGTTCAAATCCCACTGCTGACACCAAGTGCTCCAATTTGGAAAAAAAAAAGAAATCCAACCAATGGCGTCTCAGACCTTCGAAGTTGAAAACATTCCCGATATGGGACCCCCAGAACATTCTAGAGGGGCCTTCATGGCACCACAATGGACGCACCTGCCAGAAACTCGGGTGTAAGCAGACTGGCAACAGGACAAGGTGTGTAGAGGGCCCTACCTGACGCTCTCCTATCAGCCTCAAAGAATGTATAATGTATAGAAATAAAGAAGAAATAAATAAATATATAAAGGTATAGTTTGTACCATCAGGTATGTAAGCCTGTATTGATTCAGAGTGTATAAGTTCTTTTTAAACAGAATATTGTATATTAACAGTTTTATGAAATTGTGCAATTAATTAAATAAAGTAATAGAAACAATCGTCTGTGGGTGGTCTCTTGTCATCTTGTCACTCGCCTCAGGAGAGGAACGATGAGAACGACGCGCCCGTCAGCCTCTTCAACCGCAAAATGACGTCCAGTCGAGGACTTGAAGCTCCCCAAAGTTCTGCTCACCACCACACGTCCCACTAACTCACACTGCGCTCTTTTAAATTTCGGGGAAAACCAAAGAGAATCCGCCAAGGAATCGACCGGAGAAGACCAGGGGGTGCCCTGCCTGGTAGACTGCATTTCGTAAAACGAGAGGAGACCACTCAGTCCGCCATGCCTGAGCTCAGCTGTCGTTACTGAACGAAACTTCTCTTCAATCGGATGAGTCGCCCCAGCTTCACGTGCCAGACATTACAGATAGAGTGCCGGATAGTGTATTGTGTGGGTGTCATCTCCTCCTTATTCATCGGAAATTCAATTGGAGTATGGCCGGGAACTTTGTGTCTTGGTGCAGAAAGACTTGTCCGCAACTTGACAACAGCAAAGAACTGCTTATTGATTTTCACCGCACCAAAGGGCCTCCTTGTCTGGTCAGTATACATGGAGGTGGTCCACTCCTACAAGTAATCGGGGGTCCGTGTTAATGACAGGCTGGACTGGTCTCAGAACACAGAGGAACTGGAGAAGAAAGGGCAGAGCAGACTCATCTTCTTTAGGTGGCTGTGGCCCTTTAAGGTGGGAAGTGTGTGTGGTCTGCTGGGCTGGTCACTTCATTTCAAGAGAGCCCCCCAATCAACATGCTCATTAAAAAGACAAGTTTAATTATGGGACACATTCTGGACCCCCTGGAGGTAATAGAGGAGAAGAGAATGAAAAGACAACTGAGTGCCATTATGAACAACGCTGCACATCCTCTCTGTGACACAGCGGCACTGAGGACTTTCAGCCAACAAACTATTCAGCACAAGAAACACGATGGGGGTCCTCACTGCAGCGGATTCCTTTCTTTTTCGCTATTCTGGTTTACAGTATAGTCATTGATTTACTTATTGACTAGCTGTGCTGTGCTACCTGTCTAAGACGGGTCAAAATCCAAGTAGTCAATGTAAACCTTGGCATTGATGTTTGCAGTGTGCCATGCAATGTGTATGTCTCTGTTCTGTGCTATTTAGTATGGAATCCGGTAAAGCAATGTCAATGTTTGTGATGCGCCGTCTGTTGGAATGACAAATGCAATGCATTTTAGTACTACAAATGTTTGATGCGCCATCTGTTGGAATGGAAAATGTAATGCATACGTCTCTGTTGCATGCATTTTGGTATTTTTGAAAGCGGTGTTAATGTTTGTGATGTGCCATATGTTGGACTGACAAATGCAATCAATATGTCTCTGCTATATGCCATTTGGTATGGGATTCATTAAAGCCAGGATTCATTTTTATGATGTGCCATCTGTTGGAATGGAAAATGCAATACTTATTTCTCACTATATGTCATTTGGCATGGGATTAGTGAAAGCAGTAATAATGTTTGTGATACTCCATGTGTTGGAACTGCAAATGCAATGCATACATCTATAATTTACGATGTTTGGTATCTGTGAAAGAAGTGATAATGTTTGTGATGGTCCATCTGTTGGAATGGCAAATGCAATGCATATATCTCTGTTATATGCCATTTAGTATGGGATCCATGAAAGGAGTGTTAACGTTTGTGATGTGCCATTTGTTGGAAAGGCAAGTGTGATGCATGCATCTCTAATTTACAGTGGTGTGAAAAACTATTTGCCCCCTTCCTGATTTCTTATTCTTTTGCATGTTTGTCACACAAAATGTTTCTGATCATCAAACACATGTAACCATTAGTCAAATATAACACAAGTAAACACAAAATGCAGTTTTTAAATGATGGTTTTTATTATTTAGGGAGAAAAAAAATCCAAACCTACATGGCCCTGTGTGACAAGTGCAATCCACTTGTCTCTGTTATATGCCATTTGGTATGGGATTTGTGAAGGCAGTACTAATGTTTGTGATGTGCCATCTTTTGGAATAGTAAATGCACTGCATATGTCTGTTATATGCCTTTTGGTATGGGATTTGTAAACATCTCTGGTGCATGCTCTTTGGTATGGGATTTGTTAAAGTCTTGTTTTGTGTGATGTGTCATCTGTTGGAATGACAAACACAAGCGGTTGTGTTGTGCCATTTTTTTTTGGAATGACATTGTAACTGGACTGACACACAGATTGACACAGACACTTAACTAATAATGTATTGTAGATGCAACAATATCATCCATCCTGCTATATCCTAACTACAGGGTTACGGGGGTCTGCTGGAGCCAATCCCAGCCAACACAGGGTGCAAGGCAGGAAATAAACCCCGGGCAGGGTGCCAGCCCACCGCAGGGCACACACACACACACACACACACCCAGCACACACCAGGGACAATTTAGAATCGCCAATACACCTAACCTGCATGTCTTTGGACTTTGGGAGGAAGAACATGCAAACTCCACGCAGGGAGGACCCGGGAATCGAACCCGGTTCTACCACTGCGCCACCGTGCCGCCTGCACAATATCATTTTGGGGAAAATGAAAACAAACAAAAATATGAATATACCCAGCAGTCCCCATCGAGGAGCTACCCAGAAAGAAGGAAGCCACGTGCTCAAAGGACGGAAGGAAAAGAAAGCTGAGGATTACCTGCCGTGTGACCCTTCGCCAGTGACGTCACCTCTGCTGGGCACTGGGGCCGGATGTCCCGCTGACTTGTGCGGCGGAGAATTCACGTAAATGGAGTGAACAAAAAAAAGAGTCCGGGGCTTTCCAGCCGGAGGGTCCTGTTCTTTGTACTGAGGGAGAAGACGTTAAGAGGGAGAGAAGAGGCGCCTGAGAGAAGCGAGATGAGCGGGCGGCGCCCGAGGTGCATCCGCAGAATGAACGGAAACGCGATTTTGAAATGTGGAGAATTCCTCACTGCTGCCTCGCCTTGAAAGTTGTGTTCTGCTTCTACATTTTCTGGTTTCTTTCTGCTAAATGTGCCTGATGGTTTTTTTTCTTCTTCTTTATTTTAAACCTCTCAGCAAAGAAGCACAAACGAAGTCCACAAGAGTTCCGTAGGTTTGGATAAATAACGCCGCACACTGACGACAGCGCGTGTATTTTAACGGATTTTTTAACCCACCGCTCATAAAAATCCCCTTTTAAACTTTTCTGTCGCGGATCTTTTCGTGGCAATCGCCTGTTTTGGTGACATCCTCTCATATTCTAAGTGTACAAACGCGGCTCGGCGGCTGCCAGGTCGCCTCTTTGCACTTTTTTGTGGGTCGTAACAGCAGCCCGTGTTCATTCTCACCGCAGGTTAGCTGGTAAAGTTTAAAGAAAGTCGGGATTGGGGTGAGCCACCTTAACTAACTATGTCCGTAAGAAATGTCACGATTCACTTCGTGAGGCAGAAGCACACAATAAACAGGAATTATCGTGTCAAATATTTGAAATTTGTGCTTCAAAATAAAAGTTTAAAATCTGAATATTCTCCATTGTAATCGACATTTGTCAGCCTTTGATAGAGGACCATATAGAGGGCCAGTAAAAGATTGAAAGTCAAAAATAACATCATAATCATAACCGCAGACCCTGGAATCATCTGAAACGACACCCCACATGCTGATGTTTGGAATTTGTGAGTTTGAACCTTCTGAGTGGCTCTTCGGACCACCTAATAAAGAATTAGATATGAAAAATACGATCGTATTCATGACCAGCAACCTCAAAACAGCATAACCCGACACTCCAAGGGCCTATGGACCCCCATTTTTTCACAGTTTTGTGAAAAAAGAGTAACTTTGACCCCTCATACCCTTTTAGGGGCTCAGCCTTCACAACGTCAAGTCCTTCTGATCATTTTTGCTGAAGACGCCTTTTGGTTTACGTTTTACCATAATGGTGTCCTTTCTTGCATAAAATATGGTGGCCTAAAAATTAGGGGGTTTGGGTGTCTAAAAGGCCAAAAATGGAGGGGGGGGGGGCCCTAAAAGGCTTGACGTCTTGTATAGCTAGACATCAATACGAGTCAAACGGTGCGTCACACATGGGGGGGGTTTTCTGATGGGGGGTGGTGCCTGATAAAAAATACAAAAGTGATATCCGAGTGTTCAGCGGTCATTCTTGGGACTACCAGAGCCGGGCAGCTGTGGTTGGCTTCCATTTTATGTTGTGCCATTTTACTTTGTCTTCTGGGTGTTTCCGTAACTCTGCGTCTTTATGGGAACTAATTCTGTCTTTAGTCATTTGTACGATTTCTGCTTGCATTTTACCGGAGAAGCCTTCTGTCCTTTGCAGGGGGTGCTATATAAAAAAATACACTAAATTGAATCAGTAACTGCGCCACCCTGGAGACGCAACTTCAACGCTAGCAGCAAAAGAAAATGACACCTGCAGACAACCTACAGGAGAAAGTAGAGTGAAATGACACCCTTTACAGGGGATTAGGACGCTCTGCGCACACCTTAATGCAGGGGAGTCAAACTCCAGTCCTGGAGGGCCGCAGTGGCTGCAGGTTTTCATTCTAACCATCTTCTTAATTAGTGACCAGTTTTTGCTGCTCATTAATTTCTTTTGCCTTAGCTTTAATTAACGTGACTCGGGCTCTTTAGTTGTTTCTCTTTCCTTAATTAGCAGCCAAACAATAATGAGACTCAAAATGACCAGCTCACCTACGCCCATCACACAATATCTGAGAATAAAGAGAGGCGAGGGTCTCGGTAAGGTTGATCTTTCAGGTCCCCAAAATACTTTGATGGTGTTCTTAGAAAAAAACAGAAATTCAACAGTTTCGTAAAGGTCTGCTGTGGCAGAATTAGAGCAGCAACAAGCCATGGAATTAAATAACTGATTCAATTAACAGCAAGAATCAGCTGCTAATTAAGAGATTGGTTGGAGTTTGAAATTCCAGTTTAGCTGGTCATCTGTTGGCTCGTTTCACGTCTCATTTCTGTTTGGCTGTCATTTGATGAAAAAAAGAATCAATTCAGAGGACTGAATCCTTAAAAACAGGGCTATTAAAATGAAGGGAAAAGAAGTTAATTAGCAGTAAAACTGGTCACTGATTAGGAAAACGGTTAGAATGAAAACCTGTGGCCAATGCGGCCCACCAGGCCTGGAGTTCCACACCCCTGTGTTGCTGATTTAATTTGCCATTTGTGCCCATCGACCTACACTCACTGACCCATAAAGTAACGACACGTTTTCAGAACGATTTGCAAATTTATTAAAAACCAAAAAGTGCAATCACTCATTGCTAGAAGCATTCAGACCCTTCATTCAGAGGCCCCCTTGGAGTCGTCTTGGGTAAAGTCTCTACAAGCTTGGCACTCCTGGAGTTGAGCAGTTGATCCCTGGTAGATTCTCTCGAGCTCCGGTAGACTGGATGTGAGACGTCTGGGAACCGTCATCTTCAGGTCTCTCCACACACACACACACACACACGTCCGGAGGTTGGGGTTTCCATTTGGACACTCAGGGGCTTGTCATGGAGCTACTCTGGTGTTGTCTGGGCTGCGTGCTGTGAACTGTCACCCCAGTCTGACGTGGCGTGCACTCTTATCCTTCCTTTAGTTCTGCCCAGTCTTCTTGTTCTCCATAACACAATGCTGCCACCTCCATACAGAGGAAAGAGGTTGAGATAACGTGCTGTCTGCAACCACCACACGATGAACCAGCCAGACTGGCGACACATCAGCACCACAGTTGCAGGACCTGCTTGCAGAGCAACTGGGAAAAGCCCTGCTCAACTGGCCTAACACAGTGGAATCAGGTCTGGCATTTATGGGATTCAAACCGGCAACCTTCCGAAGGGTAGCACAGATCCCTAGCCTCAGAGGTGTAAAAGGCACTATATAACGGACAGGTGTGAAAAGCACGATATAACAGATAGATAGGTGTGGAAGGCGCTATATAACAGTGATAGACAGGTAGGTGTGAAAGGCACTATAACAGAGATAGATGTAAAAGGCACTATATTATAAATAGATGGATGGCGTGGAAGGAAGTACATAACAGATGGATACATCTGAAAGGCGCTATATAACAGTGATAGAGAGGTAGGTGTGAAAGACACTATAGAAATGGACAGGTGTGAAATGTACCATATAATATATATAGCGCCTTCCACACCTATCTAACAGTGATAGAGAGGTAAGTGTGAAAGACACTATATAATAGTGATAAATAGCTCTGAATGGCACTATATACCAGATAGATAGCTCTGAACAGCACCATAACAGTGATAGAGAGGTAGGTGTGAAAGGCACTATAACAGTTATAGGTAGATGTAAAAGGCACTATATTATAAATAGATGGATGGCGTGGAAGGCAGTACCTAACAGATAGATAGATGTGGAAGGCGCTATATAATAGTGATAAATAGCTCTGAAAGGCACTATATACCAGATAGCTCTGAACAGAGAGGTAGGTGTGAAAGGCAGTACTGTATATACTAGACAGATATGAAAGGCGCTATGTAAAAATCATAGAGAGAAAAATGTGAATGGCACTTTAACAGTGATAGATAGATGTAAAAGGCACTATATTATAAATAGACAGATGGTGTGGAAGGCACTACATAACAGATGGATAGGTGTGAAAGGCGCTATATAACAGTGATAGAGAGGTAGGTGTGAAGGGCAATATGTGCTAGATAGATATGTAAAGCACTACATAAAAGTGATAGATGTGAATGGCACAACGCAGACAGATAGATATGAAAGGCGCTACATAACAGTGACAGCTAACACAGACTGCAAGGCAGGAATGAACCCCGGACAGGGCGCCATAAACAAACAAAAAAAAAACAAACTCTTACTTTTATATTTAAAATCTACCATACAGTATACTGACCTGGCATTGCCTGTGGCTTGCAACTGAGCCACCAGGCTACTCTGGTAAGCCACCAATACAAGACACGACAACTGAAATGAAGCCAAGTGGCTGTGAGACCCCCCAGCCGAGCTCTTTGAGGTCCCTCAGAATATTCCAAGTGAGACACCCCATAAAAATCAGGCGGCGTGGCTAAGTGGTGAAAGCAGTGACAGACAGATGTGAAAGGCACTATATTCGAAATAGAAAGACAGAGAGATGTGGAAGGCAGTGCATAACAGACGAATTGGTCTGAAAGGCACCATATAAGAGTGATAGAGAGGTAGTTGTGAAAGGCAATCTAATACTGGATATGAAAAGCGCTACATAACAGTGACAGATGTGAACGGCGCTACATAACAGTGACAGCACAGACTGCAAGGCAGGAATGATGTCAGAGACAGGGCGCCATAAACAAAAAAGCCCCATTCCCCCCAAAGAGAGGTGTGAAAGGTGCTATATAAGAGATAGACAGACAGCACTTTATTTATCCCAAGAGGGGGATTTGGTAAATTAAACATTCAAAGTCACCCAACAGAACTAGAAGACATTCGACATTTTATGTAATTCTGCTGAATTTTGTTAAAGATCATCCATCATCCAACCTGCTATATCCTAACTACTGGGTCTGCTGGAGCCAATCCCAGCCAAAACAGGGCGCAAGGCAGGAAACAAACCCCGGGCAGAGCGCCACACTAGGGACAATTTAGAATCGCCAAAGCACCTAACCTGCATGTCATTGGACTGAGGGAGGAAACCGGAGCACCCGGAGGAAACGAACTCGGGTCTCCTAAATGCGAGGCAGCAGCGCTACCCACTGCGCCACCGTACCGTTAAAGATCAGATATGTTTTTTTCCTTCTAAATCGATTATCGCCAGAGCCGCACAAGCGCCTGGAGGCTGCGGTCTGCCGGTGATTTTCAGTTCACGGGCGGCTTCTTCACGCGTCCGTTTGTGCGAAGCCACCTCGGTGTCGGGCTCACTCCGCTGTCCTCACTCCACACTCCTCTTCAGTTTCGGATGACTCGCCTTCCTCACGTTAGTCTTTGTGAAGTTAAACTCCACGCCATTAATGAATTTAATACACACGAAGTAAAAAGGGCCACAAAATGTAAACGAAGACACACTATAGGAACTTTAACAAGATAAAACATGCAAAAATAAATGTAAATTCAGTAAATCTAGAGAGATTATTAGTAAACATAACATTGATTTTTAAAACAGATAAGGTGCGTTTGTATGGCGGTTTATCTTTTTATTTCCTGTTTTTAAAGAAAATGTAAGGCTTTGGACTTCAAACCCTGAGGTTTTGGGTTCAACTCCTGCCACTGATACTGTGTGACCCTGAGCGAGCCACTTCACATTTCTGTGCTCATATTGGAAAAACAAAAGAAATTTGGTTAGTGGCGTCAGCCAAATGAATGAAGGAGAGAAGCCTCTTTTTTGGCGGCGCTGGGGGCTTCAGCACAAGCGCTACGAGGGCACCGTAAATGACAAAGCGCAGCTGGGGGTCTCCAGTTAATCACCAGACTTGATCATTAATGCTCGGTGATCACAACTGCGAGTCCACAAAGCACAGCAGCTCATATACGACTGTGGGTTTTGCGTCTGCGCGGTTTCTTTATTACAAGCAAACAGCTGCTACGGGTATAATAGAGGACTCGGAAACGAGCGCCACGCAAAAATAAAAAGGAGCTGATTTGATGTTTCGGGCTTTAAGGCCCACAGCTTGAGTTCTTCATTCATTCTTAAATGGCTGCTCTCAGATTTTAACACGTTTACTGCCACAAGGCCAGCAGGTGATTTTACTCCCGACTGATTGAGCGACTGAACCTTTCAAAGCAGCCAGTAGAGGGCAGCAGAGCACAGAGGAAAGCGGACTCTTTATAGGCGCGTCTGTCTGTACATAAAATACCGAACGGCTTTTGTCCTCGTCGTTGAACACACGGACTCAGTGCCTGTCAAAGCCAATTTGGAGTTCTAGGCGGGGTGGATGGACGTCGCCCCTCGATGTCCATTGCGAGTATTCCGTATTAGTAGACTTTGGCGACCCTTTGGGATGAGGTGGTCCCGCTCGGTGCGCGCGTGACTTTATGTATACACCGCGGACTTTAAGAAGAGGTCATTCTGATATATTATTTAAAGGCATTGGGTTATTTAGCAGACTCACAGTAAAAATATCTATTTGAGTTAACTTGTTGGCTCTTTGAACAGAAAAGTCTCGGAGTCGGGCAGTCAGCGTGTTAATTACGTTACATGATAAAGGAATGAATAAAGTAGGCTGTGGGACGTCATTTACAAAACATTGCGTTGTTTCGAGCGTGAAAATATGCGTACGCCAAATAAATGAATAAGACCTGGCATGCGCACATTTCTACACAATTTTCCGTTTTCAAATCACAATCACCTTGTGAATGCGCCTCGATGCTAATCAACCTCAAACATATGCAATTACGATGCCGCAGAACTTGATTGGCTGGCAGCGTAGCCTCACACCTGACGCATCGAGACCCCGCATTCGAGAGTATCTGGCTGTGCTCCGCCTGTGCGTCATTATAGCGGCTCTCCTCTGCGCTGTGGGGGTCCGGGAAAGGTGCAACTCGCCGGCGTCTTAGTGGATACCCGCTATTGCAATGAATAGTACAGGCCACATCAAAAACACCGAAGGGTCACCTACTGTCATGTCTGTCGAAGCTACTTTGCCCCAAAATAAACTAATTACAGGCTGACCCAGACCACCCAAGCCTGGCATTTATCAGTCTCATCTTGGCATCACACATAACTTGTGCGTTAATGGAATGTCACTGCTTAAGGATAACAAGAGCGGCTTCATTCTCATTAGGTGCCCTTATTGCAAGAGGAGTTCGTTCAATTGCCCCAGTTACGTTAGGAGAACCGGAACACGGCTGCAAATGATCTTTTCATATTGACCTGTACATCCACACCATACGGAAACTGAATATAGCACCCCATTAGTCGTTTATAGCTTCACACACAGTGGCCATTAGGGAGCTGAAGCTCCTCTGAGCTATTCCTGACCTGTCGCCCAGTTCCCTTGTGTGAGTGTCTGTTGCCAGCAAGCCATCTGTTGTTAAACCCTGCATATGGCCAGGCAGAGCTTGATTCGAGCCGTGTGGGACCAGCTCAGCACGTACAGTACTTCTAAGACAGGGGTGTCCAACTCCTGTCCTGGTGGGCCGCAGTGGCTGCAGGTTCTCATTCTAACCCTTTTCCTAATCAGTGACCCATTTTCGCTGCTAATTAACTCCTTTTCCCTTTTTTTTTTAATAGCCCTGTTTATAAGGATTCAGTCCTCTGAATTGATTCATTTTTTTATTAAATGGCAGCCAAACAGAAACGAGCAGACAGATGACCAGCTAAATTGTAATGTCAAACTCCATCCAATTTTACTCCAACCAGCTTCTTAATGAGAAGCCAATTCTTGCTGTTAATTAAAGTCATTATTGAATATCAGGACTTGTTGCTGCTCTCATTTTGCCACATCAGACTGATTTCTCTTTTTTCTAAGACCACCATCAAGATGTTTTGGTGACCTGAGACACCTTCACCTTTCTTTATTTTCAGGTGAGCTGGTCATGTGGCGGCTCGTTTTGCGTCTTCTTATTGTTTGGCTGCTCATTAAGGAAAAAGAAACAACTAAGGGGTCTGAGTCATGTCAATTAAAACGAAGGCAAAACTAGTGAATCAGCAGCAAAAATGGCTCACTAATTAAGAAGATGGTAAGAATGAAAACCTGCAGCCACTGCAGCACACCAGGGCCAGAGTTGGACAAACCTGTTCTAAGAAAATGGCTCTAAAAATCTAAATCCGCTCATAAGCCAGACATTCTTTATGGGTAAAAAATTCTGGTGGTCATTAAAAGTTTGTTCCCATTGTATCTGACCCTTTGAGTAGTCTTCAATAAGAGCCAAACGAGTCATGTTGTGTCAGACCACTAGGCCAGTGGTTCCCAAACTTGGCCCTGGGGATCCACCGTGGCTGCAGGTTTTTGCTCCCACCAACTTCTGTTTTTCATTGGACTCTTAGCCTAATTAAGGGAGTCATTATTTCCCTGTTTCTGTGTTTTGGAGTCAAATTACAAACTAAGTTTGGTTGATTTTTATTAAAATATAGTAAGTAGTTATATGGAGAATATGTAGTTTTTTTAATTGTTAACAGCATTTTCAACCTCATTTTCATTCTGTTTTCCAGGTGTTCTGGTTATTTAATTGATTATTTACTAATTAGCGGGTCTGACACTGAAGTCGTTGCAGCTTTCATTATCCTGGGTGGCTGTTGTGTTGGGGGGGTATTTTCCGTACATCATTTAAATCATCGGAGATCAGATGCCTCATCTTGGATGAGTTAATGCCGGTGAAACTCATCCGGGATAAGTCGGTTTTTCAAACGCAGCCGTGTAGTCGATTAGTTTAGCTGGATATAATGATCTGTGATGAATGTGCGTGCCCACGCTGATTGAAAGGCCCATATATATTGAGCTTAGAAAACATGATCAGCAAGTCTTTGATAAGCTGCAACAAAAATGACGACAGAACGGGCACATTTTTCACATAAGCACAGCAGGACCTTTTACTCAAAGGATATGAAGAATTTCAAAATTTAATATGCACAAGGGGTAACACTGCAAAAGCAGCCCAAACCAGAAAAGACGGCTGGCAAAAAGTGGCCGACGAATTAAACACTAAGTAGCGTGCATTGTACTTACTGAATGCAGCATTTCATTTCCTATGTGTCAGATTAATTATTGTTTAATATGTCATAATTCCAGATGAAACGTGAACACAAGGAGAACATGGGAACAGGTTAAAGTGAAGTACAAGAATATACTTCAAACTGGTAAATATTGGTATATACAGTAACTATTTAAAGAATTGTTGACATAAAGAATCATATATAATATAAAAAACATTAATATTAAAGCTAATAAGAAGACAGACAAGCAAAAAACAGGTGGAGGTCCACACGGTCCAGACCTAACTCCTGCAGAAGAGTTGGCTATCCAGCAAAATGCCCATTGCCCTGTTTCTGTGGGCATTCCAGGGGGAAGCTCCTCCTCAGAACCAGTGGCAGGATGCAGTGGTCCCTTCATTTCAGGTAAAGGATGGTCATTGCATATGTTTGTCCTCAATGTGTGCCATAGGTATGTTCCATATAGCCCTCATTTTTTGTTGGGTCAGTTGCAGGGAATGTTATATCCCTAGAAATTGTGTCTGACCAACGACATATTGACGAAGGTCAAATATTTGATGAAGACACTGTGTCTGATTATTCATCAGGAGGAGAGGTAAATTTTCCTAATAATGTTTCATCAAACTCCCATGTGCCCCAATCACATTTGGAAATCCTGGGCAATGAGAATGTTAGGCTGATTGTGAGATTCTTTATGGCACTGTGGTTGTTTTTGCCTGTGTATTACCTACCTGCAATGGCATGAAACACCTCTTTTATTGTCTGCACACACAGGTGTCCAGGAAACACTATGAAAATCCGAAGGAAATATTTCAGTGCCAAACAGACTTTACGAATTGCCTGGCAAACTGCACTTTTAGATAGATTTTCCGCATCGTCTACAGTATATAAAAAAGTGCCGCTAGCAAAAAACCTCAAAGCAATGCATACTGTCTGTGTGGTTGTGAGAGCCTGACTTTGCCTAGTTTGACTTCGAATATAAGGTGCTAATAAATCTTTGAGGTACATTATTCCCCCCCAGCTAAAGCAGTATCTTTCGAAAAGAATTTCCTCCGGGAGAAATAAAGGATCTTACCATTCGTGCAAAACCCTCTCTATATGAAATTCTCTTCTTATAATTTGTGCACCGATATCAGTTGGTCGCTCATTCATGAACGGTGAAGCTATGACTAAATGAATTCCATGCGTGGACACTGATTAAGCGTGTGAGCTAATCTTGTCTACTTCAAACAGACCTGCTCCGAGCAGGTTTGAGGATTATGACAAACCTGCTATGACAACACATGCAGCAAGAGTTTCGAAAAACTGACAGATCCAGGATCATGACAAATCGTCAACAATTACATCCGGCTAAACGAGTAATCCACGTACAAAAAATACCCCCCTGGTTAATAGTCACTATCAGAGTTAAATGAAGGGAGCAAACTACACAGGAAAAGGGGAAAATAATAGGAAAACAATGAGAGAGTTAAGCATTTATAACTTTGAAAAAAATAAAATATTTTTAAATGTCTGATAAATTTAAAACCATACTGTTGTGTTTTTCTGAATGCAGAATGAGAGAAGAGCAAAAAAGACCAGCTAATTAAATGAGATCAGTTGTTATCGATTATTATCACTGATTGTGAATCTGATTGGAACAAAAACCTGCAGCCACAGGGGGTCCCCAGGACCGAGTTTGGGAACCACTGGCCTGGGCTATGAATCAACCATAGGGCCCAAGATTTACAGCTTTCTGTAAGAGAGGAGTGAATGACATCAATGGTTTTTACTATGCTTTGGTTTCCAATCCTTAGAAACTGACAACAGGTAGGCAATATAAACTGATGGGAAAAAAGAGCACTTCCGTGCAAATATGCAGCACTGACCTGCTTACAAGAGAACTAAACTAATTTGTGGTTTATATTCATCACTTTTAAGGTGTAATATTTTTGTCACGTCAGCACACATTCTACTAACAGCTCAGGGATATAAATTAGTATGCGTGCAAGCCATTGTTTAGCCAATTTGGTTGCATATCTCAAATTGATTGCAGGTGTCCTCATTCCCCAGTTTCTCCAAAACGGAGAGGGAAGATCTGCCATTAATATATGCACGTTCCCCAGTCAAGCATTCTTTTATAAATCTTGACGTTTGTATGGAAAGCTATGTACACACATTTCAAGTGTATTTTTGTGTGTACAGTACACAACTTTTATAAATCTGACCGCCGGATGAGCTGGAGTCAAGAGTGAAGGAGGACAATGCTTGGTTAGGGGTAAGAGAAGTTTGTGCGGGATTAGAAGAAAAATGCTGCCTCAAAAGGTATAGTTATTGAATGAAGAAGGTATCTGAACCCGGAAATTCTGCTCATGCAGTTGTGTCTGAGGCTTGGAGGTCAAAGATGCCCCCTAGTGACCACACTATATGCTATATATTGTTTACACAAAGACCTCTAACCCCAACACACCCTAATCCTACAGTTTATTTATTTACTGCTACTCAACACTTTAAAAAAATTAGAAACAATATTCTTTTCACAACAGTATTAAAGAATGCTAAAGTGCTAGATTTATACAGAACACCTAAATTTAGGGGTAAAGGGCAGAAATATGCATGTGTGTCAAAACCACTTTCTGTTCCAACATAACCCACCTAACCCAATATAGGGCTGGGGGGCAGAGACTAACCTGGCAGCATCAGAAGCTTCTCTGGATTGAGCGGCAGTCCTTGACCGGGCCCACTCACACATCGTCAATTTACAGTCATCAGATAACATAACCGGCAAGTCTTTATGAATTTCATGTAATCTGATCCCATTGATCTTTAAAGAAAAGTTAACTTTATTTGGACTGAGCATATCTGGAGCTGAAAAACGAAACCAGGATTTGTGTGGAGATGAGGGGGGCAACAACTAAGTCAAAATTAAAACAGCTTGAAAATAAATCTTAAAGTGAATATATGACAAGACATAAGAAAGGATACAAAATTGATGATAAAGTTCACATTTTACAATCATGTTGTTTTGTTCCTTTATTTTTTGCTGTTATTAACAGACCTCACTTCTTTGAAAAGGATGTGCTAAATCAGCTTAACTTCCACCATTCTGTCCAAGCCAATCAGCCTGTAAAAGGTCACTTGCCTCAAGTTTTATTCACGTTTTACTAAAAATGACAAAATTGTGCCAACTTACGGTCATAACCCAAAAAAAGAAGAAACACATACAAAAATGGGATGGTGATAACCAAAATCCAGCCAACAATTCTTTCACACATCTTCCTTAACGCTGTGTCACATTACACGACTTTTCCAGTGATTTTTAGTTGTAGTATTCATTTACGTAATCTTAGTGAGCTGGGCCAACAGTCACTAATGTGACACACCCAGCAGCTCACTCCAACTAGTCCGCGACTTCCTGCGATAAAATCAACAGGTTTTGATTTTGTTTTTGTCGTGGAGGCAGCACAGTGCTCAGGAGAGCTGACAAGCAATGAATGCTCATTCAGAAGTACAATTCATATAACGCAGCGACGAGGAGTAAGGAACATGGGTGTTTCAGACCTCACAAACAGCAGAGACTCTCGTCTGTCTGATATCTTGTGTTTTATCACAACAGAACTGGCCCAAGACTGTGGCTGAACTTGCCGTACCTGTTAACCCTTTAGTACTGCACCGGCTGAATCAGACAGCATGCTGTTGGCTGTCAGAAAAAGGGCAAGGTCGGTACTCAAGTCGGTAAATGTGACATGAGCAGTTGTTTAAACTGACATGGTCCAGAGACAAAAATTAGCAATTGTGGTCCGTAAATATGACATACCCCACAAAAAGAAGTTGCGTAATGTGACATCGGCTTTAGACAACACCCACTACCATGAGAATTCTACAGTACTCTGTACATATGACAAAAATAACCCTACGATCCTACAGTTTTGCAAGATATACTGTATGCTGAAGCAGAAACATCACAAATTAAAAAGTTTTTCTTCCTCATAATATAAATCAAGTGTTCCCAAAATAACAAACAAAACATCTGAAGCACATTAATGTCAAATGATAAACTTGTACACATTTCTGAATAAGGTTCAGGAAAACTGGTAGCCCCTCTGAACAATGTGAAGTGGTCTCAGCCTGCAGAAAAGATGTGGGTGTGAACAGATATAAAACTAGTAAGCCTGGCAGATAAAGAGTGTGTTGATTGAAATAGAAGGAAACAGTAATATCTTAAAATAACAATCTTGAGTAACACACTGCTATCATTAGGACATTAAACAGAGCCACACTCCATGTCTCACGACACCATTCCAGTCTGGTGTAGGAGTTCCAGTGTAATGTGCTGTGTATTCTAGTACAGTGCCATGGCCTCATATTGGTTCTCCCCTCTAACAAGAACAAAATTACAAACTTTAGAAGATCGTCTGCTGAGAGCACCAAAACAGTTATGCCTAAAAGACTCAAAATAGAGCAGCACTTCATTTTTAAAGACGTAAGTGAAATAGTGCTCTACACAACCGTTTTCCATTCTGCTCCTGGAGGCTCCATGACTGATGGTTTTTAATTCAATCAATTTTCTTACAAATTTTGTTAAAACGTATGTTGCCTACTTGAGCCTGCATCATCTATTCAAAGCGGGGCTTCATAAAAAACGTCACAGACAATTGAGGGTGGAAGCGTAAAATAGACAAGCACATAGTTCAAGCGAGTTAACTGCAAAACACATTTAAAGCAGGCCGAGAAGACAGATAGACAAAATGCTTCCCCCATTTACATATGACAGCAAAAAAGCATCAAAGTAATAAAATGGTCTCTTATTACACACAGAGCATACACCTTGTTATTTTAGAATCACATATGCATATCAGATATAAGCAAAATTCAAGTTATTCTGCTTTATCAAGAATATGACAAATACACTGGTCAGGCACCTGAATTTCTGAAAATAATCAGTTAATGAGCACAAAAAAAAGGGTCCAACATTTTAACATCTCAAGAAGAAGAACACTTACTACTGCGCTTTTCTGACCAAGATGATTAAAGCAAAGTAAAGGCTACTTAGCAAATACTTTTAATAAACAAACTCGGAAAAACTGGCTGGCCTAAAAACTAGTGGTCCTGTAAAGCAGTAAAACAGAACTATTTATCAGTAAGGATTTATGAGGGGGCGATTACCATTAGAGGCTGGACTATCTGTACTATGGTCAAGTGTTTGTTCTTATTGTTTTGTGAAATAAAGAAATCGGCATCTAGCATTCTAATCAGCAGTCACTGTCACAATACACAAGAGGTTTAGAAATCCGCCTGGGGTGTATGGGTGAGAAGTCCTCGGGTTTTAATACATGAACTGCTTACTAAGACTGGACGCTGAACATCATCTTCTCTAAACACATGCGTATTGGGCATAAACCAACTGATCGTAGTTAAAATTATTTTAAAAATGCCTACTATACATGCACAATCATCTTTTAAGAGAGGGGGGGGAGAAAAAAACACTCTGCCAAAGTAATTATTAGTTGCTGTGTAATTTTATAACCTATTTGTAAAGTCTAACTTCATCACACAGTTATGGCACATTGGTCTCGGAAACAAAAAAAGCTGGTGGAATGTCACTCCATAACTTGACAACCAATTAAAACACAGATATATTAGAAAATCAGCAAACCTAGAAAAACAGGATAAAATTAAGAGAAACGAGTAAAAGAAGAATATTTTGATTTTTGAGCTCAGGGTCTGAGATTTGGGATTAAAGCTCTGTAAACTACAGCTGATGTGTATCCAAGGCATTCCAAGAAAAAAAACTTTCCATTTTATCCATACTGGCAAAAATAATTCAGCTTACAGCACATAACAATCAAAGAGACTTGGCTCCTGTTGTGGATTTTGCTGATTAAAATAGGTTACAAAAACAAAATAAATACTACTTCAGACAAATTTGGCAAAACTATTAGGTCACTGCAAAACATTCATTATAGGCAAACAAGCACTAAATTAGATTTTCACTATTAATAATTAAATGTATCATCATCATTAAATCTATCGTTTTTCTTAATTTATTTTATGATAAAAAGGCCTGCAGGCATCTCAAATGCTGCAATAAGTCGTCTTAGGCAAATAATCAGCAAAGAGACGGCTTTCCAGCAACAGTAATAAATAGCTTTCACAATTCTATAGCTGCAAAACATAAAGTATGTTACTTTTATTATGCCAAGCTGCAGCACACCTACTTCAAAAGCTGAATCCTGAACAATTTGCTTCTCCATAAACTTCAGCACTTTTATCAGGACAACAGCAGAAAGATGGACCGCACAGGCTTGACACCCTGGATATTGTGATACGCAACGTATCTGAAATGTAGCTTCTTGTAGAAGCAAACTTTCCCAAAAAGTCAAACCCCTGAATTATATGAAAATACACAATATACATGAAATCCAAAGGCTCAGGGGTCCATCACAGCAGCAAGAGGTGTGGAAGAGTAGCAAACATTAAGATGGACTTGATTTCATAAGGTTTTGAATCATCTTGTTTCTAAAATCCATGATGTGGTAGACACATCCTTTGAGGTTTATTTTCTTCTGGTTTTAGTTTTTTCTTTATTCTTTTCCAGCTGCCACCTTGTAATAAATAGTAGTGCAAACAAAAGCACCTAAAACAAAAACTATTGAGATAATACAGGATCAAGGAGTTTTAGAACACCACCAACAAGGTGCAAACTTCCTGTCACCAGTACTTGTATATGAGCTGCCTCCTGCAGAGTCCGAGCTCCTGCTATGGCACCAGGCTGCATTGTGGCCAAAGTGCTGGGCTTCCCAGAGTAATCCATAACTGGATCTCTACCCTGAGTAATCCACCTAAGAGCACTGTGTATGCATGGAAAAACTAGGGATTCGACTCCTCGATGCACAGTCCCAGTCATTAAAGGGAGACCTCCTGGCAAAAGTAGCTCTGCTCTCGGAACTACTTCCTTCTCACTGAGCCAACACCAACTCTTCTGGTTGTCTAAGCAGCGTGTCAGCATGTTCTCCACAGTCACATTATAGTTGTGCTGGTCTGTTGAGAAACAAAGAAAAAGGTGTTTATCGCTACTGAATAGAAGCCAATAAGTTGTCAAAGAGTAACTAACAGCTGAACTACTCATCCCTTATTTATATACAATGGATAGAAGTCTACACACCCCTGCCAAAATTGCAGATTTTGTGTAATGAAAAACAATTGAAACCAAGATAAATCCTGTCAAAACTTGTTCCACCTTTATTATAAAATTGCAATCTATACAAAGAAGGTGAAAACAAATCAGAAACTGTTTAATGAAAAAAGGAAACCAAAAATTATACAAAAACCTGGTTGCATTAATGCTCAGACCACCTAAACAAATACTTAGTTGAAGCACCTTTTGATTTTATTATAGCACTCAGTCTTTTTGGGTAAGAGTTTATCAGTTTGGCACATCTGGACTTGGTGATTTTTGCCCACTACTCCTTACAAAAAATCTGTCAAATTATAAGGGATTGTCCTGTGCACAATTCGCTTCAGGTCACCCAACAGGTCTGGGTGAGCTCTGGCTGGGCCATTCCAGAACATTCAGCCTCCTTTTATGAAGCCATTGCTTTGTTGATTTTGATGTATGTTTTGAGTTGCTGCCATGCTGAAAATGAATTTCCTCTTCACTTTCAGCTTCCTAGGAGATGTTTTTGAAGGATTTGAGTCAAAATAGACTGATACTTGGAGCTTCATTATTCCATCCATCTTGTCTAAGTTTGCCCCAATTTCA
Source organism: Polypterus bichir lapradei (assembly GCA_026402145.1). Lineage (NCBI taxonomy): Eukaryota > Metazoa > Chordata > Cladistia > Polypteriformes > Polypteridae > Polypterus > Polypterus bichir. Next base: position 120,961,800 of record JANRMT010062806.1, on the reverse strand, counting down.
GCTGAAGAAAAGCAGCCCCAAAGCATGATGCTGCCTCCACCATTACACACTGTGCTTCACTGTGGGTCTCGTGATGTTCCTTTGGTGATGTGCTGTGTTATTTTTACACCAAACATATCTTTTGGAGTTATAGCCAAAGAATTCAACCTTGGTCTCATCAGACCATAATACATTTTTCCACATGGCTATGGGAGACTGGGTACGCCTTTTTACAAAGTTTAACAGGTTTGGATGTTTTTCTTTTGTGAGAAAAGGGTTTCCTCTTGCCACCCTACCTGACAAGCCAGAAATATGAAGAATATGACTGACTGTTGTCACATGCAGGGAACAACCAGGACTTGCCAGGAAATCCTGCAGTTCCTTTAATGTTGTTGTAGGCCTGCTTTCTCCTTGTCTTCTCATCAGTTTTGGAGGGACAACCTGATTCTGGTAAAGTCACTGTTGAGGAATAGTTTCTCCACTTGATGATGATTGTCTTCACTGTGCTCAATAAACTGTTTAATGCTTTTGGTACTTTTTTGTACCACAATTCTGATACCTTTCAATGATGACATCCAGTTCACATTTTAAAAGCTCTTTGTGTACCATGGCTTTTGGAGTATTTTATATCTAAAAGGATATTATAATAATTGTACAGGAACAGCCATACTTGAGCTCAATTTGAGCCACTTTAATTGATGTCAGGTGTGTACAAACTACTATTCTGAGACGAGACTTATAGTAAATGGTTGATTCTGAACGCAGCCACATCCTTGATTATTAAAGGTTATAAACACTAATGCAACCAGGTTTCTGCACATTTTTTACTTCCTTTTTTCACTAAACAGTTCCTGATATGTTTCACTTTCTTTATATAGATTGCAATTTTGCAATAAGTTACGACAGGAATTATCTTGGTTTCATTTTTTCATTACACAAAATCTGAGATTTTAGCAGGGGTGTGTAGACTTTTTGTATCTACTACAGACACAGCTTCTATTTGTTTATAAGTAGATGAGGAGTGTGAATCTTTAATGTTATATAACCTATTCAACAAAAAGTATGAAATACTGTCAAATGGAAGTTGTTCGATGGCATGGAAACTTACAGCTACAGATAACACACAGTAAAGCTTTTTCCTCTCATTTTTTCTCTAACTCACCCATGTTAAGCATAATTAAGTAAAAATGACTAAATAGTACCAAAGTGTTTAATGTAAGGTCAAAAGTATGTGGAAACCACACCACATTATTGAGTTCATTTGGTTCAATCAAAACTATTGATAACAGGTACATATAATTAACCACATAACCATGCAATCACCATCGACAAACACAGCCAGTAGAACAGGTCATACTGAAGAGCTCAGTGATTTTAATCATGGCATCGTCATAGAATGACACCTGTGCCACAGGTCAGGAAAATTATGCTCTGCCAGGTCTGCCCCGGTCAACTGTAAGTGCTACTATTGTGAAGTGTTAGTGTGAAGGAAAAACAACAATTTAGCCACTAAGTGGTAGACCATGCAAACACACAAAGTGGGGCCATCAAGTGCTGAAGGGCACAGCACATAAAAATGGCCTATCCTCTGTTGCATCACTCACAATTGAGTTCCCAACTGCCTCTGGAAGCAACATCAGCCCAAGAACTGCACATCAGGAGGTTCATGAAATTGGTTTCCGTAGCTGAGCAGCAGTACACAATCACTACGTGCAATCCCAAGCATCAGCTCAGGGGGTGTGAAGTATACCACCATTGGACTCAGGAGCAGTAGAAACGTGTTCCATGGTGTAATGATTCATGCTTCACTATCTGGCAGTCTCATGGCGCAATCTGTGTTTGGTGGATGCCAGAAAAACACTACATTCCAGACTGCATAGTGTCTACTGTAAAGTTTGGTGGAGGAGGAATAATAGCAGGGCTCAGACTTGGCCCCTTAGATCCAGTGAAGGGTACTGTTAATGCAACAGCATACAAAGACATTTTAGACTATTGTGCATTTCCAACTTTGTGGGAACAGTTTGTTGAAGGCTCTTTTCTATACTTGTATGACTGCCCTTGCACACAAAACCAAGTCCATAACAACATGGGGGATCTCGAGTGGCCTGCACAGAGCCCTAACCTCAACCCTACTGAACACTTTAGGGATGAAATGGAACACTGACAGCGAGCCAGACCTTCTTGTCCAACATCATTATTAGACACATTTGGAAGGGAAGCCATAAATTCCCAAGAAAACACTTCTGAAATCTTGTGAAAACCTTTCCCAGAAGAGTGAAGGCTGCTATTGCCACAATTTGGGTGGAGGAGGGAGGGTAGGTAGTGGTTTCTGGGAAGGGAACTCCATATTAATTCTGATAGTGCTCCACTCGATGGAGGTGAAGATGCTATGCTAGGCACTTGTCCTGACTCGACTCAACCACATACAAAGGTGTCCAGAAAATCATGGGAGTCATTACACTTGCAGAAATGATGTGCAAAGCACATCTTTGGTTGGTACGACAGTGTGCTCTGCAGTGGCAATCAATCAATAGCAAAGACGGCTCGCTCTCTCTTAGGGCTCATTTATACTTCACGCTCAGAACGTGTACGCCCCTGCATCATGGCTGCCACGCGTTCCCAGCGTTCATTTCACACGACACGTGTGCGAGTTGCAGTACCATCAAAATGTCGGGGTGCGCAGTGTGCTAAAAGTCGGAACGTGACATCAGAGTCTCTGTTTACTATCTACATGTGACAGAAAGCCTCTATGCAGATCCTACGGGGATCGATGTGCGCGCTTCGCTGTTTGATGAATGGTTCGATGTGGTGAAGCAAAATGCTGACATACAAATGCATTCGTGGTGCTTTTATATTCAAGCGTCGCATATTCCCGATCATAATGACACGATACATTTTAAAAGTCTCACATACCATCTTTTGTGCAGTCTTTTTTTTTTTGCAACTTCACAATAGCAACATAATGTATAGCACTGTATTTGAGCCACTGAGAAAAAAATAAAGGACACCGTGAAATAGCGTACTTTGTGATTAAAGTGCAAATTTCGGCTTTAATCTCGAAATGTCCACCTTAACATCATAGTTTACTTTATCATTAAAGCAGACCATCGTAAACGTCATCCCAGTTTTTAATCGCTACGAGCTTCTTGGACCTGACAGCAGCGGAAAACAGCAATAGATCACCACACAGAACAAATAAAATGTATGATATTCCAACTCTCTGCACATTTAGAATCTTTAGATTTATACTTGATATCACTTTCATGATTAAATACATTAAAGTATGTATGTTACATTTTACATATAATTTCATTTAAATAATGAATACTGTTAATAATTACACACATAGGGGGAATAATTACACACATGGGGGTGACATGGTGGCGGAGCAGTAGCACTGCTGTCTCGCAGGGAGTTATGTTGCTGATATTTATTGCCTGTATTCCACACTGTGCTCCGGTTTCCTTCCAAAGATATGCAAATTTGGGGATTTGGTGCTGCTAAAATGACGCTAGTGTATGTGTGTGCTTGTATTCACCTTGCGATGACCTGAGGCTTCGTCCAGGGATTGTTTATCACTCGTGCCCAATGCTTTCTGGAATGGACACATCCCTGGATTGATGGATTTTATCAATAAATATCCTTTGTCAGAGATATTGCTGTAAGGTGTCATCAGAATTTAATAGGTGTTCTAGGCAATTCACAACACAGAGAAGCCGAACATGTTCTCACCGTGATAATATCTCGCACTGCCACCTGGTGGATTCCTCCAGATTTACGTAAAGTACGCGCACAAGTATAAACACTACAACGCTTGCGTAGCAGGAGCGTCAGCTGCAGCATGCGTCGCGTGAAGAATAACTCCGGCCTTAGAGGGATGTCAGATATGTGTATGAAAAACTAATGGTTGGACCGGCTGAAAGAAGATATAACACAATCAAGTGTCGATTCTAGAGAGGTCTTGAATTGAGCAAAAAAGTGGAGAATGGCGTACCACATAGAAGACTCTGCTAAAAGTAAGATAAACTCTAAGAAAGACTAATATGTTTATTATATGATATGATGAAAGATTCTCTTAAATATGCAAACTATTAATCATGTACACACCTCATCTTAATTTATTACAAATAACTTTAGGACAAGGAAATGCAAACATAGGAACGCTTATTTAACATTTATGGAACATTCTAATATACATAGTGGATATGTATCTTCCACGTTTTGCTATAATATAATACTGTATATCTAAGACTTTAATTACTTACAGTACACTTTAACATACTGCACAAAGAACATTTAAACCTCAAAAAATTTAACAGACTTAAATTTTTATAAAATGCAAACTAACGCTATATGTATCTTAAATTTCATAAATTAAAGACACTAGAAATACACATTATGTGAAAAAATGTTTGTTTAATTACTTTACAGTAAGAAATAAGCTGAATTCTTAAACGCTTGTGCTAGAAGAGGATACTTCTATGACTGCTCTGGAAAATAACTTTGGTTATGAGTGCTTCTGTCAGTTTTTCTCTCATTTTTGGGTCACACACTCTTCGTACTGTACAACATGGTTGTGTTTCAAGTGTCGAAACACGTTGCTCGTGTTAGGTTCAGTCACGGCAATGGTTTCTCAAAAGAGTTTACATTTGACTTTTGTTTGTTCAGTGTACAACCTATTTTCTGTATAGCGCTCTTCACTAAGTGCAGTTGCAGAGTGCTGTGAACAATTCACAGTTAACATACAATAATAGATTATACTAATTACTAAATGCAGAACTGGTACATAAATAAATGTAGGTTTGTTAAAACACACAGAGAACAACATAGAAACTGATTAAAAATATGTGGAAACCAACAGTATCTTTCCATTAATGAATTGATGAACCATGTCCAGCTGACAATGGTGAAAACTAAAACTGTGTAAGAGAAAGTCAAAAACAAAGTCACAGTCCTGGAAGACCTCGTCCAACTAGACACCAACCCACTAATGTGTTCTCGATAGTGGAGTCTGAGCTGGTAGGCCAATCTGATGAAAGAATCCCTTTTGCTGAAGTCAAAATACAACCAAACGATCAACGCTCCATCTTAAAAAAATTCCAAGTTATCCTCATTTGTATAAGGTTAATCCCTGCTCGACAAAAGTTCAGCATAATGCCTCATATTTTCTCGAGGGTGAGGTTGAAGCATGTTACTAGATATTATGACTAGGACAGGGTGCTGTAGCTTTTTTTAAGGACAGATCTTTGAGGACAGTAGAAGAGAAATTTACTGAACATACCAACATGAGCAAAATTGGTTTGATAAAACATCCAATTGGCAGTATCAGTTATTTTAATTTAATACTGTCCAGACCCACTGTTTGTTTATATTTCAATTCCAACCTCAGGAATCAAGTAATCTCATCTCAAAATCTTATACTATCATTACTTTAAAAGTAGTGAAACGTCTTATCATATTAAAATCAGTTTTGCAAAAAGAAATTCATGATGATCTTGACAAGTATATGTGCCGATTATGCTGCAGCATACTCTGTCCCCAAAGAAATTAAACTAAAGTGTGGAAATCTTTTTTTTTTTTGAAGTGCATTTAAATTGATGGTAGTGTAGAATAAGCTTAACATTTTTAAACTAACACAATGCAAATACAATTCTCAGATAGTTTTAGCCTGTCTTGGCATGCATCAGGCTTAAGACATGGACCATCTCGGGGGCTCATTCTCATATTCTGGGTCAATGGGTAATCACTAATCAGCCTAACACAAACATCTTTATAAATGGGTGTGGAAAACCAGAAAACCCAAAGAAAATCTCTGCAAGTAGAGATACATGGTCAATATGAAAAATTTAACACAGTTAATTCAAATGTATAGTCTTTGGAATACATTTAAAAACTGCAAAGGTGACAACATTGATTTCTCTTTTGACTCCTTTGTTGTTTTTTGTAAAACAGCCACAATTTACAGTAAATTTAAGAGAAACAATAAAAAATTGAAGCAGGGAAGAAGCTGACTATGACTTACCTGCACTAGCTGAAGAAACTGCCTCAGTGATGTTAGGGCAAAACACAGCACAGTCAAACTGGCAAGGCTAAAAGAAGAATTAGAAAGCATAATGAGAAAGGAAAAATGTTTAAAAATAAACAACCATGAAGTTTATAGTTCTGCTCTTACAATTATCTAGAAAGTGTTTTAAAACTTGAATTTCAACCTTTAAGATAACAAAGCACGATCTATTGCATAATTTCTTTGTGATATTATATATTAAGTACATATGAACAATAATGATACCCACACAATCATTTGTAAACAACTACATTATTAACCAGCTTCCATACCTGCTTTCAGATGTCAGATCAATTTTTTTTGCAGCAACTACAGTTATCTGAGATATTCTTTCAAGTGTTGGAATTTGCCGCAAAACACTCATTCGTGAAGAACAAGATATGTAGTTTCTGACTTTGTTGTCTACCATTACCAAGTTTGATGAACAAAGTCTAGCCAACAAAATTAGGTATAAGGTAGAAACTAATTGCAGGAAGTACAGAAATTCAGTGTACACAGCAAACTGACACACATGCATGTCATCAATTAACATACACTTCTTTAAGTAAATGGAAGAATATTCACATTAGTAAGGAGTGTGAAAATTTTACAAAGACATGCACAGGAAATGAAGCCAGATCCCTGGAACTGTAAGCAAGAAGCTCTAAAGCTGCTCACACAATAAGATTGAAAATAAGAGACAATGGGCTGTGGTCTTTAAAAATGTATATTTTCTATTCCAAAAATATTTTGTATAAATGATGTATGTAGTACTAAGGTGTTGTACTGTCTTAGCCAATATGGATGTAGTGAGAAGTTAAGCAAAATGACACCTTGTATTGGCTAACTAGAAAGATTTCAATATGCAAGCTTTTGATGAAACTCAAGCCCCTTCTTCAGGCAAGATGCAATCAAGTCTAGCTAGCCAATAAAAGATGACATTTTGCTTACCTTCTCACTATAAAAGGTTTATATATACAGTTGAAAAAAACTTGTGAACCCTTGGGAATTTCCTGGATTCTGCATCAAACGGGAACAGGCACAATTTTCTATTTTTAATAGGAAAAAATTACTTCTTCACGTGGGTGCTTCGAGAAAAGAGTGGAGTGAAACGATAAAGCCATTTTTGAATACATCATCAGGAAAAAAGAACCAATACTGTCACTCGTCTAGTATTGAGCTGGTGGTAGAACTCAAAATCGTAAGAATCAATACGGCAGCATGAGCTGTGCCATGCTAACAATGCTAAGTAAGGCAGCAAGTGTTGTGTATGTCCTGAAGAGAACAGCTGGGTGCTAGTAATATTCTGTGCCACCTTCACTACCCTGTGCAGTGCTTTAAAATCTTGAGCTGAGCAGGATCACAACCAGGATGTGATGTAGCCATTCACAATAGACTCTGTTGTGCACCTGTAGACGTTTGTGAGGACAGACAGGGAAATGCAAGCCATCTTCAGATATATGAGAAAGTAGAGGTGCTAGTGTTGTAGATGGCAATGTGGTCTACTTCCTGACGTCTATGATCAGATGCTTGGTTTTGCTGACATTAAGAATGACATTAACCTCTTCTCTGTAAGTTATTCATTGCTGGAAGTGAGGACTATGTTGTTGGTGTCATCGGCAAATTTAATGATGAAGCTGGAGCTATGCCTTGCCAAATAGTCATAAGTGAATAAGGAGTATTAAAGGCATTCAAGGCTTACAGAATTGCCACATTTTTACCTCTAATTTTGTAACTAAACATTATTCAGGCATGCTGTAAGAGCATGATGATGTGAGCAATTAGTAGTGAATGAGAGAGTTAGGAATAAAAACACGATTAATAGCCCCTATAAAGGAACAGAGGCTTTACATTTACCCTCTGAATATAATGGTCATGGCAACAGTAGTCCATCCAACCATTCATCTATTTTCTAATAAGTTTATTCAGTTCAGGATTGTGGGAGCAGGTTCTTATCCAAGCTGCACTAGGTGCAAAGCAGGTACTAATCTTGGAAATTGCACCACACTCTCAATATCTACACTTACACGATTTAGAGTGATCAGACAATCTAACCTTCATATCTTTAGCATGTGGGAGGAAAACCAGAATATCCAGATTAAACTCCGCAGAGGCAGTGCCAGGTAAAGTCTAAACAAGTAATGAATTGAGACAAGACTCAAATCTAGTGACTTTCTGTACCTGTGGCTGGGGCTCCAAGTTCTTCCCAAAAACATTTGCTGCTAGTTATGTGGCATTGTGTGGCTCAGCTCATAATACTTTGAAGCACAAGGCAAATCTCTCTAATTATACATGTAATTGCATTAACGGAAACACACAATTACAAAGACCTGTAGTTAATAGAGCTACTAAAACAACATACCTAACTGCTGGAAATGAACCAGAAAAACTAAATCTGGGTCATTAGAACAGTCTGTGCAAAATAATAATTTCATAAATAATCTTGGTGTTCACTAATTCATGTGGCAGTACAATACTGTTTGAATTTTTATTATTTAATATTACCTTAAACTGTATTTATTTTTTAGTTACAGAACAGAAAATGTCAATGAATAAATAAATTTAGTACATGGGAATGGCAAGATAAATTACGTATTCAATAATGACCACATCATTTATAAAAATCCTATGCAAAAATTGCCCATAAATAATCTGCACTTGTTTAACATTTAGAGACAAATCTCCACCCATCCCTCACCAAAACTGAATATCAGACCCTGTATAGGCTCCAAGCTCCTAGGATATTATTACAACAAATTTGATCAGTAAATGTCTCCTTAAAAATGGAATTTAATTTTTGATCAATTGAAATATACAGCAAAAATATCTGAATTTCACACATTGATATTAACAAAAGAAACATATGTTTTAGTGCATACAAGTTCAATAAAGGAGATATGAAAAAATACAAGTGGGTAAACAATAAAGGAGGACTTTAACCTTTTCCCCTCTGCACCAATCATTAACTATGACAAATAAATCTCCAACTGAATTAATTAATAAATGAACGAAATTGTTTTCACTGGATTGTGTCTACCCATTCTCATCTTGTATTTGACTGACTGCTTGCCTCATCAACAGGTACTTCAAATTAAAAAAAAAATTACTGCTGTTTCTTTCTACCTATGCTTCTTCGGTTTAAGTTAACCCTGTGCATAATGCAAATTTTTACACAAAAAAAAAAAACAACACAAAAAAATTCCTTTTAAAACACGGAACTTAAATGCATAGCCAATAACAAAGAACGTATTTGGAATTCAATACAAAAATGCAAATGTTACTTTTTAGGCTGTAAAGACATTTAAGATAGATAATCAAGGTAAAAGTGGGATTAACGATGACTCACCACGAGAAGTTTAAGCAGAGCTGGAGAGTCTCGCTCACCTGTAGCATTGAACAGTAGCACACGAACAACTGAACCACTGAAAGCAGAGGGAGGCGTTATGTGAGTACTACTTTAGGTACAGGATTATAGTTTTTAGGCACACAGCATCTTGACTCCATTATAAATGGTCAGAAAAGGATTTTGCCCAATGCAGTTGTCTTACTAAATAGGAAAAGCACATTCTGTTATTTATCAAATACCATAAAACAATTGCAAAACAAATGCCCTTTTCCTCAAATGCTTATTAAGCAAATATGTTTAAAATACAAATGACTAATACCTCTAATTATTTATCTCAATATATGTAATTAACAAAACACAAAGCTGATACTGTGTCAAGGTACATTTTCAATAAATAACCCACCAAAATCAGTGCTTCTCTTGCTTTAATATAAGAGATTGCTAATCTTACACAGTGGTCTTTTCCTCCAACATGGCAGTCTCCCTAAACCAGTCAACACAGGCTTGGATGCTTCTTGTAGTATGTGCACCATCCAGATAGTAAGTAATTGGGCCATGCTTAAGAGTTTGTGTTCGACCTGGCCATTCTGTCTCCCTCAGTCCTGAAGACAGAGGGTTTCAAAACAGAAAATCATGAATATTCAGTATTTTAACAGTAACAATATAAGTACAAAAATAATACATGATGATCCAAGGGTAAAATAAAACATCACGCTACGCTGGAATAAAAGAATAAACTTTAGTATTAACTAATTTGGTATAAACAAAAAAATTAAATTTCAAATTAATGTTTTTGGCTACAAAATAATAAAGCATTGATATTTAGTAACATAAACTGAAAACTAAATAGCAAAAGTAGGATTGTAAGGGCAATAACATCCAGCAGGGGGCAAACTGGAGGTTTGGATTGTATTTACAAGTTTTTGAACTTTACAGTTGGGAAACATAGGTAAGAGAGCAGGATTTCCTTTTGAAATTTTAACACTTGAGCCTGGAAACCGGAGTAGCAATTCTTCTGTTTAATGTGTAAATGTAATTCATGTGGAAGTAATTTGATAATGTTTTCATATTTCCAAATAAACAAAGAGATTTAAAAAAGTGAAAACCTATTGAACATAATTCACAATAAGTTACTGAACTTTGCCTTTCATAATTTGTTCCAAAGAGTTACCTAGACTGTTACTTGATTTTTTTATCAAAACGATTTACAAAACAGATCAACATAGTTTGCTAAGCAAATAAATACAAATGTTATTAAGTCCTCTTTTTAAAGGCAGCCAATTTGCTGCTAATAAATAAAGATCCTAATACATGCTGGGCACAGTAAGCAAAAGGTGCTATAAGAACCAAAACACAAAAAGTAACTTAACAAACCCTACATTTTTCCAATTGTAACAGTTAAAGAAAAAGAAAATTCAAGAGATACATTTAGTTTACTTAAGAATATGCCCAGTGATTAAGATAACTGAACAGCTGAGTAAAAAATAAAAAAAGGACTGAATGAAGCAGGTGTTGGAAAGATTAAGGTACAATACTTTTTTTTTAATATGCTTTCTAACTCTATGAGGTAACCTGCACATAAAACATATAAAAACATTTACATCCAAACACTAACCAGTAGCCATTGCAGAACTGGGCAGGAAAGCAGTAGCCATGGCTGGCCTGCTATTCAACAAAGCCTGAGTGGGTTGTTCCATCTTTTCAATAGAGGGAAAGTCAGCTGCAAAAAAAGAAAAACAAATATGAACAAAAAGATACATATATGCATATTTATATATATTATATATATATATATATATATATATATATTGTAACACACGAGTAGGAGGCAGCTAAAGGGCTCGAGTAATTGTAATAAAACATCCGACCAGGGGGCGGTGGAGTGCACTGACTGTCTTTCTCAGTTCCCTATAGACCTTTTCCAGGAAATCCTGCAAGGTTCCGGCCCCTCTGATGACGTCACTTCCGAAGCTGGCCCCTCTGATGACGTCACTTCCGAAGCCGGCCCCTCTGATGACGTCACTTCCGAAGCCGGCCCCTCTGATGACGTCACTTCCGAAGCCGGCCCCTTTGATGTCAATTCTGGTTCCGGCCCCTTTGATGACACCAGTTCCTCTCAAGACCTTTAAAGTCTCCATCTTAGACTACTATAGCCAGTTCTGTTTTGGACTCTGTGATATGCACATCGTTTGTTTTGAAAAGAAAACCCTTTTGCAGCTGGGAGAGAACAATATACGGGTGGCTGCCCCAAACCTTTATAACATCTTGGACTCGTTTTTATGACTATATATATATATATATATATATATA
>JANRMT010062806.1:120929549-120942061 GCA_026402145.1 Polypterus bichir lapradei | reverse complement strand
TTTTGTGCAAATACTGACTGAGGTATTCACAGGATATACATAGCCGGTCGGTAGTTTGAGAGGGCATGTAGGAGGGGATATAGTTCTAGGATTCGCATCCAGCTGACCTGCAGACGGTTTTCTAGGAAAGCCCCAAGCCCAGTCCGGTTATTTTTGTGTTTCACCTCGTGTATATATATATATTTTTTTTTTAAGTCTATCTGGTATAACATTACTAGTTACCCTTAATTTGTTTTCTTTGACCCTAAAACCTTATCAGTTTCCAAAACTATGCATATGAAGCACTTAAAGATAAAGAAATACTTCTAAAAAGGCAATTTTATTTTGGCTGGGAAATATAAAACTGATACAAGCTTGCATGTCTAAAGCTGTAAGTTAAAAGATTCAAGTTTAATAAAAAAAAAAAAATCAAAACCTGGCTAAAAGCCAATTCTTAAAATCTAAGATTATTTTAAATTTGCATTGGGTCCATGGAAGATAATTTAATTCAGAGACCTAGAATCTATCCCAGCATCAATAGGTACAAGGAAGGAGGAAACGTATCACATGGCCCACTCAAACACACACTGGGCCGTTTGGAATAATCAATCAGTTTGATATAAATGTCTTTGGAGATGTGAAAGGAAAAGTTACACAAACATGAGGTGAACTCATATTGATAGTGAATTGGTGTGGGATTCATACCTATAATGCTTGTAACTTTTGAGGCAGCTATAATTAGCACTGTTCAATTGCATATCCTTTATGTATATTTTATATAAAAAAAAAACAAAAAAAAACTAGTATGCACTAAAAATATTCATCCCTTAAGAAATCAAAAACACAGCTCTTAAGTACAACCCTGCTTTTCTGTATGCCTTTGCTAAGAAATTACCTTCTCCTGTAGAAACACATGGAATGCCATCAAGGTTAGAAAGCGAAAGTATGCTGGCATTGTACCATAGTGGGCATCCTGGTTGGAGAAGGGAATAAAAAAAACTTATTAGGATCTACTGTATATAATTTGGTAATTTATTACATTAGTCTACCAGATATATTTACATTTCTAGTTATCTGTATTTATTAGTATCATGCAAAAAGCTCTGCAAAATAATGCACAGATTAAAACACAATTATTTTGTTATATTGCGGAAGTATAAAAATAAATAATACAATCCACAATTTAATAAAATAATAAAACTAGTTAATTAATAAATAAAAAAACGGATGATGTTTTAAATTAATCGAATATGGAATAAAAAATGGCGGATTCCAATTATGTATGTCAGTTTCAACTTAGATACTTTTGGTTGGTTCTGTGCGTTTTTGTGGATATTTGACTCTCCTTATTTCACTGGTACTAGATAATACACTATGTGAAATTATAAAACATAATTGCAGGTGTACAATAATAAGGTATCAACAAGAATTTGAGACAATCTTAACCTAGCTTTCTCAAGCCCCCTAAACCTCAAGCATGCTCAGTTCTACAGTATATCATCACCATGACTACTGAACAGAAATATTTCTTTACCTTAGTTTTTTCTAGTCGATTGTAGACCTGCCAAAAGTACTTTGTAAAGAGCTCTTTACTGATTGGCTGCCCATTTATTCGAATTCGCTCTCTTACTTGCACCAAATGGGGAGAACTGCAAGAAGAGGGATGGGTAGGGGAAAATGTTTATAAATTTAAATACTCTTTTTATCCAAAAAAAAAAATCTTATGTATAAAAATTCCTATAAAATGTCACCAAATCATTCAGATATATCAATTACATTTCAGATAAGCCACAAAACTTGTATAATTGAAATAACACATCAAAAAAAACTTTTATATGTTGCAGAGCTTATGTGAAAACATATATTCTAAGAATTAATTAATCAATTAAGTAAGGTAATTAAATACAGGTTGAGCATCCCTAATCTGAAATTCCAAAAGTCTAAATTTATTGACATGATGAAGAAGAAAATTCCACAGCTGAGCTCAATTGTCCAGGTGGTGAGCTGAGCCTCTGACGTTCTGTTTGCACACGTTTATCATCAACCATTGTCACCTACAAGACCTACATGCATTATTCACTGCTTTTTTCTCTTATTTTCTGTGTACAGTAACCTTTAAATCAAAACACACAATCGTAGGTGGAGGCTGAAAGCCTGCTAATTTTACTGTTTAACAGGTATCTTGCTGAGGCTACTGTACACAAACTTTTTATATGTACTACAGTATGAGTATATGAAAGAAAGAAATTTCGTGTTTACACTTTAGGCCCATCTCCAACATACAGCATCTCATTATGTATATGCAAATATTCCAAAATACTTCTGGCCCCAGGTCTTTTGGATTAGGGATGCTTACCTGTAATTTCCATGTGCGGGATTTAAACAATCACGTTAATCGCAAGAAACAGCAGGCAAAGTTGTAGTCTACTTTGAAGCTTAACAAAGGGTACAGCTATATAAAACTATACATTCAAATTCAATCATGCTGTGAGAGAGGTAAAGAAAAACCTATACTGAATTTAATATAGCATTTAACACAGGCAATGGGAGATTAAGCCTATTGACTAAATAACAAATGGAATATAACGCTTGATGGTTTCATTCCAATGTTTGTAGCCTTAAAATGAGGAGCGCTTACATGTGTTACTTGATATGATTTACAACAGACTTGCTTAATCCCTGCCCTACTTCTTTCTAAGTAACTCAATGCACAAACTCAGCATGTGTATGGGTTTATTCATGTAGAAGTTACTTGAACAGTAAACTCCAGATGCTCATGAACATAATATCTACAGCTGAGAATTTTATTTAGAATTACTTACTCGGACATAAGAAGCTCAGTTGCAAGTTTTTAATTTAATTGTGTTTACGCTAAACAATAACATTTCTTATTTCAGTTATATCCATAAACAAGAAACACGAATGAAGATGAAATTTCATAAAACATTCAAAAACATCTACATGATTTAAACAACATTAAGATCAATTTTCGTTAATTTAATATTGTAAAAATAATTTTCGGATATTTCATCTCTCTGTTTTTAAGGCCTCATTTAGACCTATGGAAAATGCTTATGTAGGCAGCCTTAGGTGGTGCTTTTTTGAGGTTTACAGGGTAAAAAAATAATTCCTACATTGTTATTGTGTTGTGTGGAAACCAAGTTCTTTATTATAAAGAAATTAAATACTGCACAGTATGAATGGCTGTCATCGAACTGAAGATGATTCCTAGCTTTTGGCGCTGGCCACAAATGCATGCTTAAAAGGTCACCCATATCAGCACCATTCATTTCGAATTTCTGCAGAAATGAATATTTTAACCACTGAACTGGGCACTGAAAATAAGAGCAATAATGAGAGTCTACATTATCATGGTACATCTGTCCACTTAAAAAATCTTAAGTTAAAAAGAAAAAAAAAAATAAAGAAAAAATTTTTTTGCACTTCTGTTCCCATTAAAAACCATTACTAATATGAGTTCCTAGCTATTTACCTCCTGCCATCATAAGAATCATGAAGTCATGACCAGACAGATTTCTCTAAAATATTATCAGAAAAATACAGCAATCTTCATATCTTTTTATAACTTGTCATCTTGACATATGTAAAGGTTTGCCAGACAAGCCTGGTATTATATGATAGTGGTACTACTACTATTATTACCACAGAATGCATAGTAAATAACTGTATTCCGAATCTGCATAACCCAGAGTAGCACACAAGCAACTCAGATGGAATTTGTTTTGAAAGAGTATTACCGTATATACTCGCGTTTAAGTTCTCCCGTGGATAAGTCAGGGCTTGATTTTACCTTATAATTTACGGTACTTTGTAATGTCGGTCATATATGTTGAATGTGGAAAACTCTATTGGTCCAAGAAATTGTGATATGCTAATGCCCACCTGAGAGAGTAACCACGGAGCACACAGCCTTTTTTTCTATGTATTGTGCCTACGTGCTCACACAGTAATACCCACACTATTCCAAAGCGATGTTTGCACTGATTTGTGTTTTATGTATCTCACACCCTCATACACCTTTATCGTCAGAGCATCACTTATCTACAATGGAGCATTCGATCAGAAGAAAACATTAAGCTGGTTTTAAATTAAAAGCCATTGAAGAGGTGAAAGAAATTGGTAACTGCGCTGCTGCAAAAAAATTCGATGTATCTGAGAAACTGGTGCAAGATTGGAGGATGCAAGAAGATTTAAAAAAAAAAAATAAAAATAAAAAATATGAAGCGTCTTATTTTTGAACGGCTGTATAAGTCGGGGTATAATTTTACGATCAATTTTTCGGGTTTCAAGACCCGACTTATACTTGAATATATACGGTATTCATTTTTAAGATTTCAAAAGAGCTTCCCACAACCATTGTGAAATTAAGAATTATTTGTTGCAATAAACCAGTATGTGAAACCTGGCAAAACCTCAGAAATAATGCATTTAACACTGATACCAAGATTAGATATAATTATACATATCTTTTAGAGCATATTCTGCATTCCTGTCCACTGTGAGTCAATTGTTAATTATCATAATGTTCAGATATTCCTACTGGCCTATAACTAAACAAACTGTTTGGCTTGGAATCCTTGGTAACCAAGGTAATAACCGACAGGTTCCAGAAGATGCAATGTAGCAGTTCAAGGAACAGATTAAGAACGAAACAAAAAATGGACAAGGCTATTTTTGGAAGGGTTTAGAGGGAAGTCTGGCTCTGTTGTCCTGTTAATAGGTGTCACAAACAAAATAAAGTACTGCCTGAGTAAGATAGATTGGTAGGAGACAACTTATTACTACTACTTATTACTACTACAGCAATGTTTATGGAAAGCAAGTTATTTTTGAGATTCATTTGCTTTCAACAAACTACTGCAATCTCAACAAAAAAAACTGTACAACAGAAGCAAAACTTTAAATTCAATTCACAGTTTACCTAAACTTTTGACATGTTTATTTTACTTCATTAACTTGCATGTGATTCTGATGCCTTTTATTTAACCTTTGTATTAAACTGCTGTAAACCAGTTTAATTTTAAACTACATGAAATGTATATAGCTTTCACCTTATGCTAATTAGACTGTAAATGGTTATTTTTTAACTTCATAAAATCACAGAGAAATTCTTCAGCATATGGTCATTTCTGCAAGAATCTTGAGTGAAAAGTCAATGACACCCTTTATTGGCTAACTAAAAAGATTACAATATGCAAGCTTTCGAGGAAACTCAGGCCCCTTCTTCAGGCAAGATGGAATCAATGCAAGAATCTTTAAATATTAACAACAAGATTAAACAACTTCGACAGCAGCATGGCTTTTATATTTTTATTTAGAAAGACAGGATAATAAACTAGAGATAGACATGACTGCACTTTCATTTTGTAAGTCATAATATACTTTTCACATGAAACAAGTAATTTATTTAGGCAATTACTTTTGATTTACTTGAAGGCATACAAGGTAAAACACAAAACCATAATTAAATTTCTACAAAGAATAACTAAAAAGATTACAATATGCAAGCTTTCGAGGCAACTCAGGCCCCTTCTTCAGGCAAGATGTAATGAGGAACAATCTCCTCAGTCTGTCAGTGGAGCAGGACAGTGACAGCAATCTGTCACTGAAGCTGCTCCTATGTCTGGAGATGATACTGTTGAGTGCATGCAGTGGATTCTCCATTATTGACAAGAGCCTGCTCAGTCAGTCATAGTCAGCTATGTTTGTAGCATTCCAGTCTCCATACTGGTCCTGTTGCTTGATTCCATTCTACATGTCTGATGAATCTCAATATCACAAGAAGACAAAAGCCAGTGGTAAGCAGGCAATCTCTTTGTAAAACAACATCAAATTTCTTTTTTGAATGAGACAGTACGCTTCCATGGAGGGATGTATTTTAAAAACGACAGTTCAAATGTGTTTTTAGTTGCATACAGCTGAGTGCTTTTGAAAACATTTTTGAGCAGTTAAAAAACTGAACTAATTTGTGCAAAAAAGTAATTGAAATTCTTTTATATTTGTACTTAATCATTCTTTTTAACTATTACAGTTTGTTGGAAGTGGCACATTTAATTGAAAAGACATGCACTAGGCCTTTTTATGAAGTGTTTAAAATCTTAGCATTATTACATTTTATTTATATCAAAGTAACTTGAGGACTGGAGTGGTTTTCTGAACGTGCCCTTTTACTTCTATTTAGGCAATTTTTAAAGAAAGTCACTGTTTTGTTACTTGAGTATTTGTCTGGGATACTCTATGTACCTGTATACACAAGCAAACATTGTGAGAAACCTGAGGACCCTCCTGAGATCCAGGACCCAGAAAATAAAACATTTTTTAGCAGCTTCACACAAAAGATTTTGAGTAAGCAAATTTCACCTACCTATAAAATCCAGTGCGAAGCCCATAGTTCCTAAGAATTTTTTCAGCAAATGCACATGTCGATCCCTTTAAGAATGGGGGGATGAGCAATGAAACAATAAGAAAAAACAGTGAAAATATCAACAATATGTATGTGTTACATTTATTTATTATTATTTCAATGAATGCAACAAAGAGAAAAGATATTTTCTGTTAATAATAATAATAATAATGTTTTATTTATGTAGCACCTTTCATACACTCAAGGACACTTTACAATTCAATAAACACATTAACAAGACAATAAAAATTACATTAAACTACATAAAACAGAGTATTCAACTCAACTTCTTGCCCAGATACTAGTCACAACATGCCTTGACTACATGGACTCATTACTGTCTAGGGTACCACCATGTACCATCAGTCCATTACAGATGCTCCAAAATGAAGCAGCTCATTTTGTTTTTAAACTGGTAGAGATGAACACTTGTCACTCCACTGACTTTCTGTATTGGCAGGCATCAAGTTTAGGTTACTGATGTTTGCTTAAAGGGCAGTCAGCGATAAAGCATCTACTTATTTGGAGGCCCTCATTAGGTCCTGTACTCTTTCCCACCCAATCATGTCTGGTGATAAGACCTGCATGTGGAATCAAATTTCAGCCGAGACTGTTTTCATGTGAACTCCGCAATGGTGGAATAAGCTACACACATATTTCTGCATAAATATGACCTAAAACATCATCAGTTTTTCACTCAAGTCCTAAAAGTAGATAAAGAGAAACCAGTTAAACAAATGAGACAAAAATTATTATACTTGGTCATTTATTTATTGAGGAAAATGATCGAATATTACATATTTGTGAGTTGCAAAAGTATGTGAACCTCTAGGATTAGTAGTTAGTTTGAAGGTGAAATTCGAGTCAGGTGTTTTCAATCAATGGGATGACAATCAGGTATGAGTGGGCACCTGGTGTTATTTAAAGAACAGGGATCTATCAAAGTCTACTCTTCACAACACGTTTGTGGAAGTGTATCATGGCACGAACAAAGGAGATTTCTGAGGACGTCACAAAAGGAGTTGTTGATGCTCATCAGGCTGGAAAAGGTTACAAAACCATCTCTAAAGAGTTTGGACTCCACCAATCCACAGTCAGACAGATTGTGTACAAATGGAGGAAATTCAAGACCATTGTTACCCTCCCAGGAGTGGTCGACCAACAAAGATCACTCCAAGAGCAAGGCGTGTAATAGTCGGCGAGGTCACAAAGGACCCCAGGGTAACTTCTAAGCAGCTGAAGGCCTCTCTCACATTGGCTAATGTTCATGTTCATGAGTCCACCATCAGGAGAACACCGAACAACAATGGTGTGCATGGCAGGGTTGCAAGGAGAAAGCCACTGCTCTCCAAAAAAAACATTGCTGCTCGTCTGCAGTTTGCTAAAGATCACGTGGACAAACCAGAAGGCTATTGGAAGAATGTTTTGTGGACGGGTGAGACCAAAATAGAACTTTTTGGTTTAAATGAAAAGAGTTATGTTTGGAGAAAGGAAAACACTGCATTCCAGCATAAGAACCTTATCCCATCTGTGAAGCATGGCAGTGGTAGTATCATGGTTTGGGCCTGTTTTGCTGCATCTGGGCCAGGACGGTTTGCCTTCATTGATGGAAC
Organism: Polypterus bichir lapradei; assembly: GCA_026402145.1. Classification (NCBI taxonomy): domain Eukaryota; kingdom Metazoa; phylum Chordata; class Cladistia; order Polypteriformes; family Polypteridae; genus Polypterus; species Polypterus bichir. The sequence continues at coordinate 120,934,045 of JANRMT010062806.1, read as the reverse complement.
AATGAATTCTGAATTATATCAGAGAATTCTAAAGGAAAATGTCACAACATCTGTCCATGAACTGAATCTCAAGAGAAGGTGGGTCATGCAGCGAGACAACGACCCTAAGTACACAAGTTGTTCTACCAAAGAATGGTTAAAGAAGAATAAAGTTAATGTTTTGGAATGGCCAAGTCAAAGTCCTGACCTTAATCCCATTGAAATGTTGTGGAAGGACCTGAAGCGAGCAGTTAATGTGAGGAAACCCACCAACATCCCAGAGTTGAAGCTGTTCTTTACGGAGGAATGGGCTAAAATTACCAGAAACGTTTAGTTGCAGTTACTGCTGCAAAGGGGGGTCACACCAGATTCTGGAAGCAAAGGTTCACATATTTTTGCCACTTTATGTAATATTCGATCATTTTCCTTAAAAAAATAAATGACCAAGTATAATATTTTTGTCTCATTTGTTTAACTGGTTTCTCTTTATGTACTTTTAGGACTTGAGTGAAAATCTGATGTAGTTTTAGGTCATATTTAGGCAGAAATATAGAAAATTCTAAAGGATTCACAAACTTTCAAGCACAACTGTAATTAGTCTTGTACTTTAATTGGATCAATGGTAATTTACTTTGAAGCACTGGAGCATTTTTCACTTGTTTTAGTCTATTTTTGCAACCTAGTCTTGTAACACTTGTTTCAAAATAGACTCCTAAACTGATGTGGACTTGATTATATTGACCTCACTTGTAAATTGCTTTGGACAAAAGCATTTGCTAAATGAAAAAATCTAAATAGTGATTAGCTGAATAAACCTAAATCAGCAGCCTCGTGGTCTGTAGCTCACTTGCTTAGCTGCTTGGCTTTTACTGTATATTATTTATACCTGTGCAATCTTTAATTTTTTAGCATAAGAAAAACATATACAGTATACACATATACATATACATATATATCATATACACACACACATATGTGGAGTGGTGGCTCTGAGGCTAAGGATCTGTGCTGGCATCCAGAAGGTTGCCGGTTTGAATCCCCATCACTGCCAAAAGAGATGCTACTCTGCTGGACCCTTGAGCAAGGCCCTTAACCTTCAATTGCTCCAGGGGCGCGTACAATGGCTGACCCTGCGCTCTGACCCCAAGGGGTATGCGAAAAGATGCATTTCACTGCATGTTGTCCTGTATAACTATGTATGTGACAAATAAATAAAGAGTTATTATTATTATTATATATACACACATATATATATATATATATATATATATATATATACATACATACATACATACATACATACATACATACATACATACATACATACATATATATATATATATATATACACACACACACACACACATATTATATAGTTTTACTGTCAAATAATGCAAAGGGTACGCGACACATGTTTCGCCCTTATTTGGGCTCATCAGGCGTATACACTCCACTGCATCCCCTTGCGGGGATCGAACTTGTGCTTGAGTGTAGCAATCATAACCTGGATGTGATTTTCCATACCAATAACTGTAATCCTACTTTTGCCCAACCTGTATAGATAGATAGATAGATAGATAGATAGATAGATAGATAGATAGGATAGTGTATTTCTTACTCATCTATCTTTTAAAACAGAAAAAATGTACCTTTCCCTTTGTCCCAGTCACATGAATTATATTGAGCTGATCTAAGTCTTCCACCTACAAAAACAATATTAAGATCATAAAAATAGAGTAATAAAGTTAGAAGAGAACAGTAAAATATACAAATTTATTTCAATCATGAATAAATGTTTTACTATTTTATCAAATAACACAATCTTCATCAAGAAAAATATTTACTAGTCCACTACAGTAAAAACATGAAAGATTAAGTAAGCAACATACGTTCATCTTATTCAAATTTGTTATTAAAATGTGTCTAACATAGAAACAGTACAAATTAGACAGGTATATCAAGACTTAAAAAAGAAACAAACATTATACATCATTTCATGCAAACACCTGACCTATTGAAAAACTTACCTTCAAGCCAACACGCTGTAGAAAGAGTCGCATTGCTTCAAGCTGCATCTGTGGCTGACCCCTCTCACGTTTGACTTGCTCCAAGAAGCTGGCATTAGTCTGAAGAGTGTTGAGTGTACAAATTGCATCCTGTGGGAAAAATCCAAAAGTTTTAACTTTGCTTAATTTTAGTTTCATGATAACTTGCATACAAAGTAAAACTTTTCTTTAGTACAGTGCAGGTATGGGCACATAAAAACACAAACAAATTAAAGAAATAAATCTCCACTTGCTAGTGTGTCCAGATTCTTTATCAACTGAGTCAGATGTGGTCATTAAGACATTTTATATCATCCATATTGCTCAATTAACTTATTTAATGATTGATCTTGATTAACACATTGTATAAGTGAAAAATTCTACAAGATGAGTGAGGGCTCTAAACATTTTAAGTTATTTGTTGCATAGCACAGGGTATGCCTCTACTAAAACAACCAGCTGCACCATGTTAAAATAAGTAAAAAACAAACCAAAAACATCCAGTTTTTCACACTGTGTCAAAATGATAAAAAAAAGTTTAAAAATTACATTGGCAGATGATGTGTACACCATTCATTGCCAAAACAGGAATACCTTCCGGAGCTGAATCAATGAAAAATACAGCATTTAAAGGACGGCTACATGTGAAAGGCACTCTAATGACAGGCAGAATGTGAATACAACATTACTGTCATGATCAGACTTAAACTTGATCCAATTTGCTATAGACAGGTGAATCAAAACTGCCATATGACCAAAGCTTGTTTATTCATTTAATGTTTTAACTTTTTAAACCAACATCTCTGTCAGATTATACAGGATGCCACAATATATTTACTGATGCAGGCATTAGAAAAATATATTTGTCCCGGCATTTTTTCCAATGGCAAAATAATACACTTCCACAGAAACATTTCTTCAATTAACTGCAGACTAGTACAGATATTTGCACTTTCTTTAAATATCCGCTAAGGCAGTTAAAAAATACACATATTTACACATTTAGATATTCACAGATTACTACAGCAATCACATTAGGTTTAATTGGATATTACATTGACAGGACACATTTTCTCTAATTCTGTATGTCCTTTCTGAAAGCAAGTTACATTAAAAAGCACCATCTCCAACTATGATACTGCTTAGTATAGAAGTATAGCATTCTTTACAGATATTTTTAAAAAACTAATTATAAATATTTTCATTTACTTTCTAAAATGAAGGTCTATTGTAAAGTAACCCATGTTTACAGATTTACTTTTATATAACCTGCAGCAAAAATAATGAAATACAAAGATTGTTATCAGCCCAAGCTCCCATGTTGACATAACTGGAACACTTAGTTATAACAGAATGTCAAAATTCTACTCTCATACTATCTCACCATAGGAATGTCTGTTGTATTTAAAAGATCTTCTCAGCTTCTCACATTTCTGTGATTCACACACAAACGTCGTTCAAGTACATGAATACAGCATTCAACACATACACTATATGCTTTCTGTTGTAAATACTCCTCCTAATCCCAAGCATGGGTTTTCTGAATTTTAATCATTTACCATATTGACAGTTTCAAAGGTCAAGTTCCATTATATTTGAGGAAAACAAAAAGTTCACTGGCATGCATAGAAACTGACACTAAACCTCAAACAAAAACGTGATTAAAAATAAATTGATTTTTTTTCAGACAGTCAACTGACCCCCTCCCACACCATCGTCCCAAAAGCCTAATCTAAGAAGGACATCATAAATGCTTAAGCATACTGTATATTTCCAGGTTGAGCTATGCAGAAGAACCTCAAGTATCCACTTCCCAACGATTTCTTTACATATTTGAGAAAAAACAAGAATTAAGTCACGTTAAACTAATGCAGGACTTTTCACTGCTATAATTTTAGGGGAGGAAAGTTCACATGACACTTGAAAACACATTCAAGGAAAAAGCTGCGTCTTGTGTTCTGCGTGTGTATGGCTTCAGTACGAGAGAGAGAGAGAGAGAGAGAAACACACAGCATGAAGCAGTACTATTACTGGTGTAACACAGGTGAATATCTTCTGTCAGATACATTTCAGAAGCAGAGTATTTAACTGGGAAACAGGTAAACGTTTTGAAAATTAATCAGCTACACATTTATAACAAATATATTTCAGCCTAAAAAGTATATACAAACATATTATGCCGGTATCTACTGACACTGTAACAATTATTTAATTATACCATCATATGTATTTTTTGTCTGCCAATGTCTGGGGTTAAAGCAGGAGTTTTGGCTCAATGCATTAAAACATGTCTGTTGTTTTGTTTGTGCTCCAACTGCTTATATTAGTAATTTATGTTCGCTTGAACAAGTTAACAGCTTTAGCAAGTGATCATATAGAAGAAGGTGCTATATAAATTTTTTCCTTAAAGGAATACTCTGTCCATAAATTACTATATATCTATCTCTATATACATATCTATCTCTCTCTCTC
>JANRMT010062806.1:120899819-120929149 GCA_026402145.1 Polypterus bichir lapradei | reverse complement strand
AGAGAGAGAGAGAGAGAGAGAGAGAGAGAGAGATAGATAGATATAGAGAGAGATAGATACAGTAGATAGAGAGAGAGAGAGAGAGATCTATCTATATATATATATATATATATATACACTCTCTATCTATCTATCTATCTATCTATATATATATATATATATTACATACACACACACACACATACATACACACACACACACACACACACATTGTTGCAATGGCTTAGGAAAAACTTTACTCTGGTGTAGTGTTTGGGATGTGTGCCATGTATTCCAGAAATAAGTATTTAACAATATTTTAGCAAATTACCTAAACGTTTTGCATGTTTTGAGCATACGATTGGATAACTGACAAGTGGATTATTCAACATGTGTAACATGACATTTTTTCCTTCTTTTTCCAATGTAGGTTTTCGAATATTAAAATCCCTCTGTCTGTTGGAACAAACTATGTTACTACACCCTCTTGAAGTACTACTTGCAGAATATTCCAGTGGTAATGGCGAGAAAATGGCAATTAACAGAAAACAATAATTAACAAATAACCTTTACAAGTACTGACCTTTCATTTAGAGAAACTGAAAAAAGAAAAAAAAAATCAACTGATTGAATTTGAAGAAAAACTGAGGTGTTCTAAAACTTTTGACCTGTAGAGTGTGTGTGTATGCCTGCATTTATACAGTATATATATACTGTATATATGAGTGTGTGCATAGACTTTTTTTCATATTTCACTGCAATAGTCTGCAGTTAAGTGCCAAAAGTCCTATTAGTAAACATTAATGATAATTGTCTGGTTTAAGGCAAAATATTATACGACAATTTTTTATTTAAAATGATTACAGTATGAAGACGTTTCACTAGGTAGATTAGTTTGATATAGTAGTACAGGTAGTCATTGACTTGCGAACTATGCATCTTATGACCATTCGACTTATGACTGCTACTGTATCCTATGGGCAAACAGCAGATTTTGCTACACCAGCTCTCTTCTTCATACTCCTGTACACGTGCTGCATCTCTAGTTGCCGTCATTCACCGCAATCTCAGTTTATTTCCTGCAGTGGTGTTGCTACATTCGATTACATTTAGCTTTTCTTTCTTTCACAAAACTCCTAAATATGTCTACTAAGAGGAAAGCGCCTTTAGCTACTCCTGGACTTGCCAAGAAGGAAAGAAAAGCCATTGATCTTGACACAAAAATTAAGGCATCAAGCAGCATGAGGGAGGAAACAAAGTGAATGTGATTGCATGCGACTTTAAGTTATCCCTTTTTATAGTGTCGACAATTTTGAAGGACAAAGAAAGGATTCGTGAAGCTGTTAAAGATTCGGCACCCAGGTGAGCAGCAATAATAATAAAACAACGTACAGGACCCATCCACAAAAAGGAGAAATTATTGTTAATTTGGATGGAAAATCATATACAGAAGCAGTCTGCTTTAAGCCTTTTTACAGTGCAATCGAAGGCTAGAAATCAATTTCAGACTTTGAAGGAATGCACCAGAGAAGACTACACACCAGAATTTATAGCAAGTACCGGATGGTTCAAGAGATTCAAAAGAAGATACAACCTTCATAGTGTTCAAGTTACTGGAGAAGCAGCAAGTACAGATGACGATGGAGCTGAAAAGTTTGTTAAAAGTCTGGATGAAATAATAACAGAAGGAGGGATATCTGCCAGAGAAGCTTTTTAACATGGACGAAAGTGGACTATTTTGGCAAAGGATGCCAGAACGCACCTAACATTCACAAAGAAGCCAGAGGAATGCTCAGTTTTACGGCATTTAAATATAGGCTGTCTTTGATCATAGGCAGGAACATAGCAGGTTTCAATCTGAATTTTTTTCTAATTATTTATCAATCAGAATTTGAACTAGGATAGTCTGCCCGTATACTTCTGATTCAAACCTAAAAGCTTGGATAAATCAAGCATTGTCTGACGACTGGTTCTTGAACTGTATTATACCTCACGCTCGTGAATATTGCTTGGAGAGAGCAATATGCTTCCCTGTACTTGGGATCACTGACCTGCTGAAAAATAAATTTACTTCCAAGCTTCAGTTTTTGTTTTAGAAAACTAAACTCCTTTGTGATATTTTCTTGTACTTTACTCCAGCTGTTGGTCTCTACTGAGTAGAAAAACATGATCACCACCCAACAGCATTGAAGAAACATTGTTCTTTGGGTCATGATAAGTGTTTGATGTATGCTTTGAACTTTGGCTGAAAACTTTAATATTGTTATCATCAGGATAAAATAACTTTTCTCTCTTATAACCTTGGTGGATTAATATATACTTAGCTAGTAAGCACTGTCTCTTTATTCCTGAAGAAATTTGCAGGGTTACAGCAGAAATAAAAAGGCACACAGATGTATAAAAAGAATTACCATAATCATAAGTACAGCGTTAAAAAGTTACTAGTGCACATATAACAAGAATCATGTAGATATGGTATATGCCAAGTGTAAAGTGATTAGAATTGCACATACCAGTTACAATTTCACACTACAGAATGTCAGTGGCACATTATATTGCACGTATTGTCATTATCTGTGACCATGTCTACTAGACCAGTTCAGTGCCATTCTGCACATAGGGAACAATGCTACCTTGGGACAAGGCCTGATTGCTAAGGATAGAAACAACCTTACATAATGTTCCTAGATGACAATTAAGACAAACATTTCTCTCTCCTCACTCTTCCATACATGCCAATGTTACACAGCAGTCTTAGTATAGATGATTGATATATCATTAAGCCGCTCACTCTTAGCTTGATGGACTCCTTTTCTAAGCAGCTTTACGGCAGTATGATACAACTTCCCAAACATGGTACCCAAACAGTTTACTGATCTGCACAAGCCAACATCTATTGCGAAATTTATGGAGGTTTCATTTTTCTCTGCCCAAAGAAATCTCACTACGTTGCACTGTTCAACAATGGTGCCATCTCAAACCTTAGCATCCATGATCATTTCACCTTGGCTTCAACTAGAAGAACAGCTGAGTGTTGCACTGTAGCTGCACTACTATTAGTTAAAACTGCATCTCCCAGTAGTCCCTGCAGGGGCTGTTGGGGTCAAAGGTGGTCAGAGGGGTTTAAAAGGAGGGCAGGTATCCGAAATGGTGGAGAGCGTTTTTTGTTGTTGTATTTTGTGTTCCGTTTACCTGTCAGACTGCCTTCTGTTAATTAAGCCATATTTAGTCGCTGTGTCCTGGATTGTATTTTTTGTTGGGTTCTGGATCATCTTCTGTCTACCTGTGTGCTGAGGACTGATAGTGGATTCATTGGCTTCCCCGCAAGAAAGGGAGCGCTCCTGAACCATCCATCCGTCTTCACCCTTACAGTGTCTACCGGTAGGACTGTTTTTTCATTCCCTTTCAGCGTGCAGATCTCTGGACTTACTATCGTCATCTTTCGTTGCATCCGGTGTTGTTTTTCATGGACTTTGCTGTGTGGAGTTGTTTGTGTTTATATGTTTAATGTAATTATGCCGTAAGGGTACAGGAGTGGTATTATTGTTTTCATTTATATTATTTAATTTCATTATATTCTTTAATTGTTGTTAGTTCCCAGTGTGCTTTATTTTGTCTCTGTTTGTGAGTGTGTGTGGGTCAGGCCAAGCCTGGGAGCATCCCTGGGATCCTATATAAAAATGAATAAATCACCGTCATCTTGACGGTGTGAATCTTAGTGGCACCGGACCGCTACAGCTCTGTGCATGTTCAAACCACCCATAAGCAATCACTATTGTGTTGAATTGTGTCGGCTCCTGTCCATTGCAAATGCTGCATAATTTTCAAATTGCCGTAATTTTTGGATTTATACTCGTAATAAAATGCTAAGGTCTGTGTGCATGCTGTCCCTCTTAGTGATGCGATCGAAAAAAGAGGTGCAAGTGTGAGGCACAACAAAAGGTGTAAAGGTGCATTGGAGGCATACTGAAAGTCGCTTTTTTTAAACGTGGGATGCATAAAAGTGGACAAGGAGGCAAGCAACTTGCATTGAAAATAGTGACAGAGTCCGAGAAGCAGGCTTTACGGAAATTTGCTTGACAGAGGGAGCTCTGGTCAAGAGAGATTTAGGAGCACACAGATACTATATAGTGGAAAGATGCAGAAAGTACAAATAGGGCGGTAGATGTCAAATATGTTTATGTTTGTTCCAATATTGACATTTAACATTGATAGTCAACCATAAAGTAATTAAAGGGGTGAACAATTAAAGGTTTAGAAAGGTCTATGCAGTCTAAGATGGGGTAAATAATACACATGCAGTGCATGCAAGGTGGGCCAGAATATCACCGAAGAAAAGGAATTTTGTAAGTGAAAATACAATTCTAAAGTAAGAAAACATTGACTTGTAAGTAGTAAGAAAAGACATTCGAAAACTGTGTTTTTTCCAATAAACATGATGGTAAGTACTGACCGGCAGGGAACTTACATTTCTGACTCATTTAGAATTTGATTATTCAAACTTTTAAATATAACAGACAGACGGACAGTAGTTGTGTATTAAAATTAGTGTTGCACAGTATGCCAGACGTAAAAAAGTAACAAAGTACCCAATTTTTTAAATAATATACCAGCATTTTGGTACATTTGCTGCCAGCACCATACCCTGCCAAACTTAACCCCACCATCTCTTTGAAGACATTTTTGTATATTGGAGTGCTATAAACTCCAAGAGGGACGTCAACCTGCTCCTTGTTAAAATACAAGGGGACACCCACATAACACCTAGGTACGACAGATACAGCTAGGTCCATAAATATTTGGACAGAGACAACTTTTTTCTAATTTTGGTTCTGTACATTACCACAATGAATTTTAAATGAAACAACTCAGATGCAGTTGAAGTGCTGACTTTCAGCTTTAATTCAGTGAGTTGAACAAAAAGATTGCATAAAAATGTGAGGCAACTAAAGTATTTTTTTTAACACAATCCCTTCATTTCAGGGGCTCAAAAGTAATTGGACAAATTAAATAACTGGAAATAAAATGTTCATTTCTAATACTTGGTTAAAAACCCTTTGCTGGCAATGCCAGCCTGAAGTCTTGAACTCCTGGACATCACCAGATGCTGGGTTTCCTCCTTTTTAATGCTCTGCCAGGCCTTTACTGCAGCGGCTTTACTTTTAGTTGCTTTTCGTTTGTGGGCCTTTCTGTCCGAAGTTTAGTCTTCAACAAGTGAAATGCCTGCTCAATTGGGTTAAGATCAGGTGACTGACTTGGCCATTCAAGAATTTTCCACTTCTTTGCTTTAATAAACTCCTGGGTTGCTTTGGCTGTATGTTTTGGGTCATTGTCCATCTGTATCACGAAATGACGCCCAATCAATTTTACTGCATTTAGCTGGATTTGAGCAGACAGTATGTCTCTGAACACCTCAGAATTCATTCGGCTGCTTCTGTCCTGCGTCACATCATCAATAAACACTAGTGTCCCAGTGCCACTGGCAGCCATGCACGCCCAAGCAATCACACTGCCTGACTCCACCGTGTTTTACAGATGATGTGCTATGCTTTGGATAATGAGCTGTTCCACGCCTTCTCCATACCTTTTTCTTGCCATCATTCTGGTAGAGGTTGATCTTGGTTTCATCTGTCCAAAGAATGTGTTTCCAAAACTGTGCTGGCTTTTTTAGATGTTCTTTAGCAAAGTCCAATCTAGCCTTTCTATTCTTAAGGCTTATGAGTGGCTTGCACCTTGCAGTGCACCCTCTGTATTTCCTTTCATGCAGTCTTCTCTTTATGGTAGGCTTGGATATCGATACACCTACCCCCTGGAGAGTGTTGTTCACTTGGTTGGCTGTTGTGAAGGGGTTTCTCTTCACCATGGAAATGATTCTGCGATCATCCACCACTGTTGTCTTCCGTGGACGTCCGAGTCTTTTTGCCTTGCTGAGTTCACCAGTGCTTGCTTTCTTTCTCAGGATGTACCAAACTGTAGATTTTGCCACTCGTAATATTGTAGCAATTTCTCAGATGGGTTTTTTCTGTTTTCGCAGCTTAAGGATGGCTTCTTTCACCTGCATGGAGAGCTCCTTTGACCGCATGTTGTCTGTTCACAGCAAAATCTTCCACATGCAAGCACCAAACCTCAAATCAACTCCAGGCCTTTTATCTGCTTAACTGATAATAACATAATGACGGACTTGAACACACCTGCCCATGAAATAGCCTTTGAGTCAATTGTCCAATTACTTTTGAGCCCCTGAAATGAAGGGATTGTGTTCAAAAAATACTTTCGTTGCCTCACATTTCTATGCAATCATTTTGTTCAACCCACTGAATTAAAGCTGAAAGTCTGCACTTCAACTGCATCTGAGTTGTTTCATTTAATATTCATTGTGGTTATGTACAGAACCAAAATTAGAAAAAAGTTGTCTCTGTCCAATTATTTATGGACCTAACTGTAGATGGTCATTTCTACAGGCTGGGACTGAACCGCGTGTCTGGGGGTTGCTGAGCTGTCTCGTCGTGTGGTGGGTGAAGCAACATGCTGTACCAGTGCATGCTCCCCAACCTGACCTGTTCAATCTTTTAAATTAGATTACATGCATTTTAAGTTATGTAAATTATTACTCTTTTATATTTACTTATTGTTGCAAGTTATACTACAACATAGTTGTTATTCAATTGTTTTAATAAAAAATATACAAGATTGGTATTAGTGGGGCAAAAAAAGAAAACAGTGCTTGGTGTGAAACCTCTGGAGCAAATAACAGAGGTTTAAAAAAGAAACTACATTACAACCAAGTAAAGAACTTCAAAGAATTAAATATGAAAATAATGTAAAATGCACACTTAGCAAGTCAATTATTAGGAACACCTGTATACAGTTCAATACAATACAATTTATTTTTGTATAGCCAAAATCACACAAGGGCCACAATGGGTTTTAACAGGCCCTGCCATTTGACAGCCCCCATCCTTGACTCTCTAAAAAGACAAGGAAAAACTCTGGAAGCAACCTTGGGAAAGGCGGTTCAAAGAGAGACTCCTTTCCAGGTAGGTTGGGCATGCAGTGGGTGTCAAAAAAAGGGGGTAAATACAATACAATACACAGAATAGAACACAATGAATCCTCAATATAATAGTGCAATACAAATATTACAAGTTCAGAGCAGAATTGAACAGTAGATGATATTACAAAATACGATTTGGTTACCTGCTTATCCCTGCAATACCTAATGAGCCAATCATGCGGCAGCAACGCATTGCATAAAATCCTGCAGACAGAGATCAGTAACTTCAGTTAATGTATCAAACACTAGAATGGTGAAAAAAATGTGATCTCATTGATTCTGACTATGGCACGATTGTTGGTGCTACACAGGCTGGTCTGAGCATTTCTATAACTGCTGATCTCCTGAGATTTTCAAATACACAACTGTCTCTAGAGTTTATTCAGCAACTAAAAAAAAACATCCAGTGCGGGGCAGTTCTGCAGCCTTGTTGATAATAGAGGTCACTGGAGAACAACCAGGCTGGTTCAAGCTGGCAGGAAGGGCACAGCAACTCGGATAACAACTCACAACAACTGCGGTGAGCAGAAAAGCATCTCACAATTCATAACACGGCAAACACTGTGGTGGATTGGCTACAACAGCAGAAGACCACATCAGCTTCCACTCCTGTTAGCCAAGTACAGAAAGCTGAGGCTTCAAGGGGCACAGGCTTACCAAAATTGGACAGTTGAAAACTGGAAAAATGTAGCATGCTTTAAAGAATCTCAATTTCCACTGAGACACACTGAAGGGAGAGTCAGAATTTGGCACTACAAGCATGAATCCATGCACCCAACCTGCCTTGTGTCAACAGTCCAGGCTGCTGGTTGTGATGGTATGTTTTCTTGGCACACTTTGGACTCATTAATACCAATCAATGACTGCTTGAAGGCCGCAGCCAATTTCAGTATTGTTGCAGTAACCACGTGCATCCCTTTGTGGCAAAAATTGACCCATTTTCTAATGACTACTTCCAGCATAATGATATACCATGTCACAAAGCAAAAGTCACCTCAAACTGGTTTCATGAACACAAAAATGAGTTCAGTGTTCTTCAGTGGCCTTCTCAGTCACTAGAACTGAATCCAATGAACACTGCTGGGACATGGTAGTATGGGAAATTCACCGCATGAATGTGCAGCTGACAAATCTGCAGAAATTGCATGATTCAATCATGTCAACACGGAAAAGAACCTTAAAGGAATGTTTCTAACATTTTGTGGAATCCATGGCACAAAGAACTGAAGCTGTTTTAGGAGCAAAGGGAGGCTCTACCAATATTATGATAGTGGTTCTAAAAATTTGTTCAGTGAGTGTATACACACATACACTTTCAAACACAGTGACATATGCCCAATATTTCCAGTATATCTCATGTAAACTGCAGCCCTAAATTAGATTACGTTTGTTTGAGAATGATGTATTATAATTAAACGAAAAATTGCCCAAAGGTATATGCTTTTAATACTTTACTACTCTTGATCACTACAACTAATAAAGCTCAATTTACTTTACATAAGGTGCTAAAATGCAATTCAAAGGAACACATATCAAAAAATAAAAACAGCTTAGTGCTTCTAAAAACATGCTGCTTTGCACAGTGGGTGTTAACCACAGGCCACACACTTGATTGGCCAGTTTCTTCTGTTGGAGGACCAGAGAAAAAAAAAAAAAGAAAAGATTTTTTTCATTGTGTAATCATATTCTTTCTGCAACATGAGACAGCTATATGGGAAACAACTCAAGGGTCTTTGTTTTTTGTTATGCAACTGAAAAGTACTGAAATCCAACATTTGTTTTGTCTAGTCATGTTGTACAATGCTTCCTACTGTAATCTAAAATAAATCTGAATTTCTCATTTAATAAATATTCACAGGGTTATGTTAAACTGAAAAACAAAGTGTGATTCTATAGTAGGCTCTTTTTTTAAGGATGAAAGCGAATGGAATGGAAGTCGTCTGTACTATCTGTGTCAGGGCTATTCAATTAATTCATTCATTCAGTCGGGCCAGATTTTCAAACTAAGAAATTTAGCTGGGCCAGACACTTTCAGCAGCCCGGACTAAGGTTACTTTTACCATTATACAGTAGCAAGTACATCATCGGTCAAAAGTTTTAGAACACATCAGCTTTTTCAGTTTTTCTTCACATTTAATCAGTTGAAATGCAATGAATGGCCTTCAAAGGTGAAAAGGTAAGCAGTAAATTGCCAGAGGTTTATATTTAAAATTTAGGATGGCAAAAACTGAAAAAAAGGACATTTCCAAATATTACAAATGGGCCTTTGTCAAGGAACAACTGATAGGTTACAACCGACAGATGTTCTGCAGCAATTAAAGTAAATGAAGCCTTATGAGTTGAAGCAAATGATTTGCTCAGATGTCCCCAACTTCTGTTGATTACTTAAAAACCCTGTCTGTCTTAAAGCAGAGCTGGAACAGACTGCATTACTATAGCATCTGAAGTAGTACTTAGACAACATTCCAGTGACAATGGCAATTAAATGAAATAAGACAGAGCATTATTACCCTTAGACGTGTAGGCCTTTCAGTTAGAGAAATTAAAAAAACCAAAACAAAAAAAAAACAAAAAAACACAAAAGTGTCAGTGAGTCCAGTGGTGTCCTACACAATCCAAAGGCAACTGGAAGAATCTCTGATAGAAAGAGATCTGGCAGAGCCAAAGTCATAACCCAATCAGAAAACAAGTTTCTGAGGGTTACCAGCTTGTGTGATCACAGGCACCTCATAGCACAACAGCTTCAAGCACAGCTTAACAGTGCTGGTCAAAAAAAGCAAATGTCAGTTTGTACTGTGAAGAAGAAACTTTATGCTACAGGCTTGACAGGGTGAATGGCAGGAAGAAAGCCATTCCTTAAGGGACAAAATAGGGACTTGAAAAAACAGCTGTGGACAACTGCAGACTGGAAGAATATGTTATGGACTGATGAATCAAAATCTGAAATTGTCAAACCTTGTCACACAGGGATTTTGTCTGCTATCAAATTGATAAAAGGATTGTTCCTCAGTGTGTGACACCAACTGTCAAACATTAGAGGAAGACGTGATGGTCTGGGTTCTTTTGCTGGAGGCAAAGTTGTACAGTCATATGAAAAAGTTCGGGAACCCCTCTTAATTCTTAAGATTTTTGTTTGTCATTGGCTGAGCTTTCAAAGTAGCAACTTCCTTTTAATATACGACATGCCTTATGGAAACAGGAGTATTTCAGCAGTGACATTAAGTTTATTAAGTTAACAGTAATATGCAATATGCATCATAACACAATTAGAGAGGTGCATAAATTTGGGCACCCCAACAGAGATATGACATCAATACTTAGTTGAGCCTCCTTTTCAAATCTAACAGCCTCTAGACGCCTCCTATAGCCTTTGACGAGTGTCTGGATTATGGATGGAGGTATTTCTGACCATTCTTCATACAAAATCTCTCCAGTTCAGTTCAATTTGATGGCTGACGAGCAGGGACAGCCTGCTTCAAATCATCCCACAGATTTTCGATGATATTCAAGTCAGGGGACTGTGACGGCCATTCCAGAACATTGTACTTCTCCCTCTGCATGAATGCCTTTGCAGATTTCAAACTGTGTTTTGGGTCATTGTCTTGTTGGAATATCCAACCCCTGCGTAACTTCAACTTTGAGACTGATGATTGAATATTATCCTGAGGAATTTGTTGATATTGGGTTGAATTCATCTGACCCTCGACTTTAACAAGGGCCCCAGTCCCTGAACTGGCCACATAGCCCCACAGCATGACGGAACCTCCACCACATTTGACAGTAGGTAGCAGGTGTTTTTCTTGGAATGCGGTGTTCTTCTGCCATGCAAAGCGCTTTTTGTTCTGACCAAATAACTCCATTTGTGTCTCATCAGTCCAAAGCACTTTGTTCCAAAATTAATCTGACTTGTCTAAATGAGCATTTGCATACAACAAGCGACTCTGTTTGTGGCATAAGTGCAGAAAGGGCTTCTTTCTCATCACCCTGCCATACAGATGTTCTTTGTGCAAATTGTGTTGAATTGTAGAACAATGTACAGATACACCATTTGCAGCAAGATGTTCTTGCAGGTCTTTGGAGGTGATCTGTGGGTTGTCTGTAGCCATTCTCATAATCCTGCGCATATGCCGCTCCTGTATTTTCCTTGGCCTGCTGGGTTTAACAGCAACTGTGCTTGTGGCCTTCCATTTCCTGATTCCATTCCTTACAGTTGAAACTGACAGTTTAAACCTCTGAGATGGCTTTATGTAGCCTCCCCCTAAATCATGATACTGAACAATTTTTGTTTTCAGATCTTTTGAGAGTTGCTTTGAGAATCCCATGCTGTCTGTCACTCTTCAGAGGAGTGTCAAAGGGAAGTAAGCACAACTTGCGATGGGACACCCCTGTATATGAAGTTCAAGGCTTAACGAGCTCATCCAACCAATTTGGTGTTGCAAGTAATCAGAATTGAGCAGTGACATGCATTCAAATCAGCAAAATGACAAGGGGACCCACAATTGTGCACAGCTAGTTTTTCACATTTGATTTCATTTCATACAACTAAATACTGCTTCACTAAAAATCTTTGTTCGGAAAACACCCCAGTACTCAGATGTTCATAAGAAATGAAAGACATACCACTGTTATCTTGTTTGTTGAAAGGAGAGTCAATTATGCAGGCTGAGAGGGGTTCACAAACGTTTTCATATGAAAACTTGCAGAGAGTGAGTGGCAATCTGAATCAAAAGGGTTACCGCAGTTTGGCTGTTATATTAGCCAAGCATGGCTACTCTGATTAATCAAAAATTTGAATAAAATTTTGTACATTTAATGATTCCTTGACTTATTTTACGATTTGCTATTGTTTATTTGTTTTATGCCTTGATCGTAAGAAACATTAAGACATTAAACTGTGTGTATTTCCATAAAAACTAAAAAAAAAAAAAAAAACTGAGGTGTTGTAAAATTTTTTACCAGTAGTGTAAATAAATTAGATTCAAGTACAGCACAAATACTTCAGCAGAAATTAAAATTATAATTTTTAATAAAAACTGAAGTGTAGAAAAAAAATGCTGCTATAATTGTAATTTTTCTGTTTATGTAAATACTCCTTTTAACAAAGTAAAGAAACAAACAATGTAAAATGGTGATCAAAATCTTTTAAACCTGAAGTTGAAAAGTGTATTCAACTGATGCTGATTTTGTACATGTTATAAGGTTAAGTTCTGTGTACTGAAATATTTGAATTACAAGTTTTTGTCACTTGTGGTTTATAGTGTATGTTTCTAGTTTTAGAACTAAGTCAACGTGGGTACTGACAATGGAAGAAATCAAAATACTAACTGTAGAGAAAAATACAAGTTTAGAAATTCATTCTTGCCCAGACAACATGTACCAGAACCGTTTTTCTTCATATTGCACTATCAAGTGATAGGGTACATAAATCTGTTGTAGGGAAATTGCTATTGAATATAATCCAGGGTCTGGCCAGCTTTCAACATACAGGACAGAATGCAGAACAAAATGCTGCTGTAAGAATCATTACAAGAATTAGGAAGTACAATCACATAATTCCAGTTTTTGTGCTGGTTTTCAGTTAAGATAGGAAAGATTTAAAAAATGCCCATCTTAAATATAAAGCCTTAAACTGCTAAAGCCCTAATACCTATCTGAATTTATCAAATTACCGTATATACTCACGTATAAGTCTGGTCTCGAAACCCAAAAAATTGATCATAAAATCAGAGCCCGACTTATATGCCTGTTCAAAAATGCAACACTTACATTATTTTTTAAAATTTTTCTTTTTTTTTTTTACATCTCTCATCAGTTTCTCAGACACATCAAAATTTTTTTTGCAGCAGCGCAGTTACCAGTTTCTTTCACCAGTTCAACAACGTTTAATTTAAAACTAGCTTCATATTTTCTTCTGATCAAACACTCCATCATAGATAAGGGATGCTCTTAAGATAAATGTGTATGAGGGTGTGAGATACAAAAAACACAAAACAGTGCAAACGTCGCTTCAGAATAGTTTGGGTATTACCGTTAGGTCACGTAGGCACAATAGGGAGAGAGAGAGGTTAGGAGCACATGCTGATACAACACATTGCTGCACCCACATAGAAAAAAAGGCAATGTGCTCCGTGGTTACTCTCTCAGGTGGGCGTTAGCATATCATAATCTCTTGGACCAATAGCGTCAGCTTTCCTCATTCAATTTATACGACCGACATTATAAAATACCAGAAATTATAAAGTAAAATCAAGCCCTGACTTTTCTGCAGGAGAACTTATCCTTGAGTATATACAGTACATACAAACCAGAGCACACATCAAGATGCTGGCCAACTAAATAGTCCAAGGATTAACAAAATAATAGTGGAAGGTCAAGCTTTTATCTATAGGGACCCCAAAACTGTGGATTAACTTGCCTACTTATGGAAGAGTTTCCCATTCGGTCTTAGCTTTTCAACCCCAGCTGAACACTCAGAACGTTAGTATAGCATACCCTGATTAGAGCTGCTCATTAGCTGTGCATATTTCATCTCTACTTGTATTTGTTTGTACAAAAATCTAAATAATACAATAATTATAAACTGTTTCTGACCCTCTTTTGTTTCTCATCTCGGTGTCCTGCTGTGGTAATTGACATCACTGCTCTAATTCTAAGTTCTTTCACAGTCCATGGAAAGATATCTGAGACACAGGGAACACTGAAATCAATGGGTGTAAAGATTCTGTTATCAGATGTGATGGTCCAGCACAGACTCTACTAAGGAATGTTCAGGAGGGGCTGGGCAGACAGTTGCCCTCCAGGTTTGTGACTGATTGTCTTATCTTTTGTCTGTTAAAAAGACCACGCACCCCATAAATTTTCTTTCTCCACAGACTGTGCCGACCATAGTTTTGTTTTCCATCTTTTGTTGTCTTTTGTCAGTCTTTTGCTCAACATCTAATTCATGCACAGATTCTTTTCACTTGTGTTAATTAGTTTCAAAGTCCTTTTTTTTGCGGTCTATTAACTCTTTGAGGGTTGAATATTTTTTCCAAAAAAACTCAGTTTTCAGAAAGCACACAAAGCAAAGGTTTCACACATAAATCAACATAAAACATCTGTCGCTACGTGCTGTGGCTGCTATTGGTGTATGTTTGGCATCTCTGATGGCAGTTGCTGTGCAGGGGCACCTCGATGGTCAGCAGGAATGCATGGTGGGCTGGCTGCCTGGTTGTCTTCGCACAGCAGGTGGGTGGCAGTGGCGGTCACAGTGTTATGCAATATGGTTTGTACCTCTTGTCATCATAAGTGGTGGTCCTTTAAGGGGAACGCTGCCATAGGCATGTCAGCTACGCGAAAGTGTTCAGCGCCACGATCAGATGATGCTGGTACCTCACTGTCATTTTTGATATCCATCTCCAGGTTTGAGTCTGACAAGTCAGAATCCTATTCAACGAAATTACGTGAAACGTCCATGGAGCATTTTGCTTTGCACATTTGCTTTGGTCTTTTGCCAGATGTCGGTGCCATTTTAGAGGTTGTTTGCTCTTTGCTACTCTCACACGTGTAGGTATTCGAGGTTAAATCAGCAAAGCTATGTAACTCTCCTTCTAGCAAAGAGAGTCAAACTAAAATGTAAGGGTGAGTTTTGTTGCAGTTTACAGCTGATTACTGTCCTCTGCCCATCAATTTTGACAGAAGTCGACATCAGCCCTGAAAGAGTTAAAAAAGAGGTGTATTTATGCACTGTATATTCATTATTAGGTCTGTCAGATGGAACATCACTAAGTGAATAAAATTTAAACTGAAAAAAATCTCTAATTTGAAGGCAATAGCTGGCATTTGATTGTACAAGTAAGATTGTTTTATCCACACTGATTTTGACACAGTTTCTCCAGGCACGCTATGCAAAGCTATGTTCTTTTACTCATCTATGTTTGAACTTTGATTCCACATTCAGCTATCTTAATTTTAAATGATTAGCTTCACAACTTTTTCTAAAGTATTATTTAGCATCTAATTCTGTAACGGGCAACACGGTGGAGCAGTGGTAACGCTGCTGCCTCGCAGTAAGGAGACCTGGGTTTGCTTTCTGGGTCCTCTCTGCGTGGAGTCTGCATGTTCTACCCGTGTCTGTGTGGGTTTCCTCCTACAGTCCAAAGACACGCAGGTTAGGTGCATTGGCGATCCTAAATTGTCCCTAGTGTGTGCATGTGCCCTGTGGTGGGCTGGTGACCTGCCCGGGAATTTATTCCTGCCTTGTGCCCTGTGTTGGCTGGGATTGGTTCCAGCAGACCCCCCGTGACCCTGTAGTTAGGATGTAGTGGGTTGGACAATGACTGACTGACTGATTCTGCACCATCCTCTTTTAAACCTGAGATCCCTGTCTGTTTAATTCTAAGACATTCCCATTAAAGCAAATGAAAACTCAAATTATGATTTCCCTTTTGTTACAATACTTTAAAATCCCAACTTTAAAGAGCCGACATGCTGTGTCCTACAATAAGTCTTTGTCGTATGTGGCTATCGGTTTGATACATAAAGCCTAAAACAGTGAGGCGTGATTAAAAATATTCAGGCCACCTGTCTTAAAATATTGCTGCATTTGTAAAGGAGAAAAAAAAAAAAAGCAGACATTATGTGGACCCTGACAATCCCGTAAGCCACACAGGAGCCGTTTTATTGGGTGAATACACAAGTGATGACTAGCTTTTAATGGGCCACTGCACACTGGACACCACAAGCCCGCCTTTGACCTGCCTGCCTCCTACCTGCTCTTTTACTTCGCTTGCTATTCTCACCCTGTTGCGTTCTTATGCTGTGTTCCACTTGAAGTGGGAAGTCAGAATTTCTGAGTTTATAGTTGGAATTTTCAACTGGAATGACCCCTTAAGACGGATATCAACTTGGAAACTCGGAACTGGTCCGTCATGTCAGAGTTTCTCCAACTTCAGATCATGACATCAATCCAAAATGGTGACATACTCTGCACTCTTTAGTGAAAGCCGTAGCATTATACTGTTTGATATATCTTCTGTTTGTGCCTCATTAAATCAGTCGTACACACAGTACTGACCAACCTCTATCTGTAGACATGTTGCTACGATGTTTGAATATGCAAAATACTGCGGAATGCATTGTTATCTACTGCTATTTATTCCAATGGAGCAAGAACAAGAAAGTTTTTCCAGGGTGTGTCCATATTGGTT
Organism: Polypterus bichir lapradei; assembly: GCA_026402145.1. Classification (NCBI taxonomy): domain Eukaryota; kingdom Metazoa; phylum Chordata; class Cladistia; order Polypteriformes; family Polypteridae; genus Polypterus; species Polypterus bichir. The sequence continues at coordinate 120,912,928 of JANRMT010062806.1, read as the reverse complement.
TTCAAAATATTTTACTGTAACACAGTCGACTCAGGTATGAAATTATTTCCAGCTCCGACATCAGACTTCCAAGGTAAATGGAACACAGCACTACTGACCCGTATTCCTTGTGAACCTTGTCAGGACTGCAAGCCATAAAAGAAGCCACGAAAAGCAGCATATGAGACACACATGCAGGCATTGTGCTCTGCTACATTATTATTAATATGTTTTTACCTTTTTTCCCCCCAATTGCAGTGCTTCTGCAAATCACAAGGTTCTTATGCTGTACAAGTCTTATAGCACTCAGCTGTCCCTGTGCTGTAAAAGTATTGTGACGTCTATTTAAATAACAGTTGCCCAAGTACTGCTAGGATTTTTTTTTCTGCTTGAGTTTATTCTTTCTGTGTTGCCGCTACTATAATACAGTAATAATAATTTAAAAGCACATACAAACATACATGTATACTGCACAGAACAATAAAAACCTAAGCTTGAATATATATATAACTATTTACATATTTTTACTGGAACATTCAAACCTTTCGGTCTGGCTAATTTGACAGCCCTACTCATTACATAGTTAGCAATTTGTAAAGTCTGAAATTGTATAAATCTGTGAACTTGTTACAGCATTCTGAGCCTGCACTCTGTGAACAGTGCTACACAAAACATGAAGTTACTGTCAAATGAATTATAAAGAAGAATCAAAGACTTGACAGAGGTTGGGCATTAATTATGTGTCAGCAGAATCCATTCTTCAGGAACAATTAAGCTTGAGAGAGGTTTGGGCACATTAGGTGTTTGGAATGTTTAATCTAGAAATGTAGCATCACCACAACCAAAGTTCGAACGGGAACCTGGAAGAAGTTTAAGCAGCATTTTGTGACTGGAGATTAAAGTTAAGATACGTCACATTACCAGTGGACCAGTTTCCAAACAAAAGACAAGGCACAGGAAGCAAAGTGATTCTCCAAAGCCAACAAAATTCAATACGTTATGCACAATTTTTCATGATGTTAAGAGTGCAGTCCACACTGATTACGTACCTCAAAAAGCACATTTGCAGCAGTCAATAAGGGAAAACCAGTAAGGAGACCTGCTGATCACCCCCTTGTGCTTTACAAAAATATCCCTAAGGCTTCTGTGTAAAACTGTACATTCAAAGAGAGGCCACACCCACTACAGTCAACAAACCTGACCTTGCATGACTGCCACCTATCCCCATTGTAAAAGGCTACTACCTCCATGGGGCATGCTATGCTAATGATGAAGACATCGTCAGTAGCTGAAGAATGGTTAGGCAAGCAAGATAAGATTGGTTTCGGTGGCACAGAAAAGGCTTTTTAGCAAGTCGTTAAGTGTTGATGAGGAGTATGCTGAAAAACAAAACTTATTTGTCTGGTGTTTTTTGTAACAGGTCAGGCTCAAAAAGTTTTCATCAATCCTTGCAAATTTTTTTTTTGAAGAAAAGCAAAACAGCAACGAGCATGTAAATATGCATCTTACACGGATGACAGCTGATCATTTGAATCCTTGCTGTTATTGTGAAATCTTTCAAAAACATTTCAATTTTTTGGAATAAAATAAGTACAAATATTCTAAGTCTTAGGACAAAAAAAAAAAAGAAAAAAAATGCCCAAAATATTACCTTAACAAATGACCTATTTTACCTGTTACTCCCCCACCCACACAATCATTGAAAAAGCCAATAAGAAGCCGTTAAGACACAGTACAGTTATTTGCTCCACTTCTCCACTTCAACTCTGATGATGATAGTAAAGTAGTTCTAGATTAACCATTAAGCAAAGCAGCACATGGAGCACCACATAGTTTTTAAAAAAAGTAGAAAACTTTCAGTATAAATAAAATTTTAAGTAAGCAACAATAACCTTTATTTGTACATCTTTCAAGCCATGTACTTTGATATGCTATATATCGTCAGGCTTACAAAACAATGGAATGGGAGGGGTTTTGTTTCATGCAAATGTTTCTCAATTAGAATATAATTTAAAAAATGTCCACCAATACCAATTTCCGTAGAAATAGGATTTTGAAAATCAGTTGTGTAGTATGCAAGTATGCAAGCTTTCTTCAGTAGGCTGTACTGCTGACGCAGTACTCAGTCAATGGAGACCTACATTTTCTTTGGTTTGTCTTTATACACATTTTTCTTCACGTTCATAAAGATATTTTGAAAGGCAATATTAAAATGTAGTCAGGCCTGCTTGTTTTTGTTCAATGGGTAAATAAAGGAATTGGGAAGGACAGCTCCTTAAATGTTCTTTATTATTGTTGCATTCTTTTTAGTGTATAGTCTACACAGCACACATTTTTAAAGATTGTGTCTTTTAATGGTATGTGCAATACATGTTTGGTTATTGTTTGTTCAGTTCTTTTTTTATTTTGCACAATAAAGATATTAAGAATGTAAATTAATTAGATCAGCTGTCTTTGACCTTTGGAATTTTGGAATGCATGATGCATTCCAATAAAACATTTTGTAAACCCAGTTTAGAAATTTCTGGATGTACACCAAAACATAGAAACTGGTAATAACTTGCTTAATTAAGGCTGGAGTCCAACAAAAAGCAGACTTTTGCTCTGACAAAAAACATACGGCCACAAAGGGCTTTCAGGACTGAACTATGGGAACCACTGATCTAAAGAGCATCTAATGACGTTAAGCCACAAGGCAGCTGGTTCAGTTTCCACCTAGAATTCCCAGAGGAGCTTAATGACAAAACGTAAACTGCTTGTGCTCCATTTGGTTAAAAATAAATACATAAACAAACAAACAATGAATGTATACTGTCCAGGTAGACAGACAGACAAGCCAGACATAACTTCAACTTTTACAGAAGCTAAAGATATGTACCATTTTTATAACAAACAATAACAACAATCTTCCTCAAACACAAACAAGAATTAACAAAAAAGAGAAAGGGAAAACAAAATTCTGAGTAAGCTTGGATAAAAATAGCAGCGCATATTTGCAACGAGACACTAGAAAGGTGTACTGCTGTAGGTATTAAGGAGCCCCAACTGCATTTCCAGACAGATATCTTTGATAAGTTTGATTAATAAGATTGGCTAAAAGTTGTTAATACTAGTGCGTCACACAGAGGATTTGCAGTGTTGTTAATAATGGCCATTAGTTTTGTGTTCTTTCTCTCCTCCACTACTGCTTCCAATGTTCATGCAATGTTGCCTTGATTTTAACTGCCTTGTATTTTGTTTAATTTTTTTCACTGCGTTTGACCAGCAACCAAACAATAACAAGATGTACCAAATGATCAGGCTAATTCCAACTGTACTGTAATTCTCAGAAAAATATGTCTTAACAGTATATGAAGAAAAAAAAAGTTAAGGTCTAAGAAATATTGATCTGCTCTGCTCCAAATGGGTTTCATTAACGACTAAATAGGAGACTGGTTGGAGTGAGAATGTTGGCAGTACAGGACTGTTTGAGAGCAATAAGGTAACTCATCATCTGTTGTCTCACTTTGCATTTCATCGTTGCTTGGCTGCTGGTTAACAAAACGAAAATAATAATTAAGCAAATCAATTCAGATTAAGTCAAAAGATATAGTTAAATGAGCAGCAGTAACTGGTTACTAATTAGAATGTGGCTGGAACTAAAACCTCCAGGATCAGAGTTTAAAACTGGACTATAAGAATGATGTGTACAACATGCAAACTGGCAGTTTCTTTACAATTTGACTTAGTACCATATGAACAAGTAGTCTAAGTTTGTAATAGTATTCAATTATTTTTTTAATCTCCCTGCATTTTCAAGATTGTATTGATAAAGGCACCACACAAATCTACAGATAGCCATGATTATTATTTTTGTTTCATTAAGGCATTGTTAAGGTGTTAGGCACTTTAAACAGTTCCCCAAGAATAACACTCATCACAGGTTGTTTGTGTTATCTTAGACAGAGGAATAATATCCATCCATCCACTATTCAACCCGCTATATCCTAACTACAGGGTCACGGGGGTCTGCTGGAGCCAATCTCAGCCAACACAGGGCGCAAGGCAGGAAACAAAACCCTGGGCAGGGCGCGCGCACACACACACACCAAGCACACACTAGGTACAATTTAGAATTGCCAATGCACCTAACCTGCATGTCTTTGGAGGAAACCCGTGCAGACACAGAGAGAACATGCAAACTCCACGCAGGGAGGATCCGGGAAGCAAACCCAGGTCTCTTAACTGCAAGGCAGCAACGCTACCCACTGCACCACCGTGCTGCCCCAGAGGAACAATATAATTCTCAAAATAGATATAGGGCAACAATTGAATTTTAAAGTACTATTAATGGTATAAACAGATCTGAATAATTTTGCCTCTTTTTATTTTTTTTTTTTGGGAGTACCTGCCCTCTTATATTCCTAGTCATAAGAGCCTTGAGTAAGGGAAGAGCACTATATAAGTAAAATGCATTATTATTATTATTAATTACTAGGGGGGCAAGCCCCACTGGCGCCTTCGGTACCTCAACCTTCAGCTAACTAAATCACCTAAATGCAAACATTGGGTGTTATGAATAGTTAATTTTTTTTTATTAGTTTGTTCCTGTGAAAGAAAGTTTACTCGATCAAAAATAAAAACCACGACTTTCTTGATATTCTAGTTTATAATTTAAAAATGGAATAAGACTCTGAAAATATAACAACATCACATTAAAGTTCGAGAAATTCTGAAAAGAATGATACCAAACATACATATATATATATATATATATATATATATATATATGTGTGTAGGTTTTAAAATAAACCAGATTTAAAGCGTGACATATATATAGTAAATTATTATTATTATTATAATAATCATAGATACTCAAACGCTGGCTTACTCATTATTCCAAGAGCTAAGCATAAGAGAAACTACTAAGAAGTGGTGAGGTGGCCTTTTATAGTTACACACTAAAAAAGTGTATCGCCTTACGAGTAGAGTTACACCAGGCTAACACTATGGAATATTATTTTTTTTTAAAAATTCACTTTTTAAATTTGGCTTTGTCACAGCTACTTTTTAGTGTCACTATTAACAGATCATATATGTACTGAAATATCATATACTTCATAGATCTGCAATCATTATTAACCTTTGATATTGTGTATTCTTTTCTGGTTTTCTGCTGTGGCCTTTGTGCACCTCCACCATCCAATCAAAGTCCTGTGCAACCGCCTGTGAAAGGAATGTGGACACTCCAACTGTCGATGAGACACACTACACTGAACCTTCCAGGATGAAGCATAAAATCAATAAGGGACTACTCATGAACATTTATGTTTGGTGGAAGGCCAAGTCAGGGCTGGCCATTCATTTGACCTTGGAGGCCCTGCAGGTTTTTTTCTCCAGCATCTCACTGGCTGAGGTTCTTACTTCTCTGTCCTTCCTGGCTGTGTAACCATAGCATTGTACTCATCGTGCTAATCACTGAGAGTCTGAAAAATGAGTTTAGCCTATTTATCAGTACTTCAGGACTCTTTCGGTTACTTGTTTATCTGAATCATGTAAGTGTATGTTTATTTATTCCTATTTATTATTCATGGTGTTTCATTTATTTATTAATTCACTAACTGATTTCTATTTTATTTCATTTGTATTTTTTATTAGCAGCTAGTATAGCAATTTGAGCTACATATTTTGCATTAATACATATTTTGCTACATATTTTGCACTCCACCCTCTATTTCCATCTATATGAATTCATTACCAAGTTTAGAAAATGATTTGTTTCTGCTACGTTGTAGTAAATGTGTTTGTGATGCTCAATAACTGTGTTTGTGAAGTGAGCAACACTAGAGCCCCGTAAGGAATAGGCATGTCACCTCTTCTGTAAAGCCTGTAAAACTTGGTCTATCAAAATACAAGACCATGACATTTGCAGAAATAAATAAAATAATAAAATAATAAAAACTCATAATTGTGCAATTATGGGGTGTATTGAGAAGTGTGATTGAGACAAGAGGATAGTTGTCTGCAACTAAACATCAGCAAAAACAAGAAACTGCTTATTGACTTTTACCACACCAAGTTGTGTCTGGTTACTGTTCAAGTGGATTTAGGTGTGGTGCACTGCTACAAGTACTTGGGTTCACATCAGTGACAGAATGAAGACAAAACTGACAGCCATTACAAACAATGCTGCACATCCCTTATAGCAGGGGTCTCCAACTCCAGTCCTGGAGGACACCCTGTGGCTGCAGGTTTTCATCCTAACTCTTTTCCTAATGAGTGACATGTTTTTGCTGGTAATTAACTTCATTTGAACTAATTTTAATTGACTTGCTCTTGAAGACTCAGACCCCTTAATTGTTTCTTTGTCCTTAATTAGCAGCCAAACAATAATGATATACAAGATGAGCCAAAACAACTGATGTCCATCATACAATATCTGAAAATAAAGAAAGGTGAAGGTCTCAGGAATGCTGATCTGCTCAGGTCCCCAAAACATTTTAACAGAGCTCTGAAGAAAAGAGAAAATCCACAATTTCGTAAATGTCTGCTATTGCACCACGAGAGCAGAAACAAAGCCACAAAATCAAAGAGTGGGTTTAATTAATGACAAGAACTGGCACCTCATTAAGCAGCTGGTTGGAGTGAAATTGGTTGGAGTTTGAGGCCCTTTAGTTGGTCTTCTGTTGGCTCCCTCACTTCAAATTTCATTTCTGTTTGGGTGCCATTTAAGGAAATAAAGTGAAGCAATTCAGAGGAACGATGAAGAAATTCAGGGGAGCAAATCTTAAAAAATCCATTCAATTAAAATGAATTCACAAGAAGTTAATTAGCAGCACAAACAGGGCACTTGAAAACCTGTAGCCACGGTGGTCCTCCAGGACCGGACTTGGCGACCCCTGCTGTATAGAGTACCCAAGCATTAAATACTTTTAGCCAACAAATATTCAGCAGAAATGTGTCAAGAAACGCTACTAGAGCTCCTTCATACTGACGGAAATTCACCTTTATAAAGCCTCACTGTGACTACTCTTAGCCAAGTCAGAGGTTTCCTTCTATTGCTCTTAGAGATGTTACAATTCAAGAAATTTGGTAAGTATTTTAAACAAAGAATTACATGCGTGTAAATGTTTCAACATTAATGTCAAATTCCGGCCACTTAAAATAGGCAGATTTAATATTCTGTCTTATTTTTGGCAAACACTGATCAGCACTGGAAGGTCACATGGATTGCACGGTGCCTCCTGAATGTCTGCTAGCATGACAAAAAGGCTGTGTGGTTTACTCCATGTTTTATGCTTGTGGGGCAGGTTTACTACTTAAACATTGGGAGATGGATATCAGATAAGCAGCATGTGTTCTCTTGCCCTCTTGCTGTGTGTACTCACATGGTCTCTCACTAGTCCTGTCAGTGCAGACGCAAAGTGGGATAAAAAGTAGGTTGTCAACACATTATTGATTCTGCCTCTTTTTGTTTGATTTGTCTTTTTATCAATTTCAAATCAAAATGCAGTACTAGGGTGTTGTCCCGTGTCAGCCATTATCAATGTAGTGAAAAAGTAAAATGACGCCTTTTATTGGCTAACTAAAAAAAGATTACAATATGCAAGCTTTCGAGGCAACTCAAGCCCCTTCTTCAGGCAAGATGTAAAATACGGTAATATGGTGTATAAAAAAAAAAAAAAAAAAAAAAAAAAAAAGAGTTAAAAGTTGTAGATGAGAGAAAGAGGTTGAGCGCATGCACTGATAAAGCATGTCGCTGCACCCACTACATGACAAACCACTTGAGGATCCCAAATTAGGACCCGACTGCAGCCGTGCAATGGGCGACACCTCAGCAACACACTAGTTTGAATGGAACAGTAAGAGTTTCGCTTTTTTTTTTTTTTTTTTAAACACTGGCAGGAGTGCCAATCCTGCCATCAACCCCCATGTTTTCCCTGCAAGTTGGAGGGATACATAGGACGGAGCAATTGTAGGTTGGGTTAAGGGCCTTGCATTTACGGAATTCAGACCAGCAACCTTCCAATTTCTGGCACAGATCCCTAGCCTCAGTGCCACCACTCCGTCAGTGGTAGATGGGTTAAACTTTATTTAGCTAGATAAGAACTATTTACTTAAAACATGTATGTTCCTTAGTTTACAAGCTCACCTCCCATACAGAAAACTCCTGAGTAAGGAAGGACTACATTTACAAATATTGATCATTCCTTCGCTGTAGGATTCTACATACTCCGAAATGGAGGTACACTTCTGGAGTGCCACTACAACTCATTAAAAACAGTAGAGGTAGCAATCACATTAAGTAAATTCCATATTAAAGTGTAGATTGAACCTGCTAAAAAAATCTTAAAGTAATACAACAACAAATAAAACATTCATGGGCTCCAGAATGCTTACAGTCCGAAAGCTGTGATTGCATTGCTGCTCCAATAGGAATGAAGAAACTATAACCCCTTTCGTTTTTAAATGCACACATTAGCTCAAACAATGTTCTTTAATGAAAACTTAAATCCTGAACAGCCTATCACTCACCAGTCTAACAATAAGAATGTAAGCAGAGTAAACTGTCCAGTGGCAGGTAACACTACAATGCTTATAAATGGTAAAGCATTAAGAGCTCACTGATGTCAAAACCTGTGATATAATGATGATAAATACTGCTAATTATACTCGCCAAATATGTCCTGAATCCAGGAAAGATCTGACTGTTCTTTTCTTAGTGTGAACACCCATACTATACACCAGTATCTCGGTCCATGTAAAGTACGCTTTCTCTTTAGTTTGTTTGTTTACTTGCTACCTGGTTATAATCTCACTGCTGCTTCTTTCCTTGTTTGCTTTATAAAAGACGTGACTGCCAGTGCAGGAGCGCTTACTGCATTAATAAAGTCCGATTGTGAACGTCAATGAGTTGCACAAAATGATGAAAATCAGCAAGAAGTGCTCCAAAACCCATTTTACCTGGTCTGTCAGAGGTCACATTATGTTTACTCACTTGTACAAATATGCTCCATATACGCCGAGTATTCCGGGGGAGGATTTGAATATGGTGAAAACATATATTGAGGTCGGATGAATCAACACTTTAGGTTTTTTTTGGGGAAGAAATGTATGTCAACTCTTCTGGACCAAACAAGAAAAGGACAAGTCCAAAATCCAGTGTCTATGATGGTATGGGGTTGTGTCAGTGCTATGGGCAAGGGTAACTTGTACTTCTAGGAAGGCACCATGAATGCCAATAAGCACATACAGATTTTGAAGCAACACATTCTGCCTCTAAGATGATGTCTTTCCTATGGAGACTGATTTATATTTCAGCAAGACAATTCAAAACCACAAAGGGCATGGCTGCACAGGAAGGGTACGGGTACTCAACAAGCCAGTCTGTAGTCTTGACCATTCACCAATTAAGAATATATGGCATATGTTGAAACACAAAATGTGACAATGAAGACCACATACTGTTGCACACTTTGAGACTTGTTTGCAAGAAGAGAGAGACCAAAATACGTTTGAAACACTCAATAAATCGGTACCTTCAGTATGTTGACGTCCATTAAGTGTTATGAGAAAGTGGTAAATTCTTTACTGCCCAACCTTTTTTTGGAATATGTTGTAAGTATTAAGATCTAAATGAGTGTTTTATTTTTAAAAACTTATTAGTTGTTACATCAAATAATGGGCTATTATATAGTTTTCAGGTCAAATATAATTTACTGATCGCTGCTTACTGTTTTTGTTTGCATTTTCCATACCAGTGCTTCTCAAACTCGGTCCTGGGGACCCCCTGTGGCTGCAGGTTTTTGTTCCAACCAGCTTCTGTTTTTAACTGGACTCCTGGGCTAATTAAATGAACTGTTATTTCCCAAGTTCTGTGTTTTGGGAACAATATAGAAATTAGAAAATTAAGTTTGGTAAAAAAAAAAAACAAAACAAAAAAAAACATATTATATATATATATATATATATATATTTTTTTTTTTTTTAAATGTACCATGCAGTTATATGGGAATAATGTATTTTTAAAAATATTTTCATTCTACTTCTAATTATCAATATAATTCCTGGTGGCTCCACAATCCGTAATAACCACTACTTTCTCTTCTGTTTCTTTTTCCAGTTTTCCGTGGTGGCGATCTGCACCACCACCATCTGATCAACGCACCATGATGTCCCTCCATTGACGGATTAAATGCCAGAAGTCCACGACCGTCATCATCAAGTTCTTCCATAGAACCCTGAATACCATGAGGACTGATTGTGAGGTCATTTATATTAGGTAGAATGCCTAGAGGAGGCTGGGTGGTCTCGTGCCCTCTGTACCCCTGCAGATTTTATTTCAGATGTCTGGAGTTTTTTTTTTGTTTTTTCTGTCCTCCCTGGCCATCGGACCTTACTTTTATTCTATGTTAATTAGTGTTCCCTAATTCTATTTTCTTATTTATTTTGGATTTTTTCTCTTTCTTCATTATGTAAAGCACTTTGAGCTCCATCATTTGTAAGAAAATGTACGACAAAAATAAATGTTGTTGTACTTTTCCAGGTGTTCTAATTGTTTAATTAATCCATTATTTACTAATTAGTGTGTCTGACACTAAAGTAGTTGCAGCCTTTGATCATTCAGTGTTGTTTGCCTGGGTGTCTGCTCTGCTTGTTTTTAACTGTCATTAATAAGATAAAACGAAGAAAGAAAACTGCAACAGAGAAAGGGAAAATATAGTTAAATCAACAAAAGATAGATAAGCATTTAAATCTACAGCAAAAACAGAAATATTTCTAAATGTCTTATAAATGTAAAAATCATGCTGCTGTGCTTTTCTGAATGTAAGAGGAAAAAAATACCAGGTAATTAGATGAGATCAGTCTTATCCGGTGTTGTCCCTGATTATGAATCTGACTGGAACAAAAACCTGCAGCCACAGTGGGCCACTGGGACCGAGATTGGGAAGCACTGGTTTATACCATCCCAAGCTTTTTCTTATTTGGAGTTATACAAGAGTTCTCAAATAATGGAGTACTGTAAAACTGACAAGACTGGATTCACACAGGTAGCTGCAACATTTGGGCAAATGTTTAAAAAAAATGAAAGGCCTACTTTAAAAGGCATATTTGTCAAAAAAAATTGTTTAAATGGAATATTCTAAATTATTGTGGAATTTGCCAGTTCAACAGTACAACCATAATGATGTTTGGACTGTTATTTGTTGTATTGACTGCAATTAGTATTTTTCAGTTACTTGAGAAAATAAATGACAGAATAAACACAAGAAGATGAATTGGGTAGCATTTAGGTGTTTTCACACCCATAGTCCATTTACTTTGTTCTGAATCAGGGGATGATTTATTATTTTATTTCAATTTCTAGTTGGTTTGCTTGTGTTTCACACTGCAAACTTTGAAGCCAAGCAAACATTGCAATAAACACTCCACAGGTGTGTCAGTTATGTTTGTGCACTGTAGCATTTTCCAAAATATTTGGTTTATTTACCAAAAAGAGCTTTATGTGAAAATCACCCATTATTGAACAGCATCAAGACTACTTAAAAATATGGCTACTTCATATGGTACATTTGAAATGGACAAGTGCACAAAAGGCGTCAAGCTCTGCTGAGGACATACACTGTTGTGCTCCAGTTTTTATGACAGCAGAGTTCCCTTTTACTTTATGATGAAGCCTATTTACTCTCCTGTAGCCACCATATGAACTTAACCTCAGCTTAGTTTATCTTAAATCTCATGGCTTCTGTCTTAACCCCTATTAATATTTAATGTTGGAATGTTTGATCTAAAATTTAGACATAAATAAATGAAAAACTTGTGCGTGTACGAAGGAGTCCACTCTGCTCATGCTCACCAAACAGCCATTAAATGGCTCATGTATGCAACTCACTTCTCAGTATAAAAGACGTGTGCACAACAAATGCCGCCACACAACAACAATGTTGTGCTAATGACACAGATGAATAGACACAACGTCGAAATGAAGCAAACGCCGCAGCTCAACAACGTGGAGGAAAAACACCTTAGCAACGGACGGCAAAGCTTACATTTTCAATAAAAACACTGTCTATCAGGAGGTATTTTCTCATGACAAATCATTAGTAGGACTCAAATGCCAGGTTTACAGCTAAGATATGGTTTTACCAGTGTCTTCTTACGAAAGCCAGTGGGGTAGCAAGCACCGGCGGGTCCACATCCTCTGCACTGGGTAATTCTTAAGAGTTAGCAGATACCTCTCCAAGTTCATGAATATAACAAAACTGCTGGTGAGCCATCAGGTTGTTTTTTGTCCCAAAGACCACACGCAGCATGTTACAACATATGTCAAAGTTAATGTGCTTCCAAATCTGCATCATGTTCAAAAAGCAACTGCACTGACAGGTCACTCTACAGCACACATCACTTTTCTGATGTAACATTTGATGTATTCTGATAGACCCCCCGCCCCTCGCCCTCCCCTCCACCGAGTGTGAGAAAAGCTCCAAGGCTGAATAGGTTCTAGGCCTGCCCTGACAGACTGGTATTTGTGGGATTTTCTTATGCAAATTGTGTTTAATTTGTGCCTGTGTGCATATTTAATTTATCTTTTTACTGTTTTAACTCTCCATGTCAAACCACTGCTCATTATGTAGTGAGTGAAATTTCTTAATTACAGACAGCAGTCGATTAGCGTGACTAATGTGTATGATTTCACATTCACACCTCATATAAACTGCTCCAGGGTGCACTTTGCACCACATCAAGACTATCCTTTCCCAAGAGTCTCAATAAGGCTGTTTTGGCCAGCACCAGAGTGTGACTGGCATGTTCACATCTAGAGAAACAAACCAGATTTTGCAGGAAATAGCATCAGAGTTCAATAAAATAAAAAATGTACAAACTAAATGTGAAAACGTTATGAAGTTATCACTCTTTCTGAACCATATGCTGAAATCCCCCCAAGTTTATAATATGCACAACACTTATTGTCAGGGCTGTGGAGTGGGAGTCAGAAACAATTCTTGAGGTAAATTTTTATCAACTCTGACTAAATGTAAATCTCTCTCTCTCTCTATATATATATATATCTCTATAATATATATATATATATATCTCTCTATATTATATATATATATAGAGCTCCGTAAAATAAAAATATATAGGTGGGG
>JANRMT010062806.1:120854845-120889819 GCA_026402145.1 Polypterus bichir lapradei | reverse complement strand
ACAACATTTCGATTGGATTAAGGTCAGGACTTTGACTTGGCCATTCCTAAACATTAACTTTATTCTTCTTTAGCCATTCTTTGGTAGAACGACTTGTGTGCTTAGGGTCGTTGTCTTGCTGCATGACCCACCTTCTCTTGAGATTCAGTTCATGGACAGATGTCCTGACATTTTCCTTTAGAATTCTCTGATATAATTCAGAATTCATTGCTCCATCAATGAAGGCAAGCCATCCTGGCCCAGATGCAGCAAAACAGGCCCAAACCAGGATACTACCACCAGCATGTTTCACAGATGGAATAAGGTTCTTATGCTGGAATGCAGTGTTTTCCTTTCTCCAAACATAACGCTTTTCATTTAAACCAAAAAGTTCTATTTTGGTCTCATCCATCCACAAAACATTCTTCTAATAGCCTTCTGGTTTGTCCACGTGATCTTTAGCAAACTGCAGACGAGCAGCAATGTTTTTTTTTGGAGAGCAGTGGCTTTCTCCTTGCAACCCTGCCATGCACACCATTGTTGTTCAGTGCTCTCCTGATGTTGGACTCATCAACATGAACATTAGCCAATGTGACAGAGGCCTTCAGTTGCTTAGAAGTTACCCTGGGGTCCTTTGTGACCTCGCCGACTATCACACGCCTTGCTCTTGGAGTGATCTTTGTTGGTCGACTACTCCTGGGGAGGGTAACAATGGTCTTGAATTTCCTCCATTTGTACACAATCTGTCTGACTGTGGATTGGTGGAGTCCAAACTCTTTAGAGATGGTTTTGTAACCTTTTCCAGCCTGATGAGCATCAACAACTCTTTTTGTGAGGTCCTCAGAAATCTCCTTTGTTCGTGCCATGATACACGTCCATGAACATGTGTTGTGAAGAGCAGACTTTGATAGATCCTGTTCTTTAAATAACACAAGGTGCCCACTCACACCTGATCGGCATCCCATCGATTGAAAACACCGGACTCGAATTTCACCTTCAAATTGACTGCTAATCCATGAGGTTCACATACTTTTGCCACTCACAAATATGTAATATTCGATCATTTTCCTCAATAAATAAATGACCAAGTATAATATTTTTGTCTCATTTGTTTAACTGGTTTCTCTTTATCTACTTTTAGGACTTGTGTGAAAATCTGATGTTTTAGGTCATATTTATGCAGAAATATAGAAAATTCTAAAGGGTTCACAAACTTTCAAGCACAACTGTATATATGTAATGGTCACACTGGTCTCAAAATACACAGCAGGAACCTCGCATCTTGAAGTTGACCATCACCTTTGGTATTTTTGTTATTCAACGTTTCATTTCCAAGCTCTCAGTAATTTGGGTGGTCTGAATGAATAACTGGGTTTCAACAAGTATTAATAGTTAGATGGGGAGCTTCTTTCAGGTGCTTTCTGGTTTCCTCTGGGTGATGTGGATTGTGATTTTATTCTACTATTGTTCTTTTTTTTTCTCTAGTTTACATTAATTTCCTTGGGAGACATTTTTCTCCAAAGCAACTTACAAAAGATGTTAACATAATTGAGTAACATTAGGCTGGGTCTCTTTGTTCAGCAAGTGTGGTAGTAGGACAGGTAACAAAAGTGGGATTGCCACAAGTGATTAGATGTCATAAATAAATTTACAATCAGAGATTAACAATCGATAAAGCAATCTCCATTCATGTAACAACAAATCAACCAACAGTATGAATGATCCTTGGGCAAAGTTGTTTTTTTTTTCCCCCAATTAATTAGACAGTGGTTCATAGAACAGATGGGTTTGTAACTGCTCTTTAAGGAAGTCAGAAGTATGAATGGAGGTGGGCAGCCAGTTCCACCATATAGAAACTACACAGAAGAGGAATCTGGACTAAGACTTGATACCATGGAGAGGTGGCATCACCAGACGCTGTTCCCTAGCAGACCTGAGTGGGTGAGCAGACGTATAGCACCTCACCAGTGTCTCTGTACACTTAGCTACTGACCACTCTGTAGGCAAGCATCAAGGATTTGAACTTAATGTGTGCTGCTACAAGGAGCCAATGTAGTGACCTGAGCCCGTCGTGTCTGCTTAAATACAAGACGAGCTGCTGCATTCTGGATAATCTGCTGGGCTTGATAACACATGCAGGTACACCGGCCAGAAGTGAGTTGCAGTAGTCCGGACGTGACAAGACCAAAGCCTGAACCAGAACTTGTGTGGCATATTCCACCAGATAAGGTCTGGCAGGATTTAGAAGTTGTAGTGGACCCGTCACAGTCTACATCCAGACAGTGTCTAGAAGCCATTAAGAAGGCTCACAGAATATCAGGTTATATAGCGCCTTGATGTGTGGAGTACACGTCACAGGAGGTTCTGCTCAGGTCTTTATAACACACTGGTGAGGACTCAGCTGGGGTCCCGTGTGCAATTTTGGTCTCCAGGCTACAAAAAAAGGACATAACAGCACCAGAAAAGGTCCAGAGAAGAGTGACTGGGCTGATTGATGGGCTACAGGGGATGAGTGATGAGGAAAGACTGAGATAAGCATTTTCAGTTTAAGCAAACTGACATTAAGAGACAAGACTGAAGTGTTTAAAATTAAGGGAATTAGTCTGGGGGATCGAGATTGTGACTTTAAAATGAGTTAATCAAGAACACAGGGACAGAATTGGAAACTTGACGGTAAATGTCACACAAGCATTAGGAATTTTCCCCCCCACACAAAGAACTACAAACACATGGAATAAACGACAGTAGGACTTTAGGGACCTTCAAAATTAACTGGATATCACTGATGAATTTTGTTGGACTGAATGACCTGAAAGAAGAAGCTGTTATTTAGTGTTAGAACATGAAAACAAATGGTGTGCTGCTTTATTTATAACATTACAAATTCACCCACACAGTTAGTGAAAGCAAGCAGTTTATTCCACATTATCTCAAGTACTAAAATTAAATCTCAAGAAATGTAGAATGAGCTCTGCCCACTACAATATATGCATTTGTACCTCTGAACCAAATTCCAGTGTCCATACAAACCAAAGAAAGTGGCATTCCTTCGGGTCAGATTAAAACAGTCTACTGCCAGGTAAACACCCGTGCCTTGGTGGTTCTGCTTGTATTGCTTTTAAATATGCAGCTTATAAAATACTCTTCAGTGCAAGTTGAGCTAGAGCTCGACTCTCTGGATTGATGACAGTTTCTGCACCTGTAATCTGAAGCTTTTATACCCTTCAGTCAAGAAGCCACCTCCAAATCAAAAAACGATTCTAATAAATAGCTTGCCATTTACTGTTTCAAATGAGCCTCCTTCAAATACCACACATAGCACGGAAACAGTAACAGAACTGTGCCCGAAAGTGATTTAGCACATTGTAATCCATAGTCACATTTGAGCCTACAATTAAAAAGCAGGAAATCTTCAGCTAAAAGGTGAGTGCCATGTAAAAAATTCAGTCCGACAAGCTTTTAACATCTGTCTTGATACTCACGGGAATGATGGTACTTATGTTTCACAAATTCAGCCTACTAAGGCTGCACCATTTCTGTTTGTTAGTCAAAACACTCGATCAAATTCTGTCTGATTGGTTGTAGCTGGGTTCCTGCTTTGATTGGCAGGCTGCTGTGGTACATGTCCTCCTCTGCGTCTGGGTGGGGCGAGGTATTCAAACATGGACTGATTATGGGTGGAGAGCATGTTTTTGAGGTCAGATGGCATAGGGTCAGACCAGAAAAAGTCATGGTTAAGGGCATCATCACTATCAGTCCTTTGGGATGGGTCAAGAACTAGGAGTTTATCAATCAAGTCCAAAGCATATGGATCTTTAACATAGGCCTTAAGGCGATCCTTTACTTTTCGTTTCTGACCCTTGGGCAACTCAAGTTTTTGGTATAACTCATATTTATCAACGTTGGGCCACACCTAAAATTAAAAAAAAAAAAAAAAAAAAAAATTAGTTATAACCCAAAATTCTACATTTATCTTAATATACAAATAGTTCTCCATTTTAGTATATATATATTTTAAAATTAATACATTTCTTGCATACCTCAGGTGTAATTGAGCCACACAACTGGCTGATAAGCGTAAGCTGGTGCTGTTCAGTATTACCCTGCATGATGGGGCTACGTGTCCACATTTCTGCCATTATGCACCCTCCCCCCCAAAGATCAATTGGGGGACCATAGTCCCGCTCTCCTAGGGAAACAAATAAAGAACAGTTAGCCAGATTCTGCGTTACAGCTTTAAAAAATGCTGCACTTTTGTCAAAAATGAAATATTTGACAAGCATTAACACTAAAATGACCAAAGCCTACGAAAAAACTTGTAAACCCGTCCCACCTTAAATCCCTTCGCAACTCTCCATCAGCGTTTTTTCTCTTGTAAATGTATTGATCAAGCCAAGTAGCAATCAGCCTACTACTATTCCATCCCCCAACTGCCGCAGGAAGGGCACAAAGTTCTCCCAATTCAAGCCTAGGCGAGACTTTTTGGAGGAGAGATTTTTTTCAAGTCCCACGAGACAAGACTTTTGCCTTGAGATTTTTTCAAGGCACGCCCTCCTCTCAAACATTTTCAAACAAGACCACGGTCCTCTCATGTTATACTACATTTTACTTTAATATTAATGTCACTGTCTATGCTCACTGGTATGAATTTATTCACATGTGCATGTTAAATTTGGCACACAGAGGCTCAGCAGTTAGAATTGCTAGCCAAGCATTGGATTAGATAGCCAAAGACAACTGGAGGCTTGTATAGTCAGCTTAAACACAGAATAGTGTACTCCTGTCCTCTGTCAGCACAAAATCTTCTTTCCTTATTGGGAGAATGAGAACTGGCATGTAAGCACTATGATATTTCTGTATTTTGTGGAGGAGGAGTTCAGCCCTTGTTTGGAGACAGAGAAGACCAGCAAGTGAAGCAAGACATTATTTAAAGGCTTGGACAACAGCCAGACCCTTTGAGGCGGAGTCGGCAAAGTTCCGAAAAACCTCCCAATGTGGGGACGAGAAATGGCAGCCTGTGTTGATCCAGATTCCCACCTGGATAAAGTCTGTCCATATGCCTCCCGTCTGTAACCGCGTTAACCGTCAGTAAATGTAAGCTAAAGTATATTTTTTCTCATGTGATTCTTGTACCGCCGTAATAACGATGGGAGGGATATCGCCTTTTCTGGTATATTACTATATTGTTTAGTTACTCAATATGCCGCAATTTCAAAAGAACACATTTCCAAGAGAGCTAATGCCTCTTCAGGAAACATCTCACCTCTCATTCGTGTGAATGTTTTTGACAGACACAGTTCCTGCCCTCTCAGATCTTATAAATTTTAATGTTTTCCTCACTTTAAGTTCCCAATTAAAGAAGACGTATTATGTTCAAATCTTATTGAAGAATTTTATCACAAAGGGTTATCAGCAGAAAAAAAATGAGTACACGGGCAATCCTAGCACAGATAAACGAGGAAGTCAAATGAATTAACGGCAAAAATGTTGATCGGTTACACAGCAAATTGGTTAAATGCGTATCAATAGACTATGCTGAAACAGTTGGTGGTCAACGTGCGGAAGATGAAAATATCAACTTACAATATCCCTAAAAATATCTACAACTGTTAACACTGTCCGGTCTTCCATCGAATGAATTACTGTAGAAAGAAGAATGTATCCAAGAAAGGTAATGTAGAACATCTTCTGCGGGTAACATTAGACAACAAAGGAAATCTTGATATGCCACTCGTATTAAAACGTTAACAGTTTCCCATTAAAATAGCTTTTGCAAAGACAATTAACAAATCTCAGAGCCAAACATTCGAAAAAGTCGTTTTATTCAATAGAGAGAAAGAAATGAAATTCAATCACGGGCAGTTATACATTATGTTAATGCATATGTAACAATTCCAATGAAAATAAAAATCTGTTTAAAATTGTACATCTGCATCTCCATACGCAATAGGCAGAACCGAAAAGAGGCTAGCATGTACCACAGCCACAGGGTTTGGCGAGTAATGGGCAAAGCCCCCTAGTGTGTGTGGTTTATATTATATATATATATATATATATATATATATATATATCTCTATCTCCGTATTTATGCATGTGCCACTCGCACATTTTTCCCCGAAAATTAACATTAGAAAATCAGGTGTGCGTCATACACGAGGAAATGTAATTCTGTAATGTTTACTACTTCTGCTTGGGTTTGCTCGCACACTCACTCGCGCTCTCTCACTCACTAAACGCTTCCTATACAATTAAACCGCGCGTCGTACACAGGGCAAAACTTTTTTCGAAATTTTCTTTGTAAAAATTAGGGTGCGCGTCTTACACGAGTAAATACGGTATATACAGGGTGACACAGAAAAACGGGAACTTTTGAAAAACCCAATAAAAATAGAAGAAATCCAACAAAAAAATTTTATTGACAGCAATTGAACCACTACAACTTGCCTTTTAAGAGACAGTAATCCAAATTATCAATGTCTGAAAATTACGTCCTATACGTATGCATTCTTCCAATCTGCTGTTGAGGTTCCCCATTGATCGCTGCAACATCTCAGCTGGGATACCACGAATTTCGTCTTGAATTCTTTGTTTCAATTCATTCATTGTCCTTGGCCGAGTTGTGTAGACCCGACTCTAAAGGTAGCCCCACAAGAAAAAAAAAAATCACAAACGGACAAATCCGGTGATCTTGAGGGCCAGGGAATGTCACCGAATCTTGAGATGACATGGTTACCGAACAATTTTCGCACAGCTGCTATTGACTGCCTTGCAATTGATTACTAAATTACTAAATGGCGAGACTGCTTACAGCTCAAGGTCCCTGTTCCGCAGTGCTGCTAAATGTACATGGCTGCCACTATGCATTTCAAAAGTTCCCGTTTTTCTGTGTCACCCTGTATATACACAGTAATCCCTCGCTATATCGCGCTTCAACTTTTGCGGCTTCACTCCATCGCGAATTTTAAATGTAAGCATATCTAAATATATATCACAGATTTTTCCCTGGTTCGCGAATTTCTGCGGACAATGGCTCTTTTAATTTATGGTACATGCTTCCTCAGTTGGTTTGCCCAGTTGATTTCATACAAGGGACGCTATTGGCAGATGGCTGAGAAGCTACCCAATCAGAGCACATATTACCTATTAAGTAAAACTCCTCAATGATATACGATATGCTTCCCGTGCGGTGCTTCGCATACTTAAAAGCCCGAACAGCACGTATTGATTTTTTGATTGTTTGCTTTTCTCTGTCTCTCTCACTCTCTCTGACATTCTCTGCTCCTGACGCGCACTCCTTTGAAGAGGAAGATATGTTTGCATTCTTTTAATTGTGAGACAGAACTGTCATCTCTGTCTTGTCATGGAGCACAGTTTAAACTTTTGACTAAAGGGTGTTATTTCATGTCTAGAGGGCTCTAATAATGTTAAAAAACATATTTAGAAGGTTGTAAATAGGTTTTCTATGCTCAAACTGCGAAAATATTCGATTTATAAATAAAAAATCCTACTTCGCGGAAATTCATTTATCACAGCAGAGTCTGGAACGGATTAACCGTGATAAACAAGGGTATTGAGCAAAGGCTGTGAATACTTATGTACATGTGCTTTTTCAATTTTTTTATTTTTAATAAATTTGCAAAAAATCTCAAGTAAACTTTTTTCACGTCATTATGGGGTGTTGTGTGTACAATTCTGAGGAAAAAAATTAATTTAATCCATTTTGGAATAAGGCTGTAACATAACAAAATGTGGAAAAAGTGATGTGCTGTGAATACTTTCCAGATGCACTGTATATACATACATACACACAAACTAAAAAATAATAAATAAGTGAATAAATTGATAAATGAATAGACTAACAAACTGAAATAATTTATAACAAAAAATAATAAACACAACAGTAGTACAATAACACATGTACAGTAATATACTGGCTACTAGGAGCAGATCTGAGGGCAGGAGGGCATCAAACAGTTCAGAGTCCAGACTGCCAAGGGGTTAGAAACTGTTGCAAAACCTGGAAGAACTTATTCAGATACTACAATACCTTCTGCTTGATGGAAGTGGGACAATGAGACGAGGGAAGGATGGGAGTGGTCCTCTATAGTTCTGTAGGCTTTGCAGATGCAAATCTTAACAACATTGTCTTTAATCAAGAGTAGAAAGGTCCCAGTGATCTTTTCTGCTATGGGTAGTACTCGTTGTACACTCTTAAAAATCAAGGTGCCAGAGCGGTTCTTCAGAACAATGCTATAGGGGAGCAGTTTTTGGTTCCCAAAAATCTTTATTTAAATCTATGGCATAATTAACCATGAATAAATGGTAACATGTTTGTGAAATACAACTATGTCATGATTTTAAAAGGACTTTCACTGAATACAATAAAACATGCTAAGTTCAGGTTTTCTTATTCTATTGGTGTCCTACTATGTAGCCTAACATACATTAAAGATTTCAGTTTGTTTTTCTACATATTAGGATGTTTTCAAAGCACAAAGAACCAACTTCATATGCAAAGAACCCTTCCCAGAATGAAATGGTGCTTTGACAAGCAATGGTTATACTGTAGGAGGAACCACACAACCTAACAAAGAACCATAAAATGCCATTAAAGAACCAAGATTTTTATGAATGTAGGACCCTGTGGTCAGAGACTGGTGCTGGAGATGATGTTTCTGATGTGGACTGTCTGGGGTCCCTCAGTCAGGAAGTCCAGAACACATTTGCATAGCGGAGTGTTGTAAACTAGCAGACTCTGCTCCCCTATGAGCTTCTTAGTGATGACAGTGTTGAATACTAAACTGGAGGTCAATGAACAGCATTCTAGCAAGCACTTTTTTGTCCATGGGACAGGATTAAATGGAGAATATATGATATAGCATCCTCAGTGGAACTGTTTGGGTGATAGAGAAACTGTAAATAGTCACGTGATGAGGGTATTTAATACCTGTAACTGATATTGCTTTTAGGATAGTCAGAGAGCCAAACTTGCTCGTTTTCCTATATTGTTTAATTTACTGGCTGACATCTTGGCACACAGCATTCAGTGTTAGCCCTGTTATAGACACTGAAAAAATATGCCATTCATAGAAATGTACTCATTCTTTATCACTAAAGACACTACATAAGATGTGTGTTCAAAATCAGATCCTACCAAATATTTTCTCTGACTACCCAGAAATTGTTTAATATACCTGCAAAATGCATTGCTGCAGGTTTTCATTCTAACCCTTTTCTTAATGAGTGACCTGTTTTTGCTGCTAATTAACTTCTTTTGAACTAATTTTAATTGACTTGATCTTGAAGACTCAGGCCCCTTAATTGTTTCTTTTTCCTTAATTAGCAGCCAAACAATAGTGAGGTACAAAATGAGCCAAAACAGCTGGTGTCCATCATACAATATCTGAAAATAAAGAACGATGAAGGTCTCAGGAATGTTGGTCTGCTCAGGTCCCCAAAACGTTGTAACAGTGTGCTCTTAGAAAGAGAAAATCAACAATTTCAGAAATGTCTGCTAATGCACCACGAGAGCAGCAACAAGCCATGGAATTAAAGAACTTGTTTAATTAACAACAAGAATTGGCACCTCATTAAGCAGCTGGTTGGTTCTGAAATTGGTTGGAGTTTGAGGCCCTGACTTAGTTGGTCTTCTGTTGGCTCTCTCACTTCACATTTCATTTCTGTTTGGGTGCCATTTAAGGAATGAAATTAAGCAATTCAGTGGAACGAAGAAGAAATTCAGTGAAACAAATCTTAAAAAAAGCAATTAAAATGAATTCACAAGAAGTTTAAAAAAAAAAAAAAAAAAAAAAAAAAAAAAAGGTTAGAGTGAAAACCTGCAGCCACGGTGGTCCTCCAGGACCGGAGTTGGCGACCCCTGTCTTAAACCATATGCTAAATTTATAATTGGTTAGTAAAAAAATCTGTGGAGGAGTTATAGAGTGAGTTTTGAAGAATTCACCCAAAGTGTATAGAAACTTCTGATTTCCAACTGTAAATGTGTTGAAAGTAGATATCTAGTGTTAGCATTTTCTAAAATTTTCCAAAACCAGATTACAGATATCTTGGTAGCTATTTGTAATTCATGTCTCACTTCTGTTACAGTCCCTTTGATAAATATTTCCACATTAACCTACTTACCGAGTAGTAGTTCTGGAGGTCGATACCATAATGTGACCACTCTGTTTGTGTATCGATTAGGCTGACTGTTCTTAGCAAGGCTAAATGCTCGAGCAAGTCCAAAATCTGCCAGTTTCAACACACCATCTCGTGTAATGAGGACATTAGCAGCTTTCATATCTCGATGCAAAATCTAAAAATTCAGAAAAAAAGTAAGAACATTGCATTATTTCTACCTTGACTGAAGACACTAAAGAAATTACAAATGTAAAATCATAAAATAACTGAAATAAATGGAATGCTAAAACACACACTGAAATATTCTCATTTATCGCCACAGGTATCAGGTCCTATTGTTAGACTTTAAAAACAGGTGATTTAGATGTATTCCTTTGCCATTTTTATTAACCACTCTGATGGCTACCTGCATATACTCAGTGCGCAAGCGCGCACACACACACACACAAAGTAAATTTGTGCAAGATAAATTCTATAAACTGAAGATAATTAGAGGATTTATGTAGCAACTTACTGCGTGGTCTTTCCAAGACCTTTTAGCAATATTAAATTAAACTAAATCTAATGGTGGGGAAAAACAGGATTTTTCACATTCTGTTACATAACACTATGGAATCATTGTAGGATTAACTGGGATCTTTGCCACCAAGTTTTTTTTATAATGCAGGTGTCTATCCTCAAGGCCAGAGAGAGCTACAGACACACATTTAGCACAGATAAAAAACACAAAATATGCACAAAAAGAAAAGAAAGAGGAGTGGCTTCATAAGAAGCATTTCAAGGTCCTGGAGTGGCCTAGCCAGTCTCCAGATCTCAACCCCATAGAAAATCTTTGGAGGGAGTTGAAAGTCCGTGTTGCCCAGCGACAGCCCCAAAACATCACTGCTCTAGAGGAGATCTGCATGGAGGAATGTGCCAATCAAACTCAAAGAAGCCATTATGAGGCTGAAAAACAAGACCTAATAACTACCTATTACTGAAATAATTTCATAGCTAATCTCAACTAAGATGCAGGAACCCCCCCAAAATTCTAAGACTATATGTAAATAGACACAAATCTGACCCTTTGATAAACACATGGCAAACCAACAATGTGAGGGTGCTTCTTTGTTTTTTTTAAGGCCATGCCCAATATTCTTGGGAGGTCCAAGCAAAGCAAGAACCTCAGTCCAACTTAGAATGTGTAGGTGGATTTGGAAATTACTGTTCAAGAACAGTACCTCACCAACTTAGGCAAGTCAAAGTAACTGCCAAAGAAAAGGCCAAGAACTACAGGGTCCAGATGTGTGAGAAGTATACTCACTGCTTTACATTATTCAAACGTCTACCATACTTGCTAAAGTAGAGAGAATACTTTATCAATGGCATGAAATACCAATTAACTATAAATAAGTTCAATTTAAATTAAAAGGTAGCAGCCCTGAATCTTGCCTAATGGTAACAAAAAATAGTGTTTAACACATTTGATTCCTCTGCAATTCTGTAGTCAATATTTGTTTCAGTTTTATTATTCTGCTGCAGTCATACCTTATTTCTGTGTATATAATACAGCCCATTCAGCAACATCTGCATGACCTTTTTGATCTCCGCCAAAGTGAATTTGACGTTGGCATTGCTGAGTAGGCCAGCCAGGTCATGCTCGCAAAAATCAAATACCAAGTATATACTTCCTTTATATCGATTGAATTGAGTGGCTGTGGAAGAAAAAAGAAAAGAAAAATTTGTATATCTTACACTGTACATCATAAACAGCCTTTTGTATTTTTTTTGCATTCATCGCAAAAATATATTCCTCAAACAATTCAATTACAAAAATCTTTTACTACTTTTTGGAACAGCATTCACTTTACTCATAAAAAACACATCTTGCATATTTTGAGCTCATAGCTTGTTCTTTTACTGTAAATTATTGCTGTTTTTCTTCTGCTGCATTTCAATAATTGAAAGATTACTTCTTTTTTTTTTTTTTTTTAATTCATTTAGTGGCTTTTTGATCAATAATTAATAGATACAGCTAAATCCCCGATACTGATAGACTGATCCTTAACAACTCGCTCACACTTGCAATCCTTGAAATTTAGAATAATATAACACTGCTACTACTACAACTATTTGCATTCAAATTCAAATAAAAGGCAACTACAGTATGCATTTCATATTAAAAAAACTAAAATGAGCACATGTACGAGGTTAAGTCAATGATTAGCCGCACTTTTGAGATCATTGTTTGCGTTGGTTGTACAGCTTTCGCCGTATACATGTGGACATACGGTGCCTGTGGTCACAATGGCAAGGCTGCAACCTTAATTAGTTTAATTTAATTTCTAGAAATAAATATTGCCACTGTTTTCTCTGTTTGCACCACTTGCACAGAACCACTTTATGTGCTGAAGATGTACCAGGAGGTGAAATCCTCATCACTTCTTCAGAATCATGATATGAACTTGATCAATGTTGTCATCAATAATGGACGAGGATAGGGGTCCTGCTCTTTATCCAATCTTGTTCAATCATTTTTGAACTTCTCACTTCATGCATAAATACTTTACCGTGGTAAAACACTGTCTCCATATTGTGCAGAAAGCCTTCTATGAATTTTGATGCCTTTTACACCTTCAGCTCATAAGAAGTACATCACTGATTCTGCTCTTCTTTGATGCAAACAGAGTGGAGTGGCTGTGTTTACTCCTTGGAAGAAAAGGAAAAAAAAACCCAGGAACTGACTGGTCAAGGTTGAAACTTTACCACCGTACCTACAGACAAACAGTGTTTCTACACTTGTGCAGGGAAAGCTGTATGGCCAACCCAAACAAAACGGTCACAAAATTGTGGATAATTGTTGAGTTACCTTGTAAAATTTCCATTTGTTTTAAACCAGGTAAACCCTTGAACAGGTTCTGAAAGCCTACCTTTTGTTCGACAAATTTCAATTAAGTTGACCACATTTTCATGCTTCAGAAGTTGTAATATCTTAATTTCTCTAAGGGCTGTTATAGGAAACTAGAAATGCAGAAAAAGAAACAAATCACATTTAACGATACAGTTTTAATTCAGCTACACAAAAAAAAAAAAAAAAAGAAGATTTGCCATAAAAGGGCAATAGTCCAACGAATAAAAAAAAAAAAGACCTCATCTCACCACACAGCATCTGTGCTAACCTTGTAGTTTTTTCTTTTCTCTAGATTAAAAATGAACCATATAGAGTCAAACTGGGTACAAAATACTGCACCCAAGATTGTGAGAAGATAAACATTAAGCTGGACATGGAAACCATGAAGACTATATTAAACATGTGAAAGTCACACCAGCTTCTCTCAATGGTTTACTGCATTACTATGTAAAATAAAAGTTTTAATCCACTGACATACTAAGCCTAAATTTCAAACCAGAAGAGACCACCAGCCTATTTAGTACTCACTTGAAATGATCATTCACAAATCCTGCTACGGAGCAGTGGCAAGAACCCTCACTCAGTCAGTCAGTCTAAATCTTTTAACAATGTCCGCTGCACCTCCTTCATTATTAATCCAATAAGTCAGCCATGCTCGAGCTTGCACAGACATGATCACAACAGTAAAATTATAAGTACAGCAGTAAAAGTAACATCTACATACAACTATCTGAATCGGAATTGCTTGTGGTCAAACAACTTTTGAGACTCCATGAGGGAAAACTGAATGAAAAGTGAGTTAATGGAAAAAAAAAAAAAACTGAATACAGCAGACAGCTGACCAAAGTTTTTTGTAAATTTCACCCATCAAAGAACAAACAACAAACAATAAACAAACACTACAAACTCATACGCAGAGAAACTAAATGTCTTGTTGCCTTTCTACGGCTTCAGAGTAGAAGGTATTTAATATTAAGCCACCCCCAACAACTAAAAGTCCCTGGAAAAGTCATCTAATGTGACATGGCTGTAAGCTGGCTTACCGTGTAACTCATATCTACAAACCATGCTAATTCATCTGTTGGCTTGCACTCAAAAATATTATGTTCTATTTTAAAGATCATTATTACAACACTACTTGATTTCACCTCTAGTGAATATAATATGAACACAGCAAAAGAATATACCATAGATGTGCACTAACAAGGTCTTAAAAAAATAAATCAAGCCTGCCACAAGTTTGTTTGGAGATGCAATACTGACATGTATATATACTGTACATCCAAAACAGAATGTTTGAGCATATACGGTCACAAGTAACTGTTATTATGAGCCTATATTAAAAGTGCTCATCTGCAGTGTACAGTCACACTAATATTTTATATCGTTTTGGCAAACACTGAAAAAGAAGACCACTCTAAGTCAACACTGGCATAAAATATCAAAATTCTTCTTACCCCTTCCTTCTCATTTTCCATCAGCACTTTCTTTAATGCTACCTTCTTGCCAGTCTGTCTGTGCTTCGCTTTAAACACTTCCCTGCAGTTGAAAAAGACAACTCAATATTAATATTTTATGACTGACTTCATGCAAAGAAATGAGCAGAAAACTAAAAATCACTACCATGTTTCCAAATTACCTAACTGAACACATATACCAAAATAAATAAAATGAATGTAAATTAATGACAGCTTGTTCTTAAACTGGGATTGTGACCTTGTCCCGAGTGTGTACCCACGATACTAAAAGGCAGTAATATGCAAATTCTGTGACTTTTATACTGTTAAGCAAATTTGACCAAAAAAAATAAATAAATCAGAAAAGAACATACTCTTGAGTACTCTAGCACAATTTTGCCCCTTCATCTTCTCGGCCCCTTTTTTTTCTTGCACAGGTCATTACAGAATAATTAGAACCAGTTACTGCTATACACTTGTCAGCCGATCCTTATGCCAGATTATAATAAGCTTAACCGATTATTCAATTTCTTTTTTTCAGTTTAAATGGCAAATTTCCAGAAATTATGAAAACTAGCAAATAAGCAATGCCATGTTTTAAAATGGTGATATTCCATGTAATAAATTGTTTCTGGCATTGTAATAAAGAACCAGAAAATAAATGCATAAATTCACTTTTGTCCTACTCCACCTTAATACTTTCTCATGTCATTTACTGTAAAATGTCCTTTTTAAAAATAAAAAAACAACAAACCTAGTCTGACCTTTCCAGATCTTGAATCGCTCCATCACATTACTATGTCTTCAATGCCAGTGGTCATTTTAAAATCATCCAGGGGGGCACAAACTTGTGATATACTCTTATTTATATTACGTCTTCAACATAAGTGAAACCACTTACCGTTTCCAAAAACACATTTGATTCATTAGGTTAAAAGGTCTCTCGCAGCCAGTAACGACTTTTTTTTTTATTTTTTTAAGTTTATTTATAGAACTGAGCCTGATAACAAAATACAACAAAGAGACAGCAGGTGCAATAACACATACAGAAGACAATCTATGAAACACAACACTCTCACCCAACTCAAACAGCTATAAGCAAGTCCACCCAAAGTGGTTTTGCATAAAGAATAAAACAGCAAACAAAATAAAAAAGTTTAAGCACAGGCCTGGTTTGGTGTTTGTGAAATCAGATTTTTCACTGCATAATGTTATCCCATCTGGTGTTACTCCAAATGTTGTTAAAGGAATCAAAATTATTTTTTGATCCAATGCTAGAAAAGAGATATACGATTTTTGCCCCAAAATGGTTCAAGTGTATTACATTGCCCACATACCCAGGTTGACACTTGGACATCAGGAACAGGTTGGATTTTGCCCTGGATAACTAGTATGGCATGGTGGTGCAGTGGTAGCACTGCTGCCTCACAATAAAGATATCAGGGTTCATATCCCTGGAGCTCCCTATGTGGAGTTTGCATGTGTTCCTCATGCCTGCTTGTCCAACCTGATATGAGGGGAGGGTTGACCCTGCCTAGGTGTTGTTTTGGCCTTGCACCCAGGGATTGCTGGGATAGGCTCCAGGGTTGTCCTACAACCCTGCTCTAGATATGCAGGTTCAGAAAATTGAGGCAGGGATGGATGTAAACAATAAATAAATGTCTTTTAGTTAAAGTACAGCATGCTTAGCACATACAAAACCAGAATGTATTCTGTGAATGGTTTAATTCCACTTCTTCTCGGACATTCTGCTTGAAAAAGATTCCTTCAATTGTCAAAGTAGGAATAAAATGAATTTTCGGCCACAGTAAATATTTGACCAAACGTAGCAAAAAACTACACATTCAACATTTGTCCAAATGAGTAACAACTGTAATTAATTTGACCGGATATATGATACTGTTTCCATTGCTGGTAATAAAGGACACTCTCAAACAGTGCCTCATGTTCTATTGAGAATAAAGAGATTCAGTCCTCTTGAAGTCATCAGTGTGATGTATTGGTTTGTTTACACCAAGGAACACTAGTAGTAGTGGTGACATATAGCAATAAACCGCAGAGCATTTATAAAAGCAAAACCAAACTGACAGATTAAGAAAGGAGAAGGGATCATAATGGGACAAACTGTATAAGGTCACAAAGCAATGCTTTTTAAACAAGTTGAATCCGTACAACACTGTAAAGCATAAATAAAAATGAAATGTATTTCATATAGACACAAACAAAACGGCGCAAATAAAAAATAAAATGAAAAAGTCTGTCATAAATTTGGCTTTGGCCAAATTCATTTCAGCAAATTAATATTGTCAAGGGATATATCACTGGAAATTAGCCAAACAGCTGTCGGAATCTTCATTCCGACTAGACAGTATCACCTCAGGATAAGATATAGGTGAGAGACAAGGCAACGCGCATTATTTTTTTCCTTTATCAATGTAAAGTCAAAGCAAAAAGCATGTGAACTTCTAGGAACTCTCTATATTTATGTCTAATTCCAATATAATACATGGTCGTATCTTCATGTCAGTCACAATAAATGAACAAACCCCGTCTCCTATAACTAAGGATACACAGATTTTTCAAAGACTTTTTGACCATATTGAATAAATCATTCAAACTGTGAAACTGAAGGTTGGAAAAAGTAAGTGAACCCTAAGCTAATGACTTTTTAAAAAGCTCACTGCAGTCCGAATTTTGCACACCTGGAGTGGAGTCCATTTAATGAAACGAGTTCAGAAGTGTGGCCTAGTATGACTTTGATTGATCGATAAAGTTTGAGTTTGAGCTTCCAACAAGAAGTATATCCAGATGAGAATCACGCCTCGCACAAAAGAGCTATCTAAAGAGCTACGATGGAGAATTGTTCATCTATGTAAGGCTGGAAAGGGTTACAAAGTCATCTCAAAGATCTGAGATATTCATCAGTCTACTGTTAGGCAAGTTGTCTATAAATGGAGACCATTTGGTATTGTGGCTACTCTGCCTAGAAGTGGGCGCCCTGCCAAAATGACCCCAAGAGCACAACGCCAAGTCAGCAATGAGGTAAAGAAGAACCCTAGAGTGACAGCAAAGGACTTGGAGAAGTCATTAGAACTGGCTAACATCTCTGTTCATGAGTCAACTATACGCAAAACACTGAACAAGAAAGGAGTCCATGGCAGGACACCAAGAAGGAAGCCACTGCTATCAAAAAAAGAACATTGCTGAACACCTGAGGTTTGCGAAAGAGCACTTGGACATTCCACAACGGAACTGGGAAAATGTTTTGTGGAGTGATGAAACCAAAATTTAACTATTTGGGAGGAACAAGCATAACTTCATTTGGCGTAAAAAGGACACTGCATATCAACATCAAAACATCATCCCTACAGTAAAGTATGGTGGAGGGAACATCACGATTTCGGCCTGCTTTGCTGCATCAGGGCCTGGACAGCTTGCCATCGAGGGGAAAATGAATTCTCCAGGATAATATGAGGGTGTCTGTCCGTCAACTTAAGCTGAGAGGAGGCTGGGTGACGCAACAGGACAATGACCCCAAACATCGCAGCAAATCCACATCACAATGTCTTCAGAAGAACAACCTCCGCCTTTTGGAGTGACCCAGTCAGAGCCCTGATCTGTCCTATTGAGATGTTGTGGAATGACTTGAACAGAGCCATACAGAGAAGACAACCAAAGAATATGGAAGAGTTAAGGCAGTTCTGCGGGGAAGAATGGGCTTAAATTCCCACCCGCACGATGTGCAGGTCTGATCTGCAGTTACAGGAAGCGCCTGGTTGAGGTCATTGCTGCCAAAGGAGGATCAACCAGTTATTAGATCCCAAGGTTCACTTACTTTTCCCACTACCACTGTGAACGTTGAATGCCTTTGTAAAATAAAGACATGAAAGAGTTGAATTTCTTGTGTGTCATTGGCTTAAGCTCATTGTGTACATCAGTACCTGTGACATGGTTGAAGATCAGATCACTTTTTATGACCAATTCACGCAGTAAACCAGATAATTCCAAAGGGTTCACATACTTTTTACCCTGACTGTATATGAATTTTCACAAGAGTTAAACACAACAATAACATAAAAATAAAGGAAATTAAAAAATAAAGTGTTACCATTACAATAAAAAGCATTGCCAGTCAATCTTACCCATGTAGCTACCCGCATGGGCCTGGCAAATCTCAACTGCATCTTAACAAACATGTCTTTTCTCAAAACTGTGAAGATGACAGAGACTTTGCCTCATTATACCCTTTACATTACATATTAAACACAGTAAATCCCATTCATCAGGTATGGGAAGGTGCCACCTTCGCCAGAACATGTGACCCAGGTACCCGCGTTGGCCCGGGGCAGACTAAACTCTAACTTAAAGGCACATGTCTTGCTGTAAGCAATGAATAAGCAACTGGATTCCAGAAGCTGTGTGAATAAGTAACTGGCTGGAATTGAATAAATGGCTAATTTCAGCCTCG
Organism: Polypterus bichir lapradei; assembly: GCA_026402145.1. Lineage (NCBI taxonomy): Eukaryota > Metazoa > Chordata > Cladistia > Polypteriformes > Polypteridae > Polypterus > Polypterus bichir. The sequence continues at coordinate 120,870,888 of JANRMT010062806.1, read as the reverse complement.
CTGGCCACCTTTCCCCAGCCATTTTCCCCGATTTTGTCGTCCTGTTCCAACTGTGTTACCTCTTTCTCTTCTCATCCCTCCGTACATTTGGACTTGTGTGCTGAAAACTCAAGAGCGCAAAGAGCTCGTTTAACTTTTTACATTTTTTTCTGCACAGAGGAAAGTGCGAGATTAAGAAAGGGCCACATGAAGCATTGTGACAGCAACCTTACCCGAAAGTTCCTTGTCCGATCTTCGCCAGCTTCTCGTACTTTGAGAACTCGTCGCAGAAAGGAAACTCGACTCCATCGTAATACTTGGACATGATTGCGGCCTCCCGGTCGGGCCTGCGAAACAAGCAAACGCACACTTCAGACTCCTTACAAGCCCGTTGTGTCCCGTGTTTCTACTATAAATTGTACTGTACAGTCAAACCGTGCGACGTGAACCAACCCAGTAGAAAGCTGATCTACTTTCTTTCTTTTCTGGGTACTACATACTTCTCTGTACCTCCGGAGCTTCCGGTGCGCTCTTTCTGCATCTTGGAAGTTGGGGTTCTTTATGCCTTGAGATTGCTGCTGTCTTTTTAAGATTCGCAATCGTTTAAAAACGTAGTATTATCCCTTTAAAGGACAGCAAGTATTCTCTGTATAATGTTTTTTTCTAAATTGCTTTTCAAAATAGAAAAAAATACAATAGCTTACGTTTTATCCATTCGTATGGGCTTTTAGTCAAATAAAACTCGGAAAAACAACACAACTAAAGCGGTGCCGGTGCGAAATGGGTGGCGACACACGTCTTCTTCCGGTCAAGGTAAGTCTCGCGAGATGAGGGAGTGCGCGTTCCTATAGGAGGAAAGTGCACATGCGGAAAAGCAATTTTCATTCATAACTTTCAGGTCTACGGAGCCGCGGAGAGGACAATACAAAAAAAAACTTTGACATATTACTGTTTGTGCACCCGTTTTAAATAAAACGTTCCCTCGATTTTATGCAATTCGTGCGCATGCTTTTGTTAAAACTTTCCCGTGGTTTAGTTAATTAGTGCGCACACTATGCGACTCTTCAATTCCACCCGGGGGGTAAACGTTAATATTATACAAAATTATTGTCTGTTATACTTTCATAGTTATCACTCTTTAATTTAATATTGATCTTTATCAGTATAATGCTGCTGGAGTATGTGAATTTCCCCTTGGCATTAATAAAGTATCTATCTATCTATCTATCTATCTATCTATCTATCTAGGATTGCCCTGCTGCTTTTGTTGTCGGGTCATGTCATTTTCGAAAATGCTTAATCCTGATCAGCTTTGCTTGGGGCGACTGGAGCCTATCCCATCCATCATAGGGCGCAAGGCAGGAACAGACCCTGACCATCGCAGTGCGAGCACACCCACACTTGCCTCAATTTAGCATCGCCAATTCACCTAACCATGACTGTGGGAGGAAACCCATGTACACATGAGAAGAACATGGGACGTCAAACCTGGTCTCCTTACTACCAGACAGCAATGCTACAATTGCAGCACGCCACCATGACGCTGTGCGCTTATTGTCGTATACTAAAATAGGCAAATGGAAAAGAACTGTCAATTGACCTGTGGGAAAGGTAATTCAATACTGGTTCCTATGGAACCTGTTCCTGTTGCCACTCAACACAGGGGACTAAAGACATATCAAAAGCAACAGCACAAAGCTACTTGTAACATCAGTTTGAACACTCTCTCTATAATGGTTTAGATGGAGATGCTTTGAGAAGCTTGCCACTAATCCAAAACAGTATTCCAGGAAGTTGGTATCTTAGGATGACAATAATGTTATTTATGGACTGCACCGTGTACAGCAGCTTAGGGTACGTTGTTAGACCCCTCTGAAAATTAATGCTACAGGTTATCAAAGAAATGGGCGACAACTTTATATGGAAACATTGGCACAGTCTAAGGGAAGATGCATTATATTACTAAAATTAATCTGGAATAATTTTTATTTTCTTCAAAAGTTTTTGTAAGGCCACAGCTAATGTAAATAGGTTATGGTGACTTTTGAATCAACAAATACACTAAACTATTGTCACCTACCCTTAAAACAGAGGAAAATTCTGTACTACATATAGTAAAGATTACTTTACTGATTGAGCTTTAGAGTAGCCACTTTTAATTTTTTTTTTTTGTATATTTTAAATTCAGAATTTTACTACCTGCAAAGTCTCGCCTGCATATCTGAGTTCTGAGGTAGTGAACATGCCACTTGTCTAGAGAGCAGTGCAGTGGTCTGAGCAAATCTTTTAAAAAATTACACAACACCTTGACAAAATATGTAATAAACAAAAATGTCTCTTTGATGAAGCAAATCAAAATAGTTTCCATCTGCAACAATTTATTTCTTGTAAAGCCCAAATTCAGACGAGGGATACCTCAAAGGCCCTGTTTTTTGACAGCCCACCAGCCTTGACTCTCTGAAAAGAAAACCTTCTAGGTAAGGAAATAAAAATTGAAGAAATCTTCCAACCATCCATTATCCAACCCACTATATCCTAACTACAGGGTCACGGGGGTATGCCAATCCCAGCCAACACAGGGCACAAGGCAGGAAACAAACCCCGGGCAGGGCGCCAGCCCACCACAGGACACACACACCCACACACTAGGGACACTTTAGGATCGCCAATGCACCTAACCTGCATGTCTTTGGACTGTGGGAGGAAACCGGAGTACCCGGAGGAAACCCACGCAGACACAAACTCCACGCAGGGAGGACTTGGGAAGCGAACCCGGGTCTCCTAACTGTGAGGCAGCAGCGCTACCCACTGCACCACCGTGCCGCCCTGAAGAAATCTTGAGAAAGGCAATTCAGAGACAGATCCTCCTTAAAGTAGGTTGGGTGTACAATGGGTGTCAAAAATTGGGATAAGAAAAACAAACAGAACACAAGTAATCCTCTTCACAGAGCTACATGGCCAGTCTATCATGGCCACTTCAGAAATACGACACAACACACAACGCTCCTCACCAAGTGCGGGCACACAGCAACATGACAACCCTCAAGGCAAAATGCAAGAATAGATAAAAACAGTCACTAAATCCAGAACTATCACATATCAGGACACAGATTTGTTCAAATACATAAAAATAAACAAAGTAAAAAGCCACATAAATGAAAAACAACAATATCTGTCAATCGATCCATCCTTTTTCTAAACCCACATATCCAGAGCAGGAATGTTGGGGAACTCAAGCCAGCAAGCATTCGGCACAAGTTTTCTGTCATTTCAGTATCATTAATGGAACTTTTTAATTGTTTCAAAATTTTTAACAACTTTTTGTAAGTGTGATTTAGGTTATGTTATAACTTCATATTCTGAAATATTTATGATACTAGGGGGCTCTGCACCCCCTTGCCTGATTAAGACGAAATTTTGCCTGATGCTGGAGCGCAAACAAGGCCTATTTTTTCTCACCGTCGGTTCATGTGCTTTCGACACTCACCGTACATGCGCACTCAGACCGAGCAACTCTAACCCTAACCCTAATTGAACATGAATAATAATGACGACGTTATATCGTAACAACTCGAGATTAACATCAAACTATGTAACATCAACATTCAATAGCAATTGTCTGAAAAGTGCACTTAATGCAGAAAACCTAACAATGAAATACACAAAATTTCGCAATTCTCTTATGAAACAGAGTAAGAAAAAATGAATGTGCAGAGACATTCAGTCAAAGTGACTCAGTTCAGGCTCTTGAGGGTAAAAATTTGTCCACAATTTAAATTTCATAATAGACCAGAATCCTGTCGAGGATTTTAAAAATTCTAAACATCCATGTCGGGGCCGTGGTTACCTTTACAGATAACCATTTAAATAGCCATCGATTTTTACTGTACAACTAACTTTCAAGGTGAAAAATTTCCTACGTGGCACTTACCGAACAATAATAAAGTGGCAAGAATCCCCAAGATATTTCCAAAAAACGCAGCTAAATTACTAAGTAAACTGTTTAACGTAAAATTGATAGCATTAACTTGAAATCTTCGGTTAACAATAAACACGACGACGTTATAGTTACGTCACAGCGCAAAGAACAACCGTAACAGTATAATAAGTAACGCTGTGTCTAGGCGTCCGAAAGTCGGACTCCAAATTCCATTTAAGAATTATTTTGAGGTTAATATAGCAAAGGAAAACTGATCAGCCTCCGGAAAATTCTCGTCTGTTTTCATCTGGGCCTATTTCAGGAATGGGCCTAATGCTGCAGCATCAATAGCACCCACCTTAATCCGGCCCTGAACATAGGTCATTATGATAGCATTTGACGAGAAGAATTCATAATTAATTGCAGAATTATGGTATTTGAGGGTTCCTCTAAAGCAGTGAAAGGCAACCTTTTTCGAGTTGCGGAGCACTAAGTCCAAAAATTTTCTTTTGCGGCGCACCTGAGGGACTGCCCATAAATAAAGTCGTGACGACACAATCTATGGACAATCGCCAATAAAAACAGTTAATTTTACAAGTTGGAAAGACATTTTATTAATAAAGGAATCAAAGGATAAATCTTAAATTTAATTAATGTGAACGTGGAGATTGTTTTTCAGCACATATGAGATTGATGCGAGGATCAATTTTCGAAAGACAGATGCGCATTTCCTTGTCGATCATTTGAAGTCTCTCGCGTTTCTTAGACTTCATTTCCGTAAGTGTTCCGTTATCTGTTTTTCCAACTAAAATATTTTTTTTAAACATTATCTTTTTAATCAACCAAAAGTTCAAAAACACTAGCAATTTGAAATATTTTACAAAAGTTTTCGCGGCGCCCCTAGAAACTTCCACGGCGCACTGGCACACCGCTTGCCCGACAATGATAGAGAGCCTCTTGATGGCATCGCATGATTTGGCTCAAAAACTCATCAACACATCATTATCTCATAACAGGCTAAAATTTCGAGTTTGGTATTTTTCCGTCCAGCTATTTTAGCTCTAGACCATCCTCAATAAACTGAGACACACAGACACACACCCATCACTGAGATATCGATGTTTATGGTATCAGAGGACCCTAAGATGTCGAGATCCGTCAAAGACCGGAGATCAACATTTTTGACGAATCTAAAGCTTTCACTCCTCCACCATAGGCGACAGGTTATGGTTGGGGAGGATGCAGAGCAAAAAAGAAGGTTCGGAAGTGGCTCTGTACACTTTATGTACATCCAGTGATAGTCATGTACCTTCCGAAATGATAAAGAATAAAGATCTCTGATACTGGTACGGCACCATCGGCAGCACCCATTAGGCCTTGTGAATCCTTTGTGGCTGCTGCTTGTTTGAAGTGATGTCCTGTAAAGCAAAAGGTCCTAGAATGTTGTCATAACTTCATTCCCAAATCAACAATAGCCTTATCAAAGTGTGTGTCCCTCTCCATTAGGTTACCTGTATACAACAACAAGCGCAACAGGCCTATGCAGAGCAAAGGTATTACATGAATTAACTAAATCGTGGACTAACGTGAGCACAAATGAACTAGAGGGGACATTTAAATTAAAACGTCTGGATGAATTGTAAATTGTTCTCACAATTTACTTATTTATTTATTCTACCCACGTTCTCTGTTGGCTCCATGCATTTCAGCTTGGCAGGTGCGTGTCATTTTTCTACACTGGTTAGATAGTTAATTTACAACAAATTATCTCCGTCAAATACAAATCCATGATGATAAATAATAAGCGGGGATACTAAACAGTATAGTATTGATAAACATACTACATGAGCTGATTAAAAATATCAGAGGAAGTAAAGTAGTCAAGACAAAAATACTTCTGTATATTAGACTTGGAGTCAAACAATTGTGAGAGACGGCCGGCAGCTCAGCCCGGCCGGGACGTCCAAAGAATGGATGAATGGATGAAGGCAGCTACTTTGGAACACTGCCTCCCCCAGGATGCTACATGGCGATTTCCCTGCAGCATAGCGGTGCCCCAGATTCCCGCAGGGCACCATGGGATATGGAGTTTGGCTTCACAGCCCTGCTGGGTACTGTGGGTGCTGCCAGGAGATGCTGCAGGGAGACAAGGGGATTTCTGCTTCCCGTAAAGCCCGGAAGTACTCCCAAGTCACAGGGACGGAAGCCCAGAAGTACTTCTGGGCTGAAGAAAAAGACAATTCTCCATCGGACCCGGATATGCTGACAAGTCACGTGGATGGGAGGACAGAAGTGCTTCCGGGTCAAGGACTATATAAAGAACTGGTGGAGACCCAGCAAGCGAGCCAGAGTTGGGAGGTGGTTTGACAGAGCTTACTGGGAGGACAGTATTGTGTTTATCTGTGTTATTATTATTATTGCCTTTGTATGGTTGCGGAGGTGCTTCAAGGCACCACTACCACCCCAGCATGGGTTCAAAAGATGGAGGTTGTGTTTTTCTAACATGCTGGAATTCTATGAGGAGGCAACAAAAGGATTACGAGCAGAGTGGAGCAGATGAGATTATTTATCTTTACTTTCAGAAAGCATTTGATAAGGTGCCACATGAGAGGTTGGGCATCAAATTAAAAGTAGTGGCAGTTCAGGGTGTGGGGTGTGTTGATGGGTGGCTCAGATACAGGAAGCAGAGGGTGATGGTACGAGAAACCTCTTCAGAATTGGCTAATGTTAACAGTGGTGACCAGCAGGGGTCAGTGCTAGGGCCACAGCTATTTTTAATACAGTAATCCCTCCTTGATCGCGGGGGTTGCGTTCCAGAACCCCCCGCGATAGGTGAAAATCCGCGAAGTAGAAACCGTATGTTTGTATGGTTATTTTTATATATTTTAAGCCCTTATAAACTCTCCCGCACTGTTTATAAATATTCCCCGCAGAGTTATACAGCATAATCCCTTTGTATTCTCTTAGATATTAGGTAAGATTCATTGAAATTATGTATATAAACACACACTGTTTATATACAGTAAAACCTAAATATTATTTTAAAGGTATTGAGTGTCTCCTATATCACATATGTTACAGCCATTACGATAGACAGGCCACCAGCAATAAATACGTACAATGCAAGAAAAATAGTATACAGTAAATGTGTGTACAGTGACACTAAACCTACGTACATGTACTAAGTACTGTAAGTAGAAAATTAATTATGGTTACTCACCAACAATGACACGATGACTTGTCCGATAACAATGAGTTTAATTTTACTGCACAACAAAGGAGAGCGTTACAGCCCTTGTAAAGGAGCCACTTCATGCGATTGTGTAGCACTGCCGTTGTTCTTCTTCTGGCAGTCTTCAATCCAAATCCCTAAAGCAGATTCCATCCAGACTACTGCCTTATTACATCCACTTACAACTCGTTTTGTACCCTGGTTAAAAGGACACTGCAGCCGTAGATCTTATATTCCTTTCCTACTTTTTAAATAAAAAGAATCGTAGCCTTCAACAAATCCAAAACGTTTACCTTTTCGGCAATCATTAACATCTTCTTCTTACGCTTGGGCACGACACCTGAAGCAGTAGCAGATTGTTTTGGAGCCATAATGAAGGGCTTGACTATGCACAAAGATAAACACTAAAGAGCACAACTCTTTACACAGCGAAACACGTTGATGCTGAATGAGTGAGACGAGACTTCCTGGTTAACACTGCATTCAGCACGCAGGAGCTCAACTGCGTGCTCTGATTGGTTAGCTTCTCAGTCAGGAGAACTTAACTGCGTGCTCTGATTGGTTAGCTTCTCAGCCATCCGCCAATAGCGTCCCTTGTATGAAATCAACTGGGCAAACCAACTGAGGAAGCATATACAGGAAGTAAAAAGACACATTGTCCACAGAACCCGTGAAGCAGCGAAAAAATCCGCGTTATATATTTAGTTATGCTTTCATATAAAATCCGTGATAGAGTGAAGCCGCGAAAGTCGAAGAGCGATATAGCGAGGGATTACTGTATAAATAAATGATTTAGATAGGAATATAAGTAACAAGCTAGTTAAGTTTGCAGATGGTACCAAGATAGGTGGATTAGCAGATAATTTGGAATCCGTTATATCATTACAGAAGGACTTGGGCAGATTTGTGGACGATGAAATTTAATGTCCGTAAATGTAAAGTATTACACATAGGAAGTAAAAATGTTAGGTTTGAATACACAATGGGCGGTTGGAAAATCGAGAGTCCACCTTATGAGAAGGATTAGGAGTCATAGTGGACTCTAAGCTATCAACTTCCAGACAGTGTTCAGAAGCCATTAAGAAGGCTAACAGAATGTCAGGTTATATAGCGCCTTGATGTGTGGAGTACAAGTCACAGGAGGTTCTGCTCAGGCTTTATAACACACTGGTGAGGCCTCATCTGGAGTCATGTGTGCAGTTTTGGTCTCCAGGTTACAAAAAGGACAGAACGGCACTAGAGAAGGTCCAGAGTAGAGCGACGAGGCTGATTCCAGGGCTACTGGGGATGAAATTTAATGTCAGTAAATGTAAAGTATAAAATGTAGGAAGTCAAAATGTGAGGTTTGAATACACAATGGGAGGTCTGATGAATTATGAGAAAAGATTCAAGGAGCTGAACCTTCTCAGTTTAAACCAAAGGAGATGAAGGTGAGACCTGATGTGTGGAGTACAAGTCACAGGAGATTCTGCTCAAGTCTCTATAACACACTGGTGAAGCCTCATCTGGAGTCCTGTGTGCAGTTTTGGTCTCCAGGCTACAAAAAGGACATAACAGCACAAGAGAAAGTCCAGAGAAGAGCGACTAGGCTGATTCCAGAGCTACACGGGATGAGTTATAAGTAAAGAATAAAATAGCTGAACATTTTCAGTTTAAGCAAAAGAAGATTAAGAGGAGACCTGATTGAAGTGTTTAAAATTATGAAGGGAATTAGTCCAGTGGATAGCGACTGTTACTTTAAAATGAGTTCATCAAGAACACGGGGACACAGTTGGAAACTTGTTAAGGGTAAATTTCGCACAAACATTAGGAAGTTTTTCTTTACACAAAGAACGATAGACACTTGGAATAAGTGACCAAGTAGTGTGGTAGACAGTAAGACGTTAGGGACTTTGAAAACTCGACTTGATGTTTTCTTGGAAGAAACAAGTGGACAGGACTGGCAAGCTTTATTGGGCTGAATGGCCTGTTCTCATCTCGAGTGTTCTAATGTTCTATTGAAAGAGAAGGAATAAAATATCCTTTTAGTGCTTTTACATGGTGTCTAGGACGTTTCTCTATTGGGTTTGAGGTGTGGCAGCACCCTCTAGTGTCTTACACTTTAAAGTTAAAAGTTTATTATTATTCATTATTTTGTAATGTTATGTTATAACATTCCCCTTCACTGATTTAACTGTCTAGGATCTGCTCATACAGCTACATTATGTAGGAGCAAAAAAAAAAAGTTTGGTGGACATGATGCAGAACATGAATATGTGAAATGTGGAGAAGGGGCTGAGATTAAGTGTTGTGAATGTGGAGGGAATCACAGTACTGGACATTATGGAGGTATGAAATAAATTTGCAAAACTATATGAAAATGTGTATTCATTTTGTACTTATGGGTTATTGAGTGTAGATTGATGGGCAAAAATGGTACATTTATCAATTTCAAAATAAATCTACAACACGCTAAAGTGTGAATAATTGACTCTCCTTTCAACAATAAAGATAACAGTGGTATGTCTTTCATTTCCTAGGAACATCTGAGTACTGGGGTGTTTTCCGAAAAAAGATTTTTAGTTACACAGTATTTAGTTGTATGAAATTAAATCAAATGTGAAGAACTGGCTGTGCACAAATGTGGGTCCCCTTGTCATTGTGCTGATTTGAATGCCTGTCACTGCTCAATGCTGATTACTTGGTTGGATGAGCTTGTGAAGCCTTGAACTTCATAGACCGGTGTGTCCAATCATGAGTGGTAAAAGGTACTTAAGGTGGTCAATTGCAAGTTGTGCTTCCTTCCCTTTGACTCTCCTCTGAAGAGTGACAGACAGCATGGGATCCTCAAAGCAACTCTCAAAAGATCTGAAAACAAAGATTGTTCAGTCTCATGGTTTAGGGGAAGGCGACAAAAAGCCATCTCAGAGGTTTAAACTGTCAGTTTCAGCTGTAAGGAATGGAATCAGGAAATTGAAGGCCACAGGCACAGTTGCTGTTAAACCCAGCAGGTCAGGCAGGCCAAGAAAAATACAGGAGTGGCATATGCGCAGGATTGTGAGAATGGGTACAGACAACCCACAGATCACCTCCAAAGACCAGCGAGAACATCTCACTGCAGATGGTGTATCTGTACATCGTTCCACAATTTTCACAATGAACATCTGTATGGCAGGGTGATGAGAGAGAAGCCCTTTCTGCACTCACGCCACAAACAGTCGTTTGTTGTATGCAAATGCTCATTTAGACAAGCCAGTTTTATTTGGGAACAAAGTGCTTTGGACTGATGAGACAGAAATGGAGTTATTTGGTCAGAACAAAAAGCGCTTTGCATGGCGGAAGAAGAACACCACATTCCAAGAAAAACACCTGCTACCTCCTGTCAAATTTGGTGGAGGTCCCATCATGCTGTGGGGCTGTGTGGCTAGTTCAGGGACTGGGGCCCTTATTAAAGTCGAGGGTCGGATGAATTTAAACCAATATCAATAAATTCTTCAGGATAATGTTCAAGCATCAGTCACAAAGTTGAAGTTACACAGGGTTTGGATATTCCAACAAGACAATGACCCAAAAACACAGTTCAAAATCTACAAAGGCATTCATGCAGAGGGAGAAGTACAAAGTTCTGGAATGGCCGTCACAGTCCCCTGACTTGAATATCATTGAAAATCTATGGGATGATTTGAAGTAGGCTGTCCATGCTCAGCAGCCACCAAATTGAACTGATCTGGAGAGATTTTGTATGAAGAATGGGGTCAGAAATACCTCCATCCAGAATCCAGACACTCATCACAGGCTACAGGAGGACAGCGTCTGGAGGCTCAAAGGAGCAAAAAGAGGCTCAACTAAGTATTGATGTCATATCTCTGTCGGGGTGCCCACATTTATGCACCTGTCTAATTTTGTTATGATGCATATTGCATATTTTATGTAAATCCAATAAACTTAATGTCACTACTGAAATCCTACTGTTTCCATAAGGCATGTCAGATATTAAAAATAAGTTGCTACTTTGTAAGCTCAGCCAATGAGAAACAAAAATCCAAAGAAGTAAGAGGGGGTCCCAAACTTTTTCATATGACTGTATATAGTGTTCTTCCTATCTATCTGTCATATAGCACCATTTATGTTTATCTATGCAGTTATTTTATTGCAATGCTCACAATGCGATTTGGTATAGCAAGAAAACAATTACGATAGATCATCTCAATAAAAAGGACAATATGCCTACATTTTATATACTCTGTTTAAATGATGAGAAAGTACAAGGATAGACGTAACATCAAATAAATTATCTTGTGTATATTTACTGTATCTAATAGCTTGCTTGGGAAATATTTTTGGGGTAGAGCTAGTAAATTCTGTATTTGATAGGAAGTAAAATTTTTACCCTATTGTGATTAAAATAGAAACTATTCTAATGGCAGGACAGAAAACAGAATTTTTGAAATGGTGTTTACAATAGTATAATGAGAAGAATTTTGTGTTTGCTGTAATTGAAACCTCCCATTAGTTATGCAAATTAAACATTACATTTTTTTAAATGAATAATATATGCAAATGTACATTTGAATCAGCTGAGAAATTCATACCTAAAAAGAAAATGGCCAAATGCAAAGGAATTGTACCTTGGTAGATAGAAGGACGGAGAGATAGACAGAACTTTATTTGTCCCCAGGGAGATATTTGGCTTTTTACAGAATGGTTACTGTCAAAGATGCAAATATTAAACTAGAATTAATTGAACTGCAGAAAGCAGATTTGATAATGTTATGCTATGTTACATGTATATATTATTATGCGTTGTATTTGTATAACATATTACTCTATTTATATCTAAAACTGATATTATAGTATTAAGTCATCATTATGGTAAAAAAATAAAAACTTTACGGTTAGAGGGGCCCGAGTTGTAGTCCTTTTTGTCGCACTGCCCACTTGAAGTGCCCGTCCGTTACTGCCGTAATGCCTTCGACTCCCAGCCGTTAACGCTACTTACTTGTCCCGAGCAGCCTCGCTCCCTAAATCGCGCAGGCGCACACAGATCTGCCGGTTTCTTTACCTTCTCCGTTCTGTTGTATTTGTAGTCGTATCGGCTGAGGACCCCGCTTGCCTATACTTTTGCCGGTGTTGTAGTCTAGAAGTTTCGCTTTATTTTTTCTTTGTTCACAATACTTAAGTAATACAACATAGGAAATCATCAAATTTGTTCACGTGTGTTATTTTTTTGAGTGCCTTGAGACATATGGAGTTTTTTTTTTTTTAATTCAGGCGTGACACAGACAGCTTGGCGCGTCAGGACTTCATCAGCTGATTCGCTGTGTGTTGATGTTGTGTGACCGGCCGCTGCAGAGACAGAGCAGGGTATCGGGAATGCTGTTATTCAACTGAGAGTCTCGTATTATCGGACAGTTTGCAGAACGGCTTAGTTTTTTTTTAAGTGTGTGACCTTTTTTACTTTTTGAATGAACACCTTTATTTCTTTGACCGAATAAACTGTCACGATAGACAGGCGATAGACTGGAACCAGTATGTCTGGGCCGAATGGAGATCCCAGCGTCTCGCTCGAAATGGACGGAGACGACGAATTCAACGAAGAAGGTACAGACTGTTGCACTACTTACACGTTTGATAATTATTCTAAGTTTTTAATTTTTATCTAAAGTGACACACAGATCAGTTACATGATGGGGGTTGTTTTTCGTATGTGATCGGTTAGATCCTGACCAGTGAAAGAAGAGACTCGATGAGGTCACGTATGGATTTGAAACGTTAACCTTGTGTTAAACTTTGACACCTCACGTCCTGAATCGTCATGTTTTATTTATGTAGCTCCTTTCCATATCTAATAAGCTTTCAGTGTCCTATACAAATGTTATCCAGTAGTGACACGATCAAGGACACACCGAGAGACAGAACCGGTCAGGAGAGTGAAATGTACGCTACCAGTCAAAAGTCTGCACACCCCCAGAAATGTTCATGTTTTTATTAAATCGTTAAATTGATTTAAAATACAGTCAAAAATATGGACTAACATTCAGTCTACAAAAAAAAAATCAATATTTTTTGAGAAAGCTGCTTCACTTTGGCTGTTTTTGAACCCAAAACTTAAGTTTATGAATGCCATTACTTTGCGACCAAAGTAAACAGACTAACAGGTGCTAATGAAATTTCCAAAGGTTTTCCTAATATCCAAGTAGCATTTAGACAGAACTAATTAAAGATAATCTAAGGGATTTGGCTATTAGGACACTGAAGGAATGGTTGCTGAAAATGGTGATTTGCAGCCATATCTGGGAAATAAATTAATAACCTGACTGATCAAGTGGTAATAGCCTTTAACAACACCAGTAATATCTTTGTATTTTTCAGTTGTTTTAATGGTATCATGATTTAAGGAGGCATCAATTTCTATCAAATACATGAAAACTTACTACTGGTGTAGCAATACTTCTGACTGGTAGTATGTGACCTTCCCACATTGGTGAAACCTCTCTAGATCCTTAACAGTTGTAATGCAGTCCATTAAGGCGACTAATCAGGATCACACCAAGTCAGGTGGTTGGTGCGGGGGATTCAGACTTTCTTCTGTGTGCTTTAGGGTCCAAAGTGTCATTAAGAAAAACAATAGTGGTTTGAACCCAGATGGGCCAGCGGAGGGTCACACCATGTGCCACTTTGACTTCTTTATAGACTTCAAATCCAGTGAATTCTTTTAATGTGAACAAGACAAAAGAGATGATTGTTGACTTCACGGAGACCCGTGCTATGCACACCCCAGTGCACATCGAGAGCACAGCAGTGGATATGGTAAAGGGCACCAGATTCCTCAGTCTGCAACTGCCAGCGGACCTTACTTGGTCAATTGAGACCACCTCCATTGCCAAGAAGGCACAGCAATGTTTCCACTTGCTCCTGCAGCTCAAGATGCTCACCACATTCTATAAGAGACCCCATTGAGAGCGCTTGAAACGGCTACATCACCGTCTTGGTGTCCCTGAACATAACGTCCTACAAGGGATAGTACACACAGCAGAAAAGATCACTGGGAACCCTCTGCCCTTCATTGAAGACATCATTTTTGTAAAGCGGAGCATCCGCACAGCCTATAGCAGGGGTGTCCAATGCGTTGATTGCAAAGGTAGTGCAGGTAGATCGCGTTGCATTCAAAAAAAATTTTTTTAAACGTTAGTCTATCGTATATCCTCCCTATGGCATTTGCCACTTGATTGAAATACAGGGCGGCCAGTCTGAGGTCTCTTTTCTTCTAACACACTGGTCACCCCACACGCATGATCAAACGTGCAAGCCACTGCAAAACTCCAGCTGTGATCTAGTTAGCCTTCCAATTTATATCGACTAAAGAAGGGATTTAAAAAAATTGTTTAGGGAGGGTATGGGCTGGATGTGGAATTGGAAGAGGATTTTTTTCTCACACAATGTCACAACAGAAGTGCGTTTGTCTGATCCGTCAATCTATCATTGCTATTCCAAAGAAGGAAAATGTGGAAAGGCGCTTTCGAACTGTTCATAAAAACTACAAAACTGATGTCCTTCTGAAAAACGATCTGAGAAAGAGAAAGGAGAGGGAACTAAAATCGCAGTTAATCGGACAGCCGTCATTTTTCACTCAGCTGAATTCAAAAGCAAAGGCAGACACACCGAAGTATCGTTCCGGGTGAGTCACTTGATCATTAAACATAAGAAGTCCTTCCAAGATGGAGAGATGATAAAAGAGGCCTTCGTTGAGACAGATGGCTAGAGCGAAATTCCTGCTGAGCTTTCAAGACCACTGGCGGAAGAAAAAGGAGTTTCTTCTTGTCATTAAACATGCAGAATACAAGCAACTTAATAACGATCAATGACCGCTAGACTTGGCATTTTTTCCAGTCTGAACAACATGTTGAACGAGCTTAATGTACAGCTGCAAGAAAAAGAGAAAACCAGTCAATATGATTAGCTCAGTTAATGCTTTCAAACGAAAAATGCAACATCTGTCCTCAAAGCTGCAGCGCCTTGATTTGGGGAACATTCAAAACCTCACGTCAGAGCTGGAGACACAATGGAAGGCGTGTGCACAACTTGACATCATCCGCTACACAGAGCAGATTGAAAATTACCTGTCAGACTTTGACAGACGATTTCAAGACTCAGCTTTACTTGAACCAATCGCTACATTTATGTGCTATCCATTTAGGGAAGATGTTGAGGGTGATTCACCCGCATCAGAAATTGCAACGCTGTTTCACCTAAAACTCCAACACAGTGGACGATGAGATTTTGACACTAAAGGATGACATTCAGCTGAAGTCTGGGGCTCATAGACAGTTTTGGAACTCACAGAGGAAAAGGACCCAAACATGAGGAAATGTGCCACCTCCTTGACTGCATTATTCGGCTCTACTTATTTATGCGAGTCAGCCTTTTCCCACATGACGATTATTAAATCCAAATACTGTAGTGACCATAAATGTATTGAATTGTTATTGTGCCATAAAGGTTATTCAGTTATGCAAGGTACGACAACATACATTTTATGTATAAAGTATACTCCGTGTGTGTGTATATAATACATATATATATATATAATATATATCTATAATAATAAAAGGCAAAGCCCTCACTCACTCACTGACTGACTGACTGACTGACTCATCACTAATTCTCCAACTTCCCATGTAGGTAGAAAGCTGAAATTTGGCAGGCTCATTCCTTACAGCTTACTTACAAAAGTTAAGCAGGTTTCATTTCGAAATTCTACACGTAACGGTCATAACGGTCGACAACGTCCGCCATGTTGAACTTTCTTATTTATGGCGCCATCTTCACGAAATTTGGTAGGCGGCTTCCCTGCGCTAACCGAAACCGATGTATGTACTTATTTCGATGGTATGACGCCACTGTCGGCCGCCATATTGAACTTTCCAATGTCAC
>JANRMT010062806.1:120772569-120825798 GCA_026402145.1 Polypterus bichir lapradei | reverse complement strand
ACCGACCAGGGGTGAGAGCACATGCACAGGGCATTCACTTCCCCAGAATGCTAGTTGGCACCCCTCTCTACCCCATGTTGCAGCATTTCCACAGGGCTCCCTGGGAGTTGGAGTCTAGCACAGCCCAGGTGGGTTCCACGGGTGCCACCAGTGGGTGCTACAGGGACTGTGGAGCCCTACTTTGTCAGGCTTCTGCCCCACCACGCTAAAAGGGCCACCAGAAGTACTCCAGGGTGCAGCATAAAAGAAGCCCACTACCCTCATTTCAGGAGGAAGAGGGACAAAGCTTGCTGGAGGAGGAGTGAAGGCAGAAGAGGAGAAACAGAGAGAAAACACAAAGGAAAGAAAAGAATTGTGCTTGGTGCTGGTGGGAAACGAGCAAAAAGCGTTTCCCACTGCAATAAAATCCTCGGGTGTTGCAGAGACTTGTGCCTCTGTCTGTCTGTCGATTTTGGGGAGCTGGTGCGCCCCCTGCAGGCCACAACTCCTATTCTGTTCAGTAGATCAAGGATTAAAAGAGGAAAGACTTTGATCAAACGATAGTTAAAGCTTCCCAGATGTGGCCCACCCGTTTAAAACCAAAGCGATTTTATAGACTCTGCCCAACAATGAGCTTCAGACGTACCAGCCCTGCATACACGAAGGTCTGTGAGGTACGTGAATGGCTGTGGAGCCCGAGGGGCGAGCAAAGCTTTTGGAGGCCAAACCTGAATGGGGTGCTGACGTTCTGCAGTGTCCTCGACTAAAGTGAATTGCCACCCTTGGAAAATAAAAACAAAAATTGGCTGTGAAAAAAATACCTTAACCTTTTGATTTTCAATCTAAATATTAATAATACATTCTAACCAGAAGTTGACGTTTAATAATTGAAAATGAAGTTCTCATCAAAAAACTAGGTACGTGTGTGCCGCCGTTATTGGCATCCCCTACAAAGTCATAACTAACAGAAGAGTCTGCGCCAGCCGGAAGAGGAACATGAAGCCCAAATTCAGTCCCACTGTTCTGCGATCACTCAACGGGTGGGCCACATTACGTGTGTCACGTCATAAGCTGTCCGCTGCAGTAGACTCTTAACAGCGGACCTCCAGAGCTCCACCCCATAGAGGTTGTTGTCGCTTGTTATTAAGTATCAGTAATGACATGACGATGATGTGGTGACGATTAAGGTCATCCGACTGGAGTCAAGTAAATCAGGTGACAAAAATCTGCCATCCAATTGGCTGTCCAGTGGCGGTTACTGAATCGCAGATGTCTGCAGCTGCACTCAGCTCGGCCATCGAGACCAAGATCAAGCTTCAGAGGCCAGGGGTGCGCACGAAGAGAGACACGACATGAATTAACAGATTTAAGTATACAGAATAGAAGATTCGGTTCTTCTGAGTGAGTAGGAACGTTTAAGGGGTCAGCCATGTCTTCCTGTCTCACTATGAGGGGACGCACAGGCCAAATACTGTTGGTCACGACGATACCGAGAGCACTGGAGTGATGTGCGACAAATCAGGGAATGATTAGAAGAAAATAGTAAAAACAGATGAAAATGTCCCAATATGTGGGCAATAATAAATCACCTTGGTGTTAACCGCGAGCGCGACTACGTAATTACGGTAAAACCCGCGTCACACTCAGGGTGATCTGTAATGAGCCCACTTTACATTTTTAAGAACCGGGACAGAATTCTGCTGCCATCTATTGGATGAAGTAACATCACAAATCAGGAATATCTCTGTGTGTTTTGCCACTCTAAGGTATCTCATCAATATTCATGAGTGGGGTGGAGCCTCCAACTGAGAACACAATGTTATCGACTTTAGGTCTGCCTTTGAGTGCACCCACTGGCCTCCTTCAAGCAATGTACCATGGCCAGCTGTGCCCATATGTGAAACAAGCTGTCAGAAGAATTGTCCATCCAGACTAGGGTTCGTCAGGGTGATGTGATATTTCATATCGTGATCTATGCCATTATGGAGGAGAACCTTCAATGGCAAACCAAGGGTGCAATATGACATAAACTACTTAATCACTGATCTCACGTTTGCCAGTGACGGCACCATCTTGTATGTGACCGATGCTGATGCCACTGACATCCTTTACAACATCACCCGTGTCGCTCAGTCCGATGGCATGAAGATCAATGTGGAGACCACCAAAGTCTTGACAACCGTGGTTCTATGGCCAGTATTCATACCATACAATTTATTTCTGTGGAGCCCAAAGCTCACACAAGAAGGGCCGCAATGGGCTTTAACAGGCCCTGCTTTTTGACAGCCCCCCAGCCTTGACTCTCTAAGACGACGAGGAAAAACTACCAAAAAAAAAGTAAGTAACCTTAGGAAAGGCAGTTCAAAGACAGATCCCTTTCCAGGTAGGTTGGGCATGCAGTGGGTATCAAAAACAAAAAAAGGGGATCAATGCAAGACAATACACAGAACAGAACACAAGTCACCCTCGTTCATCTCAAATGCATTCACATCAAACACTTCAAAGAACTGAAGTACCTTGGATCACTCGTCATGGCCGGCCTGTGCTCTGGTACTCTTGAGTGTGGTGCAGAGTGGAGGCAGACCCCTCTGTTATCCCCCAGTTGATTCTGGGGTCCATCAGGTGTGTGTTCTGCTCCTACTCTGTTCAATGCTGGCCTGGACAGAGTGTTGGGGAAGGTCCTGGGGTCCGGCAGCTGAGGGGCATCTGTTGGCAAAGAGAGATTCATGGAGCTTGACTTTGCGGACGATGCTGTGATGTTTGCAGAGTCAATGGTGGCTCTGATCAGGGGGTCTCGAAAGAGTGAGCGAGGGGTCCGAGTGTCTGGGCAACTACATTGGGATAATAACACTGCTCTCGGTGCCGGGTAAGGTCCTCACTAGGGTTGTCCTCAACAGGATCTGTGATCACTTGCTCACCTACCAGTGACCCGAACAGTCTGGTTTTACGCCTAAGAAGTCTACCATCGACCACATCCTGGCACCGAGGGTTCTCATGGAGCGACAACGCAAATATCAGCAGAGTTTCTTTGCAGTATTCGTCTACAAGCACCACCACACTATTGGGTTATAACTACAATGGATTAGTTTCTTTCCGAATGAATGCACATGTGCCTGTGTCTTTGTCTTTTGGGGGGGGATTACGGCGCACACTCAATCATGACAAATTTTCACACTGCACGGGGAACCTGGTAGGACCAAACTTTACATTTCCTACAGTGCGCTGTTCACAGGGCTTTTCATTCCACACTCCATCGTCATCAGCTTCTGATGTCCTGGACTGTGTTGAACCTTATTGTTAGTATTAAGTATATTTCCTGAGTACAGTTTGTTATTTCGTTTAGTTTCATTTTTATAAATAACTAGCCAACTGCCGCATAATGACGCCGCTTTTTTTAATGATTTTTAAGCACAGGGGAAAAAATGAACATTTCAAAAATCAGTAATTTAATAAACCACTAAGAAAAGTAACATTGCAACAATGCATGCTACGAACCAACATACAATTGTCCGTGACTGAAAACTGGAGGAGCGCCGTCGCACCTTCTCCTCCCAGAGCGAGGGATGGGGCTGAACGTCGCTCGTTCAGTACGCACTGCCTGCTCATGTGCCCGCCCCCAACTCCTTACCTGAGTCGCTTTCTTCTGTGTATAGTCCACATGCACCTCTGAGCCACGTTCACTTTTCATTGTTCTTAGCAGTTCCGGCTGCTTTTCTATATATAATCCACCAAATCACCCGACCATGGTAGTAGCAAGGGGTTGGGTTGTACAAAGGGCAGGGACGTAATTAGTACAAGCGTATGACCTGCATGTACTGGGAATTCCTCGTTCGTGGGGAACAATTGCAAGCCCCGGTCTCCATCACAAATGGGGTTCAACGGCTTACCCATGCCTCTCGGCGCCGGGTAGACACACGTTGATCCATTCAGTGTAGCACGCGTGCAGTACCGGACATACAAGGGCATCACAGACCTGTTAATGTTCAATCTCAAGTGGCTGAAAGCCACTTGTCCCTCTAAGAATTTGGACGCCGACCGCTCTTGGGTCGCGTAACTATTTAGCAGGCGGGAGTTTCGTTCGTTTTCAGAATTAACCAGCCAAATCGTCCACCAACTAAGACCGGCCATGCACCACCACCCACAGAATCGAGAAAGAGCTATCAATCTGTCAATCCTCTCCTTGTCCGGGACGGGTGATGTTTCCCGTGTTGAGTCAAATTAAGTGAAAGGCTCCACACCTGGTGGTGCCCTTCTGTCAATTCCTTTAAGTTTCAGCTTTGTAACCATACTCTCCCCTGAACCCAAAGATTTTGGTTACCTGGTTGGCTGCCCGGCGGGTCATGGGAATGATGCCGCCGGATTGCCAGTCGGCATCGTTTATGGTTGGAACTACGACAGTATGTGACCGTCTTCGAACTTCCGACTTTCGTTCTTGATTAATGAAAACATTCTTGGCAAATGCTTTCGCTCTCGCTCGAATTGTTGGCGGACGTGGCTCTGTCATTCGTGTGCCATGGTCGGCTGCTTAGTGAATTGTTGGTGGGCGGGGCTCTCTCTTGCGTGCGTCTTGCTTGCCATGAACTTTGTGAATTCTTAGAGTTGCTGGGCGTGGCTCTGTGAGTTGTCATCGTATCCCATGGTCTTAGCGTTGGTGGGCGTGGCTGTCTTGCTTGCCACGGACTTAGTGAATTATATACACTCACCTAAAGGATTATTAGGAACACCATACTAATACGGCGTTTAACCCCCTTTCGCCTTCAGAACTGCCTTAATTCTACGTGGCATTGATTCAACAAGGTGCTGAAAGCATTCTTTAGAAATGTTGGCCCATATTGATAGGATAGCATCTTGCAGTTGATGGAGATTTGTGGGATGCACATCCAGGGCACGAAGCTCCCGTTCCACCACATCCCAAAGATGCTCTATTGGGTTGAGATCTGGTGACTGTGGGGGCCATTTTAGTACAGTGAACTCATTGTCATGTTCAAGAAACCAATTTGAAATGATTCGAGCTTTGTGACATGGTGCATTATCCTGCTGGAAGTAGCCATCAGAGGATGGGTACATGGTGGTCATGAAGGGATGGACATGGTCAGAAACAATGCTCAGGTAGCCCGTGGCATTTAAACGATGCCCAATTGGCACTAAGGGGCCTAAAGTGTGCCAAGAAAACATCCCCCACACCATTACACCACCACCACCAGCCTGCACAGTGGTAACAAGGCATGATGGACCCATGTTCTCATTCTGTTTATGCCAAATTCTGACTCTACCATTTGAATGTCTCAACAGAAATCGAGACTCATCAGACCAGGCAACATTTTTCCAGTCTTCAACTGTCCAATTTTGGTGAGCTCGTGCAAATTGTAGCCTCTTTTTCCTATTTGTAGTGGAGATGAGTGGTACCCGGTGGGGTCTTCTGCTGTTGTAGCCCATCCGCCTCAAGGTTGTGCGTGTTGTGGCTTCACAAATGCTTTGCTGCATACCTCGGTTGTAACGAGTGGTTATTTCAGTCAAAGTTGCTCTTCTATCAGCTTGAATCAGTCGGCCCATTCTCCTCTGACCTCTAGCATCAACAAGGCATTTTCGCCCACAGGACTGCCGCATACTGGATGTTTTTCCCTTTTCACACCATTCTTTGTAAACCCTAGAAATGGTTGTGCGTGAAAATCCCAGTAACTGAGCAGATTGTGAAATACAGTGGAACCTCGGTTTGCGAGCATAATTCGTTCCGGAAACGTGCTTGCAATTCAAAGCACTCGTATATCAAAGCGAATTTCCCCATAAGAAATAATGGAAACTCAGATGATTCGTTCCACAACCCAAAACTATTCATATAAAAATGATTAATACAAAATATAAAGTAAAATACATAATACAAATTAACCTGCACTTTACCTTTAAAAAGAATCATGGCTGGTGTGAGTTTCTAAACTCATGTGGGATTCCACCCAACGGGACGACACGCTGAAGAGTGTCCCAAAGCAATCGCAGTCTCCCAGCGCTGTAGCAGTTCGCCGTATAAGCGCATCCAAAAAGATCGCAGACATGCTATAAGCGCCTGTCGTCAATGGGTCATACAAGGAATAATATAATATTTTATAAAGATCCTGGTACAATAAATAACAGCGCTGTTGCTGTTTCAAGCTGAATAAAGCTGGTGTTAAAGTACTGAGAGTCAGCTTCGTGTTTTGGGGAGCAAGATGGGGACTCGCACTTCACAGCACACACACACAGTCACAATGCTGTAGTAAACAGATGTTGACTATATGAGTGAGGCACACAGACTCAGACGGAGAATAGGAGACGATTGCCAGAGAGAGAGACGCACTGGGCGAGCGAGCGAGATAAGGAGAGAGCGAGAGAGAGACGCGCTGGATGAGCGAGCGAGCGAGATAAGGAGAGAGAGAGACGCGCTGGGCGAGCAAGCGAGATAAGGAGAGAGAGAGAGACACGCTGGGCGAGCGAGATAAGGAGAGAGAGAGAAGAACCATCAGCTCAGTTGTGATCACATGACGCTCGGCAGACGAAGTGTATCCATACTACTCGTATTGAAAGACATCGCTCATTTATCAAGTCAAAATTTATTAAAAATTTTTGCTCGTCTTGCAAAACACTCATAAACCAAGTTACTCGTAAACCGAGGTTCCACTGTACTCAGACCGGCCCGTCTGGCACCAACAACCATGCCACTTCAAAATTGTTTAAATCACCTTTCTTTCCCATTCTGACATTCAGTTTGGAGTTCAGGAGATTGTCTTGATCAGGACCACACCCATAAATGCATTGAAGCAACTACCATGTGATTGGTTGATTAGATAATTGCATTAATGAGAAATTGAACAGGTGTTCCTAATAATCCTTTAGGTGAGTGTATATAGATTACCGTTATTGGGAAACTGGTGCGGGCTTTTGCATATGAAATTTTATACATTTTTTTCGCTCTTCATTACTGATCAATATATTCTCTACTTGATTCACTTATCACTGTGTGTGTGTGCGTGTGTGTGTGCATGAGGGTGCTGTAAGGGCCCGACGTCCTTTAGTGGGATCTGCCATCACAGCCCCTCACCGTGCAAATCGACTGGCATTCATCAGAGAACACACAATTGGCTGCTCTGCCATTGGCACCCCATTCTCTTCACAGATGACAGCAGGGTCACACTGAGCACATGACCAATGTGAAAGAGTCTGGAGACGCCGTAGTGAACGTTATGAAGCCTGCAACATCACCCCGCATGACCAGTTTGGCGGTTGGTCAGTGATTGTCTGTGGAGGTAGAGTTTATCCTTGGAGGGTCACACAGACCTCCACCTGTTAGGGCTCGTTTATACTTCATGCTCAGAATGCGTACGCGCCCGCATCACAGCTGCTACGCGTTCCCAGCGTTCGTTTGATGTGTCCTCTGAGCAGGTCCTCAGAAATTAACATGACGCGTGCACGAGTTGCAGTACCAGCAAAAAGTCAGGAGGCGCAGTGTGCTAAAAGTTGGAATGTGACGGCAGAGTCTCTGTTTGCTATCTACACGTTACAGAAAGCTGCTTTGAGGGTCCTACGAGATCGGTGTGCGCGCTTCGATGATTGATGAATGGTTTGATGTGGTGAAGCAAAATGCTGACATACACAAGTATTCGTGGTGTTTTTATATTTAAGCGTTGCATATTCCCGATCGTAATGACACAATACATTTTAAAAGTCTCACATACCGTGTTTTTTTCTAGGGCTTCCTCCGGTCCTAACAGCAGCGGATCGCCACACTGAGCACATTAAATGTATGATATTCCAACTCTCTGCACATTTAGAATCCTTAAGATTTATACCTGATATCACTTTCATGATGAAATGCATTAAAGTATGTATGTTACATTTTACAGATAAATCGGTAATAATGAATACTGTTAATAATTACACACATGGGGGTGACACGGTGGCGGAGTGTTAGCGCTGCTGTCTAGCAGGGAGTCACGTCGCTGGTATTCCCTGCCTGGAGTTTCCATGTTTTCCTGCTGGGTTTCCTCAGTGTGCTCCGGTTTCCTTCCAAAGATATGCAGATTTGGTTACATTAAAATGACTCAAGTGTGTGTGAGTGCTTGTATTCACCTTGCGATGAGCCAATGCCTCGTCCAGGGATTGTTTCTGCCTCATGCGCAATGCTAGCTGAAATGGACAAATCCATGGACTGATGGATTTAATCATTAAACATCCTTTGTCAGAGATATTGCGGTAAGGTGTCATCAGAATTTAATGGGTGTTCCAGGCAATTCACAACACAGCACAGCCGAACCTGTTCTCAGCGTGATATCTCGCACTACCAACTGGTGAATTCCTCCAGATTTACGTAAAGTATGCGCGCAAGTATAAACAGTACAACGCTTGCGTAGCAGAAGCGTCCGCTGCAGCATGCGTTGCGTGAAGTATAACCCCGGCCTTAGGCAACGGCACTCTGACTGCTGTTAGATACCAGGATGAAATCCTCAAGAGTCATTGTCAGACCTCACACTGGTGCTGTGCTCCCTCAGTTCCTCCTGGTGCAGGACAATGTCTGGCTTCATGTGGTCAGAGTGTGTAGGCACATCTTGAATGAAGAAGGCATTGATGTCATTGACTGGCCCACATGTTCCCTAGACCTGAATCCAATTGAGAACCTCTGGGACGTTATGAGTCGGTGCACCCGACGCCACCAAGTAGCACCACAGACTGTCCAGGAGCTCACAGATGCCCTGATCAGGTCTGGGAGGAGATCTCCCAGGCCACCATTCGCCGTCGCATGCCCAGATGACAGGAGTGCATACAGGCACATGGGGGCCACACACACACATACTGGCGAGTCACATTAGGGGTCGCTGTGATGAAATTCACGCAAGTTGGATCAGCCTGGGATATCAGTTTTTGAATCTGATTTTCGGTGTGACGTTCAATCAGGGTTGTTGATTTTGGTTTCCACTGACCGTTGTTACATCATTTTGTTCTCAATGAATTACACAGGATTACTCAGGAAAAGATTTTCCACTTGACTATTTCATCCATTGAGATCTAATGTGTGATTTAAATGTTCCCTTCATTTTTTGGAGCAGTGTGTAATTTTGCTCAAGGTCCCATAATTTTTTTTTTTTTTTTTAGTGTGATCTTTAATTAAAGCATCGTTTAAAACTGTCATCTTATAAAAGAAGCAATGTGAACACCGCTTTGAATGATTAGACATGAAATACACAGCATCAGAAACAGGCCACTCCAGATTGACACAAGTGACGTTGATTATTTCAAAGAACGTGCAGCGGTAGAAGCATTTCAAACACAACATACTGTTTAATGAACTCTGTGTTATCCAAGTCTATGATGTGAAACGCTAACAGCTGTTCATCTATGCAATGTAGTCAGTACTGTTTGCTTTTTTTTTTTGTTTCTTTTAAATCAAATTCAGCAAATCCACCTGGTAATTCAAGTTTTACAAACCGAAAATCAAACAGTGTAGATCTTCAATGGTCAGCCGATTCCTTTCAAGGATTTCAAGTATCTGACAGGTAATACAATTAGGTATATTCTCGCTATCTTTAAAAAACAAACTAGGAATTCAGAAAATATACTTTTAAAATGTTCTGTTTGCTGGAGGACAGGAAAATCATTACTCCTCCAGCTCTCTCTGGCAATGTTACCATATTGTAAAGCTAAATTCTAAACCGTAATTGATACTGCACTCAATCTGCCCAAATAATGAAGTCAGTGGCCCAATCGACACCTAAAACTCAGCTCGCTGTTTAAGAGGCCCAACTGCAGTTTCAGACCTAAGGTGGCCCTTCAGACGTCAAGACATGCAAGACGAGCTTTTCTGTTAAAAATGTTCTGCCACTCACTCACCGGAATGTTCCGTTTGTGCAAATCCACAAGCTGACTGCAATGGAGAGGGCACCTGGAGGATTGTCCCAGTGTGACTCTTTATTAACCTCCTTGGCGTTTAACTCAAATGTGACTCGGGCTTGGAATTCTATGTAATTATGGTTAAACCCGAGTCAGGGTTTGGGCTGACACGCAATGATCTGATTTACAGTTTTAACTGTCAGGGAAGTATTCTGCTGCCATCTAGTGGATTAAATAACATTACGCTGCAAAGAAATCATAAATATTTCTGTGTGTTTTGCCAGTCAAAGATCAGTCAATCAATATGGGGCTCAGCGCTCAAACAAAACACAATGGCATATAAACGAGAAGCTGTAAAGCCAGTTTTAGAACAAACTGAAGCTGAAGCATTAGCTGAATCAAGTGACAGATAGAGGTGACAATAATGTGAAGTGGTCATCAGACGTTGACAGAGATAATGACACTGATGGCACTGTACGACCGAACCTCCGTGATATGCCTGGTGGACTTTGGTTGCCTGAAAGTTCACAGTGGTACAAAGTAGGTGTGTGGTAAATTGACTGTGAACAAGTAGAAAAACATCAGCACCCTATACACTTTTCACAATTCAGCAAGTGTCGATATGGAAGCCTGCAATAACACAATAGGCGGCGTCAAGCGTGCGGATCAGACACTGACATTCTACCTTCTTATGCACAAGCAAGCGAAAAAAAAAAGATTGCAAAGACAGACACTTCTACTGTCCTGATTGTGACGTCGAGCTGTGTGTTGGCAACTGTTTCAAAACAGGTCCCACGAAGGACGTGTACGGAATCTGCTTTAGTACAGCAAAGGACACTCGACAGGCCTTTCTTACGGTTTTTTATGTTGATATTTACATGTTTCCGTTACACATATTTTCGTATTGAAAAAAAAAAAAAATTCAACATTTTCGCCTTGTTTTTCAGGGCAAAAACATAACGCTAAGGAGGTTAACCTGTAAGAAGTACACATTAGGTTGACTGAAAAAAATCGAAATGAGCAGACGTTTCTGAGTATCGACTAACCGAGTGTATTCAGAATGGGCCTTTACGGTCAACCCTATACAAACAGAACATATATCCTGCTTTAGTAACATGTTGAGTTATGTTTAGGAGACGTCGAGACCAATCAAGTGTGCTTGGGTGGGGGGCTTTCCTGCCAACCCTGAAGCAACATATTACTCACATACATACACACACACACACCGTTTCTGAGTCACATGTACAGTTAACTAGTCTAGCATCCTGGAACCTAACAGTCACTCCGCCTCCCCCATTTACCTGAACTGCACTGTGCCAGAAGGTCCTAAACTGTCTGTGTCTCGGTCAACTTCATTGCATACTAAGTATGCAACCGTTAATTACCAACTAATCTATGAAGGTATTTTCCAACCCCATCAGACTGTACCTTGATGAGAAGGTAAAAATATTTAATTCATTAAATAAAAATGTTTCTGGTCACGCTAACTAGTATTCTTTAAACGCATTCAGACAACAGTCTATGTATACGGTTACTAGTCTGTACCTAGTTCGTAGCACTAGTAACTAAGAAATACATTTTACATTAAAACCGTAACTTTTTTTCCTTCTTTTTTTTTTTTAAACCAGCATCCTTCAACAAAACCTTTAGAGGTTTTGGAAAAGTCACAAAATGGCTTAACAATCACATACTGTAGCATCTACTAGGAAGGACGGCAGGTCAACAAAGATGAGGTCCTTCAAATGGCTGCTGGAATTCATTTTCCTCACACACCTAATATGTCCTTATGACATATTCACCAATCATCTGCAATGGAGCTAAATGCATACAAGTGTGTGATTTTCTTCTTCTTTTAAAAATAAAAAACAATGGATGGACGGGAGAATCCTTACATCATCTAATCCTCTCCCCCCCAAAAAAAACAAAAAAAAAGGAGCTTTTCAAAGTTCACTTCATCACTTTTCTACTGGCCAGCAGTCGACATGATAAAAGCTAAGTATTCTATTGAGCTATGTGCCACAGTGCCAGGCACGGAAAACAACCCTCAAAAAAGATCAAACTATTGACACTATAGTCGGATGTGGATGTCAAAGGAGAAAATGGTGGCTTAATAAGCTGTGTGCAAATCTACAGCCTGATATCTAAGAAAAGAGATCAACCACTTGAGGATGGGATGGGGATGAATAAAAGGTTAAAAAAATGGTTCTATCTACATTTTGCCAAAAGTCTTTTTGTCACTCTTCTTTCCGGAAACGGACATCAGCGTGTTTTCCTAGCTGTCCACGCTGATCGTTTCCTCTGAGCAGGTTGAACGGTACCACGGGAGCGCCCGGCTGTCACCGTTTCTTTCTCATCTTCAGCTTCCTTGTTTTCACTTAATGGTTCAAGAGACTCGGTTGCTTCCTTACTTTCAATGCTTGCAGGTGCATCCAGCTGAGCAGTGGCCATCTCTTTGGCCACAGTACAGTCTTTATTTGCATTCTCCTCTACTGGCCTTTTAGCCACTGGACTGTCAGTACACTGTTGGGCCCCACAGTCTGTTTCTTTCTGATCTTCTTTCACTTTTTCTGTTGAGCAGCATTCTGTGTCAGTCCTTCCTTCTGTGGGAGAGGACAAAGTAGCTACATTTTGTAAATCCAAAACATCATCTTTTGGATCTTTCACATGGTTGCCTGGGGTTGTGGCATTGTTGTCACCACTTTGTTTGTTCAAGTCATTAGGGATAGCATTTGTATGGTCCAGGAGTTTCGATTCTGCTCTAGTTAACACTATATTGTCTGAATTCACCCCATCACAGTCTTGCGCCTCTTTGTTTTGACTAATGTCAGTTTCTGAACCGGCAAGCACTGACTGCTGTTTATTGTCGGCTTCCTCACAGTAGCATTCATGTGGTTTCCCAAGCCTGGTGACTGGGTCCTTATTTGTAGGCTCTTCCCGTTGCCTTGATGCTCTGTATTTCTGTGTAGGGACATAAGACAATAAAAACTTGGGATTTCCACTTTATGAAGTATTTACTTATCAATATTTTAACATTACCATATTTTGTTTAATAAATTCTAATATCTTAAGACTTTTAAGATGGTACATGAAAATGAGGGTGCAACAGGAAATAAAAATAAACCAAGTAAACTTAACCTCAAATTATTTGAAAAGTCAAGTGACTTTATTGTCATTCATAGATTGTGTTGCATCATAGCGTGGCACAAAATAACGTTCTCCAGTACCACGGTGCCACATATACATAAAAACAGTACATGTGCAAGACAGGTAAAGAGTTAAACCTATGAGAGACGGCCAGCAGCTCAGCCCGGCTGGGATGCCCCTGAAATGGAAGGATGGGGGAAGGCAGCTACTTTTGGACACACTAGATGGCAGGTCCCATGGAGTGTAGCGGTGCCCTGGATTCCCACAGGGCATCCTGGGACTTGGAGTTCGGTTTCTTAGCTCTGTTGGGTGCCATGGGTGATGCCAGGGGGTGCTGTGAAAGGACCTGGGGAGTCATGCTTCCCTTATAGCCCGGAAGTACTAGGAAGTCATGATGAAGGAAGCCCCAAAGTATTTCCAGGCTGATTAAAGTCCTGGAATTCTCCATCTGATCCGGAAACACTGGCAAGTCAGGTGGTAGGAAGAATAGAAGCACTTCCGGGTCAAGGACTAAATAAAGGACTGCTGTGAACCCAGCAAGCGAGCCAGAGTTGGGAGGAGGTGTGAAGTAGAAAGCAGAGGGAGATTGTTGTGCTTTGTGATTTACTTGCCTGTGTTATTGTGGCTGTGATGCTTGGGGAGCATTGTTTAAAGAAAAAAAATAATTAAAAAGATCTTCTTGGTGCTTTTACCTGGTGTCCCGAGTGCCTGTCTTTTGGGTTTAAAGGAGCAACAGTGCCACCTAGCGTTCACATATTATAAACTAGGAACAGATTTGTGGAGACGGGGAAGCAGATTTCAGAGTACAGGCAGCCAAGGGGTAGAAGGTGTTGCCAAAACTTGACAGAACTGGCTCAGTAATTCAGCACACATTCGGCCCAATGAAAGTGTGACAAAGACTGTGGGAAGGGTGAGAGCGGCCCCCCACAATA
This sequence comes from Polypterus bichir lapradei, assembly GCA_026402145.1. Lineage (NCBI taxonomy): Eukaryota > Metazoa > Chordata > Cladistia > Polypteriformes > Polypteridae > Polypterus > Polypterus bichir. Next base: position 120,811,888 of record JANRMT010062806.1, on the reverse strand, counting down.
CTGTGGGCATCAGAAGTGGAGATATTTCTGTGCCTTCTTGGCTATGGAAGTAGTGTTGATTGACCAAATAAGGTCAAATGCCAACTATGTACCACAGACTTTGGTGCTCTTGGCCAATTCCACAATAGAACCCTTGAGGTGCAGGGTGGTTTTGACAGTATGGGCCTTTCTCAGGCCAACAATCATCTCCTTAATTTCTTCATGTTAAGAGACAAATTGTTGCACCAGTCTGCCAATCTTTGTAATTCCATCCTGTAAGCTGACTCGTCTCCATTGCTAAAGAGAACCACCATCGTTGTGTTTTTAGCAAACATTAACAAAGGTATTGAAGCTTTATGCACAGTGAACAGAAGTGGGCCGAGTAATCAGGCCTGGGGAAGTAATAGTGCTCAGCACGATGGTGCTACTGATGCGGACTGTCTGAATCTCTCTGCCAGGAAGTCCAAGCTCCAGCTGTTGTAGCCTTGCAAGCCCAACTTCCCTATGAGCTTTTATGGGTTGATGGTGTAAAATGCTGAACTGAGGTCTATGAACAGCATTCTAGCAGAAGTCTCTCTTTTGACTAGATGATTTGGTATTGTCAATGGAATAATCAGGGTGATAGGGAAACGGGAGAGGGTCATGTGATGTTGGAAGTCCGAAAACAAAATAACTTTCAATGACTATGTAAAAATAAAGGGCACTGTTAGCAATTGATTTCTTCAATATATACTGTATACTTGTGTTCTTTTATTTTCAGATCAATGCATCACAAATAGATGAAAAGGGTGGTGATGCCACTGGCTTGTTATTTTACTTGAAGTCAATTTGTATATATTAACCCTTAAACTGCCAGAACCAGCTATAGTCGGTTCTCAATGCAATTTGCCAGCACGCTGGAGCCGAGTATATTCGGCAAAGTACATTCGTTGAACGCCACAACTGGCTAAAGTCGGTTTCCAGTGCAATTTGCTAGCACACTGGAGCGGAGTATATTCAGCGATGTACATTCATTGAATGGTGCAAGCGGCTATAGTCATTTCCCAGTGCAATTTGCCAGCACACAGAGGCCGAGTATATCTGGCGACGTACATCCATTGAGCGCCGCAACTGGCTCTAGCCACTTTCCAGTGCAATTTGCCAGCACGCCGGAGCTGATCAGTCAGTGCCGTATATTTGTTGAGCAGCCAGCTCATGACCACTGCCAGCCCCTGCAGCCTCATTGTCCCTGGGATTCAGCCGCTGCACTAGTCCAGCCTGCCAGCATCAGCGCTTACCTTTGTGTGCTTGCTTGTGCAGTTGGCTCGTGATTTACTAAATTTCATCAATGGTTTCAGTTGCACCTTGCACATATGATAATAGATTGTTGCAATAGTTTTTTTGAATAGTTTTTACAGTTTTAGAGTTGGCAGTGTGTAAAATAATCAGTGTTGCAGTAATTGTGATGCTCTTTGCATGAAAAAAAAATGTGTTCCATTAAAATTTCACATTTTCTTTGTGAATTGTGACATTTACTTAAAAAGTACAGCAAAAAAGTATTTGGCGTCCAGGGGTGCATTAACCCCCAAGTATGTGGCAGTTTAAGGGTTAAGCAAGCCATCTTTATTTTTACAGAAATGTATGGCTCTCACGCATTGGAGTGTAGAGGTGTTACCACTAGAATCCCTGAAGCACTACGAAAAAAGTTGTAATGCCGGGCCACCTTAAATTCCCTCGCACCGCGTCATCAGCGTCTTTGTTTTGCAAATGTGTCGATCAGCACAAGCAGCAGGCAGCCAGCCTGCTCACTCATCCCCTGTCCGAGGCAGCTGAAGTCAAGTGAGACGGAAATACTCAGAACTGAAGTCTGTTTATCTGGGTGCGAGGTGTCTGGAATTGTAATGGGGTCAACTGTTACTCTGAATACGTACATTTCATGTGTGTCCCCTGTCTACAACAATCTGTTTAAATGAAGCATGACAGGAAATGCGCAGTAAGAAATGTTGAACACATAACTAAAACAGAACCTTTTTTCCTGTTATAGTAATTGACAAAATGCTGACATGACGTGTACAATGTGTGAAGACTGAAGTCCAAATATCAAATAAACGCTTTCACTAAAGGTGTAACAAAACAAGTGCGCCTGACAGATGAGTGAGCAGGCTGCCTGCTGCCAGTGCTTATTGACACATTAATAATAATAATAATTCATTTTATTTATATAGCGCCTTTCCTATGCTCAAGGCACTTCACAGAGTTTAAGAAAGAATGGCAGAGTATACAGTATATAGCATTGTACTAAACCAGATAAATAAATAAAGATGAGTAAGATAGTAAATTCACAGAAAAGCCAAACAGACAACATAATTGATGGGTCTCGCACACACACACAGGTTACATGAGTATCTTGACATGGAGGTAAACTGAGAGAAGGGTAATAAAGTCAGGATGAGCTAAAAGCCTTCCTGTACAGATGAGTTTTGAGTTGTTTTTTTTAAAGAATTCATGGAGTCAGCTGATCTGATTAATTTCGGTAGGTCATTCCAGAGTCTGGGCGCTATACAGCTGAAGGCCCTGCTGTCACCCATGGAGTGTAGATTAGTGTGGGGCACAACAAGATTGCCAGAATCAGAGGACCTTAGTGGGTGGACAGGCACACAGTGATGGAGAAGGTCACTGATGTAGTTTGGCGCGAGGTTATTTAAGGTTTTGTAGGTTATTAGCAGAATTTTATATTCAATTCTGTTAGACACAGGGTGCCAGTGAAGGCGAAGCAGGATGGGTGTGATGTGCTCGCTGCTGCTGGTCCGTGTTAGGACTCTTGCAGCCGAGTTTTGAATAAGCTGGAGCTGTGATAGAAGATTAGAAGGGGCACCTGCCAGTAGGGAGTTACAATAATTGATGCAGGATGTGATAAAAGCATGGACAATTTTTTTAGCGTTAGAAAAGGAGATGAAGGATCGAACAGGGGATATGTTACGGAGGTGAAAGTAAGAAAGTTTCCTAATGTGATTTATGTGAGCGGAATAAGAAAGGGAGGAATCAAAAATGACACCAAGAATCTTTGCAGTAGAGGCAGGTCTGATGAGATCACCACCAAGATTGACTGGGAAGGAGCTCATTTTATTACATTTGCAAAACAAAGATACCAAGGATGAGGTGCAAGGGAATTTAAGGTGGCCCAGCACCACGACTTTTTTTGTAGACTTCATTGATTCTAGTGTTAAGCATTTATTAATGTCCATAACCACCCTCCTCCACAGTGTCAAGGGAAGTATTCAATGCCTTTAGAATGTACTTAGACCCCTTCACTTTCTTCAGATTTTGTTATATTGCAGCCTTGTGCTAAAATAATTTCAATTAATATTTTCAACTGATCGAGCAACACTCAAAACCCTAGAATAACAAAGCAAGAACATGATTTTAAAAAGTTTTTCTTTTAAAAATAATACACTGAAATATCACATTGACACAAGTATTCAGATGCTCTGCTATGACTACTTGAAATATGGTTCAGGTGTACAGTATCCCATTCTATTGACCATCTTTGAGATGTTTGTAGAACATCTTTGGAGTCCACCTGAAGTCAATTCAATTGATGACAAAAGGTACACAGAGATGAGCAAAAACTAAGCCATGGTGTTAAAAAAAAAAAAAAACGGTCAGCAGCGCTTAGGGACAGGAGGGCACAGGTCTGGGAAAGGTTACACAAAAATTACTGTCACACTGAAAGTTCCCTAGAACACAGTGGCCTCTATAATTCTTAATTGGACAAACTTTGAAACAACCATGAGTCTTCCTAGAACTGGCAGCCCAACCAAACTGAGCAATTTGAGGACTTTGCTAAGAGAGATGACCAAGAACCCTACGGTCAATCTGACAGAACTCCAGAGAATGTATATGAAGATGGGAGAAAATACAAGAAGGACAATTATCACTACAACACTCTGCTGGGGTGCACTTTAAAGCAGAGTGGCAAGATGCAAGTCTCTCCTCAGGAAAAGACTTGGTGTTTGCAAAAAGGAACCTAATGGACTCTGAGACTATGAAAAAAAAGATTCTCCAGTCAGATGAAGCCAGGACTGAAGCATTTGGCCTTACATTTGTCCAGCATGTCTGTAAGAAACCCGGAACCGCTTATCACCTGAGCAATACTATTCCAATTGTCAAGCATTGTGGTGGTTGTTTTTTAGCAGCAGAAGCTGGAGAGCAGTCAGAGTCAGGGTTGAGGGAAAGCTGAGTAGGGTAAAGTACAGAGATATTCATAATAAAAACCTGATCCAAACTAGGCCGAATACTCGCCTTCCAACAAGACAATGACCATAAACTCAAAGAAAAGACAATACAGGAGTGGCTTAGGAATAATTCTGTGAATGTCCTCAAGTGGCCCAGCCAGACCCTGGACTTGAACTCAATTGTACATCTTTGGAAAGACCTGAGAATAGTTGTTCACCAACAGTCTCCATCCAACCACACAGAGGAACTGCAGCTTATTATGTCAGACCCAAGAACACTTTGGGCTATAATCACTGCCAAAGGGGCTTCAACTAAGGATGCATTAACACTGGCAATTTGTTCCGTGCCCAAGAACATTTGTCTGCATGTAAGCCCTCAAAGTCTAGTTTGTTTAACTGGTCTGATTGCTTTGTGCCAGGCCAACCGTTCCATAATCCCTTGCCCGCTTGAAACAGGTGGGCCCGATCATGGTTCAGTAGCAACAGTGTGATTGCTAAACATGCCCAAGCATGGAAAACAGACATGACATTGATGATGTGACAAGTCGGAGAGTGCAATTCTCATTTCATTTAATATCTTTTGAGTTAAAAACAGGTTTTTACTCTCACCTTACACATGAACGTGAATTGTAATTTGCAAGAAAAGCTGCAAAATCCTCCCTTAACATCATTTGTCACCATAAAAATCTTCTGGGATGTGCAGCACAATTAACAGCAAAACACTCTGCTGTACACTCAATAAATCTGTAAGAAGGCAGAGCATAATACTGCCCTACACGACTCCAAAACAACCACAAAATAAGTCAAATCATTTTGACATGCATGCTGTCACACCGTGCTCGGATCTTGTTTTGGCTTTACACGAGGTTGCATGGTCATGACAAAAATGTGCCCGGGCCCAGAACATTAAGCACAGTGTGAGTGCAGGCCAGCGGGGATGATCACGCTTGGGTACGGTACGGAACAAATGTGCCTAGTGTGAGTAAACCGTAAGCAAAGGGTCTGAATGCTTTTGTCAATGTGATATTTCAGTTTTTTTTATTTTAGTAAGAAATTAGATTAAATTCTGTTTTCAAATTGTCATTCTGGGGTAATGAGGTTGCTTGATGTGGGGAAAAAATGAATTTAAAAAGATTTTAATCTTAAGACTGCAACATCATAAAATGTGAAAAATATGAAGGGATCCAAATACTTTTTGATGGCACTACACCAGGTATGTTGACCTAAGAGAGGAAGAAAAGATTACACATTTAATCAGGCCTGAGAATTCCCCAATAGTAGCTGGAGACTGTTGCACACGGAAAGAAAGTCTCATCTCCCTTCTTATCTTTTTTTTCCACCGTGCTCTCACAGAATGTACCACCATAAGGCACTTTGCAAAGTGCAGATTACAACAAGAACAATATGAATCCATGGTTTAACATGTACACAAACAAATACTTAGAAACAAAAGCACATGCACCCAGTTTCTGCCTTATAATCTGTACTACTCTGCCCTACAAAATGTTTAAATACAGTTTAAATATAACGTTATAAACTTTACCAGACTTCTCACCTGCAAATGTTCAAAGTGTGCAAGTGATTTGCAGTGTGACACTCTAGCAGCTGACTCAAAATGGTAGAACTTGTGGCAAAGTCTGCAGAGGAAGCCAGCAACGGGAATCACAAAACTGGACCCTGGAAATATAAAAATGCCACAAAATTAGAGGAAGTAGTACAGAGTGAGCCAAAATGAAGTAGCACATTTCTCAAGGTCATTGCACGAGGTAGAGGCTGGCTGATGGGTGGGCTTTGGGTCCTTTGATAGTTTTCTGTAAGCAACATGCCTTGGTCAGCTCGGCACTGTGCTTTTGCTGTCAAAGTGTTCTTCAGAAACAACGAATCCATCATCACTATGCAACGCGCCTTCCGAACGCACTTCAGCATTCCTCCTAACGGTGACTTCACAAATCGGCTAAATTTAGACAGACGGGTACAACATTGAACAGAAAATCTCCAGGTCATCCTCGGACTCTACAAACGCCTGAAAACATCCAAGCTGCAAGGGCATCAATTTTATTTTGCACTCTCCTAGACGTTTAGTGCGTTTCTGCCTTAGGCATTTCCAAAGTGTCTTTGAGGAGGATTTTGCATGAGGATCTTAATTTCCATCCATACAAAACGATAGTAGTGCAGGAGCTCACAGAGAGACTGGGAGAGTTGTGCGCAAACATTCTGCAAACCGTTCATCGAGATGCCATCGTCACGTGCAGCGACGAGGCACATTTCCATTTGAATGGTTGCATTAATAAGCAAAACTTTCGCATCTGCACCGAAACCAACCCTCGTGAACTTCACGAGAGACCCCTGCACATCGAGCGTATTACAGTTTGGTGTGCCATTGCAGAATTTGGCATTGTAGGCCCTTACTTTTTTGAGGTGGGGTAAGCAAAGGTCACCGTCACATTCAGGACGTTAAATTGAAATGCTAGAGAACTTTTTGTGGCCCCGGCTGGAAGAAACGGATGTGATGGATGCCTGGAGTAACAGCACACATGGCGCGGAGATCCATGCAAGTTTTGTGGGAGATGTTTCCAGGGAAGCTGATGTCCCTGCGTGGTGATGTCGGATGGCCTTCACGTTCGCCTGATCTCCATGCGATTTCTTCTTGTGGGGCTCTCTCAGGTTAAAAGTATACACACACACTGATCTCAAAACCTTGAAGCCCTCAAGGACACTATTCACCACAAAATTGTTACTAATCCCTTAGAAATGGCCGAATGAGTCATGAGAGCGTTCAGAAATCATCTCAAAGAGTGTATTGCTAATGATGGCCACCACCTTGAAGACATCATTTTTAAAACACAGTGGAAAAAAAAATCTATTTTGTATACCCTTTCTTGTGTCGTAATGAAATGTATTTCATCTTGTAGCGTTTTTGCAGAATAAACATTTGAAATGTGGATCTTCTTTTTGGCTCACCCTGTACCTTATAGACTCATCAACAAAAAACATCTTCAGCTCTGCCCAGTCAGCCTTTGTTAGCAGAAGATGCTAAAAATGTAGAAATTCACTCATTTAAACACTTAGTATGAGGACCTCACCAAAGTATCCTGCACATAAGTGGATTACTGATAGGTTCAAAACCACATATTATGAGCAGTAGAGCTTTTGGAAAGGCTGTCGACATCAATCATTATTGAGAGGCCACACAAAGTCAAAGCTATTGTTCTTACTAATAAAAGAGTAACGATAAAGGGATTTGCATTACAACTTGTTGTCAATTTGCAGGTGATAATGAGGTGAAAAACGTACCACATAACTGGCTTCACATCACAGAAAAAGAACACATTCAGAAGATGGCAGACCTCAGCTCTAAGTGTAATGAGAAGCAGGTAGACAATATTGAAAAGTAATGAATTTGAAATGTCTAATAATACAAAAACTTTTCTTGGACATGGACAAAATGTGTTGGTACCCCTTAAAGATTACACTTTCACAAAACTAAAAAAAAAAAAACAATAAAATAAAAAATACTGCAGCAGCAGTCAGACTGCCAAAATGTAGGCTTGGATGGACAGCTACAGTGATTTTCAGCTATGGTCTTTTGCAGAAAGACCATGTTGTCAAAAATATGTCATAGTTTTGAGAGAATAAAACTTACCATACTGTGTCTCAGAATTGTACTGGGTATTTTCATTCATATCTTCAAGTGTTACTTCCTTCTGCACTTGGGTACTTCCCTACAAAGAAACCAAGGAATTTGTGGTTAACTGTTAATCAGGGGGAAGGGCCCACCTTTCAAATGGTTTTGTTGTGCAAGGAAAACTTTAACATGACAAAACATGGATTTGTGCAGTCTTTAATTAAATAATCGCGTCCCGTGAAGTGCAGATGTGCTTCATTCCGGGGTTGACTGGGGTGCTTGGCTGATCATGCACACATGTGCAAATGCAAGCAGATCAGTGTGGTGCCTTTGTTCACACCTCAAAGTGGACCAAGCACCACACCTGCGCCCAATCAGGCCGTATAATAAGGAGTGTGCACGACAGAGGTGGAACAGAAAGAAAGATTGAAAAAGGAAGACATGGAGGTTAAAGGAAATAAAAGTAATGGAGAGAAGGGAAGGAACAAGATGGACCTGGTGAGAGACAGAAGGGAAGCTGGCTGATGGGAAAATAAGCCCTGGGGAAGAAGCGTGTGGCTGACGCTCAATAGGTAGCCAAGGGTTGCACCTGCTGAGAAGCCTGGGAGCAGAAGCGACCAAAACACTCAGGAGAACTCCCCAGCAATGCCGGTGAATGACAGCAGGAGTTGGAGGAAATAAAGCTCGGTATGTTGCCCTGTACACAATGATGGACTAGAAACAGGGTCCCGAGAGGGATCAAAGGGTGGTCTGGGTCTGCTGGTTGAAGCCCCCTCATGCTCAGGAATCCGAAGAGGATAAGCCAGGGAGCCGTCGGATTTTAGAAAGCAGCAGAGAGGCTTGTTGTTTTAGAGCAGGGGTGCCCAATGTGTCGATCGCGATTGACCGGTAGATCGCGTTGCATTCAAAAAAATTTTTTTTTTTAATGTTAGTCTATCATATATCCTCCCTATGGCGTTTGCCACTTCATTGACATACAGGGCGGCCAGTCTGAGGTCTCTTTTCTTCTAACACACTGGTCATCCCGCACGCATTTTCAAACGTGCGAGCTACTGCAAAACTCCAGCTGTGATCTAGTTAGCCTTCCAATTTATATCGACTAAAGAAGGGATTAAAAAAAAAATTGTTTGGGGAGGGTATGGGCTGAATGTGGAATTGGAAGAGGATTTTTTTTTCTCACAATGTCACAATCGAAGTGCGTTTGTCTGATCTGTCAATCTATCATTGCTATTCCAAAGAAGGAAAATGTGGAAAGGCACTTTTGAACTGTTCATAAAAACTACGAAACTGACTTCCTTCCGAAAAGCGATCTGAGAAAGAGAAAGGAGAGGGAACTAAAATCGCAGTTAATTGGACAGCCATCATTTTTCACTCGGCTGAATTCAAAAGCAAAGATGGACACACCAAAGCATCGTTCCGGGTGAGTCACTCGATCATTAAGCTTAAGAAGTGTGCTACCACCTTGACTGCATTATTCAGCTCTACTTATTTATGCGAGTCAGCCTTTTCCCACATGAAGATTATTAAATCCAAATACGGTAGTGACCATAAATGTATTGAATTGTTATTGTGCCATAAAGGTTATTCAGTTATGCAAGGTACGACAACATATATTTTATGTATATATAGCATTTTTAAAGTAGGTAGATCATTTCGACCTGGTCATTTTAAAAGTAGCTTGCAAGCCGAAAAAATGTGGGCACCCCTGTTTTAGAGGAATATGTTTCCCTTGTGTTTTAACATTTTATGGAAATATTTATTTGGATAACTTAACCTCCACTGGACACTCACTGGTTTTACGGATTATTTATTGACAATTGATATGAATCACTGCACTAACTGCACTGTTTTGTTTCCTTTTAGGTTCTAATAAAAGCACTGACACTTTTTTTTTAATTATCCCTTGTTGAATGTGTGTGTCCTCCTTTGCCTGACAGGTTGAAGAGGCTCCCAGATGAGACAAGGGGACGGGTTGGGTCAGGTGGGACCAACCTGGACTGTCACACTAATGGACTTAAAATGACAAAATAATAAGAGAATGTTCTATAAACCTGCCTGATCCAACTCAGGGGTATAAAGGACTTATGTCAATCTTGGTAGGAGTGTACACAAGGCAGGTACCCCTCCTGGATGAGGTGTCAGTATATTCTTGAGCACCTTTATGCATGCACCTGAGCAGACATGAGGAGAATGTGCAACCTCTATACAAAGGGTTCCCAAAGTGGTTGATATCTGATTTGAACTTTCTAGGGGTCGATACTTTCAATAAAAAAATTGGGGGGTCAACGACAGCAAAAATAGACCCCCTTACTACTGCTATTTGTTTGTTACTTCAAAATATCTATGATTCCAATAGGTACCTAATTAAGAAGTAAAATAATTCAAAAAAACACTTTTTTGATAAAAACACATTACATACCAAACTTGCGAACAAAAAAGGTAAAATGTGTCATTAAAAGAGTCACACATAAGAATGCATGAAAATACATGTAACACAAACATACAGTATCTGTGCATTGTCTTGTTGAACGTATCAAAGCAAGTGCAGACATGAAAAACCGTTGCATGTCCGCACTTGCTTGCGGTGGGATGAGACGACGGATATTCGATATTAGCAGAATCTATCAGTCTTGTACAGTCATGCTTTCATAAAACACTATAAATTGGTTCGTTTGATGTGACATGTACTTACTTGTGATTTGAACTTTGAATATAATTATTTATTGAGGAGCAGTACTACGAAAAAGAAAATCGGAGGACACAGTTTATTTATTCGAGTAAGAACAAAAATCTTCTGTTTCAAGTACGTACATACTTTATTGTTTTTTTTGTTTTTTTTTTTAATCACAGGGGCAGTCGAAATTGTTTGTTAGTAAAAGTTTGTATTTCTTCCGATAATAATATGACTGAACCAAAAAAGAAATGCAGACAGTACAGCTTGGACTATTTGTACTTATTTTGAATTTACATATTTATTTCATAAATGTCAAAAATGTAAAAAAAAAAAAAAAAAAAAAAAAAAACTCTGCTCGTATTTTTTTGCTTAAATTTTCGTTAGTGCAGGTTTCAATATTAAATGTTGCACAAGATAATGCCATATTCCGTAGCCATTTTATCTTTTTAAATCATAATTACAAGTGATTAAAATCTGATATCTAGTGAAATATTTAATATTGAATACTGTACAAATGTATTAATTTGAGTAAGTAAAGTAAATGACTAGGGGGTCGACAGTTTTAAAAGTTTTTGGTAAAGGGGTCGGCAGCCGAAAAAAGTTTGGGAACTCTTGCTCTATACCAACAAGGTATGAAAACTATACCAGGATGCTGGAACTGTGACACATCCATTCTATCTGCAGTCCCACCATGCTGCCCACAATACAGCTATAATAAAAGCAGTACTTTTAAATACAGTACTGCCATGTTGCTACACAAGTCAATCATGAACACAACTGGCAAACAGACTCTTAGCAGATGTACTGTAAAGTCAAAAAGTGTTTCTGTTGGCATAGCACATCTACCATTGAACTCACAACATGTTAAAATGGCATTTTCTAAATGTTCTTGTGCACAGCTTATGTCATGTCCCAAGTATTACTGCAAGGTTACACTTAGACTTAATATTTTAAAAATTCTGTTATGGTTAAACTAGCATTCCTCCCCCCAACTTATACTGAAATGGCTCGTTTATCTTTTTTGTACAGGTCAGGGAGCATGCACTGGTACAGTGAGTTGCTGCACCCACCACATGACGAAACAACTCGGGATCCTAGTTGGCAACCCCCCCATGCAGACCTGTGGTCCAGTTCCACCCTCTGAAAATGACCCTCTCTCTGACGCAGCCAAGTGTTACGTGGGCGACCCCTTGGCCTGGTCCAGCCACTCGGGTCCTCAACAATGAGGATTTTATGAGCTGGATCACCCTCGGGGAATCGCGCCATATGGCCATAGCGCCATAACTGACGCTCCCTCACAATGCAGGTCATGTGCCTCATTTGGGACTCCATGAGCAACACAAAGTCAAACCAGCTTTACCCAAGGATTCTCCGAAGAGAAACAGTACCAAAAGAATCCAGTCTTCGTCTCAGGTCAGTGGATAGCATCCATGTCTCAAACCATATAGCAAAATGGAAGCACCAGGACTCTAAAGACTTGGACCTTTGTCCTTTTGCATAGGTATTGGGAGCACCACACACCCCTTTCCAGCAACCTCATTTTTTACTGTTTTCCATTATTTTTTATATCATTTAGTTAATTTAGTATTTGTCTAATTACGTATTAATAAAATACGATCGGGAATATGTGACGCTTGAATATAAAAGCACCACGAATGCATCTGTATGTCGGAATTTTGCTTCACCACATCGAAGCATCCATCCCGTAGGATCGGCATAGAGGCTTTCTGTCACATGTAGATAGTTCCCGAACGTAGTGACACGATACATTTTAAAAGTCTCACATACCATCTTTTGTGTCATCTTTTTTATTTTTGCAATTTAACAACAGCAACATAATGTACAGCGTTATATTTGAACCACTGAGAAAAAAATAAAGGACACGGTGAAAACGTGTATTTTGTGATTAAAGTGGAAATTTCGGCTTTAATCTCGAAATGTCCACTTTAACCTCGTAGTTTACTTGATCATTAAAGCAGACCGTCGTAAACGTCATCCCAGTTTTTAATCGCTACGAGCTTCTTGGACCTGACAGCAGCGGAAAGCAGCAATAGATCGCCACACAGAACAAACTAAATATATGATATTCCAACTCTCTGCACATTGGTTGCCCAGGGGTGCCATGAGTGATTACAGCAGGTGCAATGTGTACTAGCTGGGTCTCAGAAGAATATAAAATAACCAAGTTTCTTCAAAAAAGCTCAACGAACAGGCACATTTATATTGGAAGACTCAGTTGGTAACTTTCATATCGATAATCAGTGTGACCTGAAAGTAAAAGAATTTATGAACCTCCTGGACTCTTGATTTGAGACAGCACGTTAGTCAGCCTACACACAAAGCAGGTTATATGTTAGACCTATTAATTACTAAAGGACTAAAAGTTGATGTGAAGCAGGTCGTTGATATTGGTCTATCAGACCATTTTCTTTTACTATTTAATATAGAAATAATGATAGAAGATATTCATGAGAAGCATACAGTTCAGCAGCTTCAAAATTTGATGCATTAGGATTAAAAGTCAAGAAGGAGGTAAAAGAATTTAGGGGTATCTATTGACTGTGATCTGAATTTTAAATCACATATTAAATCAGATCACTAGGACAGCATTTTTTCAGAAATATAGCAAAAGTTAGACCTCTTATATCATCGAAAGACGCTGAGAAATTAGTTCATGCTTTTGTTTTCAGTCAACTAGATTAAACGCACTCCTCTCAGGACTACCCCAAAAAAGACATCAATCAATTGCAGCAAATGCAGAATGCAGCTGCTAGAATCTTAACTAGGAAAAGAAAATCTGAGCACATCATGCCAGTCATGAGTGTCACTGCACTGGTTACCTGTGTTATTCAGAATTGACTTTACAATACTACTTATGGTTTATAAAGCCTTAAATAATCTGCTCCATCTTATATATCGGAATGTCTGACATCTTATATTCCAAATCGTAACCTTAGATCTTCAAATTAGCGTCTGCTTAGAATTCCAAGACCTAAACTTAAAAGAAGTGGTGAGGCGGGCGGCCTTCTGCTCTTATGCACCTAAAATCTGGAATAGCCTGCCAATAGGAATTTGCCAGGCTAATACAGTGGAGCACTTTAAAAAAACTGCTAAAAACACATTTAACATAGCTTTCTCATAACTTCATCTTAGTTAAATCCTGATGCTCTGTATATTCAATTAATTATCATTACTTTTCATGGTGGCACCAAAATCCATACTAACCCCTACTCTCTCTTCTGTTCTTTTTCCGGTTTTCTGTGGTGGCGATCTGCGCCACCACCACCTAATCAAAGCACCGTGATGTTCCTCCATTGATGGACTGAAGACCAGAAGTCCACGTGACCGTCATCGTCAAGTCCTTCCATGAGAACCCTGAATACAATGAGGACTGATTGATGTCATTTATGTTAGGTAGAATGCCTAGAGAGGGCTGGGTGGTCTCATGGCCTGGAACCCCTGCAGATTTTATTTTTTCTCCAGTCGTCTGGAGTTTTTTTGTTTTTTCTGTCCTCCCTGGCCATCGGACCTTACTGCTTAACAGATTTAGATCTTTTTTTTCTATAATTTGCTTGAACATTCTGGTTGATTTTGCGACTTCTCATTGCGCTAAGTTTCATAGTTCGCTTGCAGGAGCGATATATTCGTGCTAATCCGAGACAGAGGCTGTGGGCCAAGGGGAGGGGGCAGCGTGAAGTCAAGAGTGGGGAGCTGGGCAGGGGCCTCCTCACTGTCCTGTTTCACTAATACGTGGGTGAAGCCACAGGGCATGGCTATTCAATTTATAAATAAATAAATTAGTGACCAGGTGAAAGATGCTATTTCTGCTTTTCTGCATAGAATCTTTAATGTACATTTCCCTTGAAAAACAGTAGCTTTATACATTTCAATTAATGTAGTCTTGCATATTTGCTTTCAAAATATACAAGGTTTATACTATAGCTTCTCATAGCTTTTTCATCTAAATCATTTTATTTGCATGTCCAATGTAACTAAAAAGATGATCAAGTTTTCTTTAAGTCTGTAAATGAAATAGAGAGTGAACTAACCTGTTGAGTTTCTGTTTCAAAGGTTTCATCATCATCTTCTTCTTCGCTTGGATCCTCTTCACAATACTCCTCTCCTTCAAAACACCCAATTGCATCAACGGTAATCAGATCTTCTGGGTTTTCTGGGATGCCATGAGAGTCAGTTCTCAACTAGACAGACAGAGGGGAAAACAATTTATGACTGGTATTAAATAATGAAATATATCTAGTAGCACCTCCACATCTTTATGATAAAGTACTCCCCCTGTTTCATTAAAGCTCACTGCAGTCAACAAAAACCCACAATCTGCCTTTAATTCTGTATTGTAAATATGGCAGATTCTGACACATTCTGAAATACGAGGTCCGACACAAAATAAAACCAGACTAACCCTAGAGCTCGGGAACCAAGAGTGGGAGGGGAGAATCAAAGAGATTGTTCTAGAAAACATTTTAACTTGTCACAATGAGAAAAGGCTCAACTCAATCACATCACTCAGTACGAGTGGACGCGTGTTCAAACATGGACGCTTTTTCACCCTTGTTTGTAAAATGTCAGATAGCAAGAGCAAACAGTGAAGTAACACCAAGTGTCTTGTGAAACTGAAGAAATCCACAATGGAAACTTTTCAATTATTGACAGAGGCTTAGGGTGAAGAGTGCACGTCTCTAGCACGTGTTTTTGAATGGCACAAGTCAGTGCTCAAAGGAACAAATTTTTTGTCGATAGAAGATGTAAAAGCAAAAACAGTTATCCTCAACAGCCTTTCATAAATTTAACTATTGAATTGCTTTGAACGTTGGAAGCATCGTATGCAGCTGTGTCTCATCTCAGAAGGGAAATATTTTGGAGGTGATCGTAGTTAATTTTCTTAATTTGTTAAATAAAAATAGTTACAGCCCCAGTCTTGTTTATTTGTGTCAGACCTCAAAAACAAATTCATGTTCACAGGATATTTACAACATAATGTAATTTCAGTTTTGTCAACCCTGGAGCCTTATGTAGTAAAATAAGACTTACAAACCAATAAACAGTGGTAAATGTGATTTGAACAGATCACAATAGGCTTTGGACATTGAATTTTCAGGGTACATTCACTAAGTAGCTAGACGCGATTCCAGTGTTTTCACCCATATGCAACAAAGATCTGACCTTTTCAGGTAAGTGTGAACCAAAAATGGTACATAGAAACATAACTTTTTATATCAAGTTTAGACTACTTTCACAACTTCAACTTGCATATCCCTTGTTTCCGAGTTCTTACATTACGATTGTCTAGTAATTTACAAAGCCCAAATGATTTCACTGTGCATTTTATGTGACATTTGTCATAACTGTGCATTAAGAAGTGAAGGCTCAGCAAGCCAGTGAAAGAATAATGAAGCAGTGGCTGTAATAAGTCATAGGCTCTTACACTATGAGTCACGTGTTTTCTAAATTTGAGTTGCGCAGAATTCAGGTTGTGTTAGGTTTATGAGCAGCATTAGCAAATACCCTTGCTCCATTATGATTTGCATCTGTGATTCTCCAAGGGTGTCCAGAAAACTGGGTTTTAAAAAGTTTAAAAATCACTGTAATAAACATCTGAAGAAAACAGTAGGGCACCCAATCAATCCATAATCAAGGCAGTAGTATATAGTCTTTCATTACAATACAGTGTACAGCTTAGCACAGAAAACTAATAGTTAATCACACTTCCAGGCTGACACTACAGGCTGCTTGACAGCGTGAACTACTTTGTGCCTGTCAAGGGCCAATATAGCCTAAATCGCATATACTTTTTAAGAATAGAGACGGCAGCACTTCAAACACTTTTCCCCAAGAGTTTCATAGACAAACACTGTCTGAAATCATCAAAGCACCTACAAGTCCTGACTTCTCTTGTGTCCACAGGTCACCAGGAACAGAGATGGCAATGATAACTGTGCTCCAATTAACAGCTATGATGATTCATTTTCAGTTTTTCCACCTTACTATCATAACCTGAAGACGCCACTGAAAAAAAATGTCTAATTAATGCAGCAACCATGTTGTTGTTGCTCTGTAAGACTACATTTGTCTGACACATTAGATTAATTTTGCATATACGGTTCACATTCAGGGCAGATGTCTACTGTATACACGCTCTACTGGATGTAAAATGCGAAAAATTGATTTGAACACTTAAACCAAAAAGCATACTAAAAATAGCAACTGAGTCAAGCAGGAGTGCGAATGTAGCCTTAGAAACAAAGCAGTCATGCAGTGCTGATGAAGAGCTTAGTTGGTCGAATTATAACATTCATCTTTCTTTCAAATACGATTAACTATTTCAAAGTCAATAGTACAGAGTGCTTCAAGAGTGTCAGAAATGAGATAAATTAGTATTCACAGCTTTGCACGTTTCACTTAAGAGTTTGTTGAAAACATGCTTTATAATCAGCAAACCCACCTCCAAAACCCGCTGCTTATGTTCTGCAGATTTCATATGCTCAACAAACTTGCGTGGTGTTCTGACATGTCGCTTGCAGACTGTACAGAATGGCCGCGAGGAATGCTTGGACAACTGTATGGACAATAAGAATAATACCATTTAGAAAAAAAAAAAAGACTACATCAGTGAAATCTATCCTGTAAATATACTGTGTGTGTATATCTATCTATATATACACACACACACACACACACAAAAACCTTTACTACCCTTTGTAGCAATGGTAACACTTTAGTTTAGGTATTGCAAAAATTAATTTGTTAATCATTTACTCTTATGTAACAAGACCTTAACAAAGGCTTCATTTGGTCTTTGTAACACTTATAAAACATCCATATATCAGTCATTCATCTCTGTGTAGAGTGTCACATTGACATGATGGTAAAATGCCTTCTTAACATGAAGGATTCACAGGCCTTACACTAAACATTTAATGTCAAGAGAAATGTATCTCAGTTAGGACACCTCAGACCACTCAGAGAAGTTTTGTTAGTTGGTCATATTACATAGATGAATAAACACTTTACTGATATTTCTTAATTGTTACGAAGACATAAAGAAGTGTACAGTGGTACCTCTGGTCGCGACCATAATTCGTTCCAAAACTCTAGACGCGACGCGACCCGAACGTAATTTCCCCATAAGATTGTATGTAAATACAATTAATCCGTTTCAGACCGTACGAACTGTATGTAAATATTTTTTTTTTTAAAGATTTTTAAGCACAAAAATAGTTAATTATACCATAGAATGTACAGTGTAATAGTAAACTAAATGTAAAAGCATTGAATAACACTGAGAAAACCTTGAACAACAGAGAAAACTAACATTGCAAGAGTTTAAACTACACCTTTACGAACCGTTCGCTGTAAACAGTATTTTTATGAGTTTTAAGCACGGGGGAAAAAATTAAAGTTTGAAAAATCCTTAATTTATACAAAAACTAACCATAAACAACCAAGAAAACCAACTTTGCATGAGTCGAGTTCTGGCATGAAGGAAGTGAGGAGGAAGATGGGTGGAGAGGAGGTTATAGTTTTGAGGGAGAGTGAGTCCGACTCTGAGATGGAGGGATGTTCTCCTTCAGGTGTTTTCTCTCTTGTGATTTCTTGGGTTTCTGGTGTTTTTAGCCGTTTAGCTGGTGGACCAGACTTCACGCACATCTGACCGAGAAAGATGTACAGGGAGTGACTGAACACGTGCAGAAATCATTGCCGCATACGAACTGGAAGGGAAACTGGCTGCCAGTGTTTTTGTTAGCCACCAGAGGGTGTGGTCGTGAACAGATGCGAACGTTTGGCAAACTTTTTGATCATAACCCGATTTGTACGTGTTTGGAAACGTTCGTGACCAGAGGTTCTACTGTACATAATAGAAAATGAGTAATAGATACATTTTTACAGTACATAAATTAAAGGGTTGCCATAACAGCTGTAGTTGTTAAAATTATGAAATGTGTTAGGGGCCAAAAACTGCAAGTCACCATAAAATGTACTGACATGGTATTTTGTTAGTGAGATTTAGACCTTTTCCAGTGTTTAAAGCCCTCTTCAATCAGGATTTTGTTTTACTCCAGAAGGTGGTATAAAATCGGTGATTTGTTGGCAATGCTTTACTCTGTACCCACATTTCCACTATCCCCTTAGTTAATGCATGAGTATTGTTAACTCATTAACCACATTAGCAATTCTTATATTTAAAAAAAAAACTAAAAAAATAAACAAAGAAAACAGTGTATACGTTTGCACCTCCAAGTGGGAGAGTCCCACCACCCACTTTCAATATTGACTTTGTACATTAGAGCGCCAACAGACCTCCAAGAGGACATAACATTAGCCACCTCCTGTTATTCAGTGTGCATAACAAGTAGTACATGGACAGTTCCCTTTTTTCCACTTCAGGCACTGGGGTAAAGCAATTATTAAGAAAGGACCTCTGTAACTTTAGTTACATTTGAATCGCTTAAATGTCGGATTTTTATTGACATTTCGATTCGTATGGGCCTACTTTAAACTGAGGTCTTTTCTGTAGACTTTTTTTACGGAAGCAAAAGTCTCCATAATTTTTTTTACTAAGATGTGAACATGCAATTAGTGAAAAGTTATGGACGAGACTAAACTGATTGAGGTCCTCTGGTTAGAATTACTTAAAACCACCACCTGGTGCAAAACTAATCCCTTGCAAACAGGACTCTAGTCTTATTTCTTCCACCTTCATAAGGATATTAGGAAATATTTTGACAAGAATGGCCGAGCACAGCTCATGTATTATTGAATGTACTGTGCACCAGAAAGCTGGTACAAGAGTTTGCATTTTGTGCTTCTTTAAACTGATACCATGTATTTAAATAAGATGCCTGAATTTACTGTTAGCCAGCTTCCATCGATGCTCTGTTTGCTTGGACTAAACAGATTCAATCTACATTCAGGCTTGTAATCTAAGTAGTAGCAGTCTATGAGCTCCAAAGAATGATTTCTCAGGGACAGGACTATTAGCTCAATGTGTTCAGTGAGAAGCAAAAATACTCAGACATTGAGGCAATATGGATTAATTTTGTTACATATTCATAAAATATGTATTCTAGGTGAAAAGATGAAAATGAGACTCAAGTATAGAAGGTCAGCTTCTACTTAAGCTGCACATGCCAGGCCCTCTTTCACGGACACTTAACTTAGTGTAACAATAGATAATGACCTTCTACCGGCACATCTTTGAAGAGTGAGTTAAACAGTTACCTTGTGTTCTTTTGTTCGACGATGCTCAATTATATCACCAGTGAAATAAATCTGACAGGTACTGCACCATCGTTGAATGGTTTGTCTCTTTTCTCTGTAATAAAGAATCAAAAGCAGCATTAGTGACCACTGTAAACTCTTTAGATATGCAATATTATGCAACTATACCATGACTTGTTCTACAAGTGGGTTAAGTTATTGACCTATTATTTAATTTAATTTACCTGTATCCTGTGTAATGGAGGCTCTTCAAGAGCATTGCAATGTCTTCAAGTTTAATTTTTATTTATGTTTCTGTTTCACGCTATTCATGCTGCTGTAAAATAACTGTATCGAAGTACTGAGGTGGGAAAAGGGGCAGTACACAGAATTGATGGTTTATCACTTTTGTAAAAATCTATTTCTTTAACACATGTATTTGTTTCTTGCTCCACTCCTCCCTTTGACAGTACCGATCACATTCCCTTTCTCCTCTAGCACATTATCCACTTGACGTTGTGTCTCTAGCCTACTGACTTAATTCATTTGCATCACATTGTTCTCGACCACGGGAATACATAATTTCACAGGGATAACACAGTCTTTCTGGAAAAGACCATAGCTGAAAATCACTGTAGCTGTCTATCACATTGTCCATCCAAGCATACATTTTGTCAGTCTAACTGCTGCAGTATTTTTTTTTAATCTTTTGTCAAAATGTGTCTTTTAAGCTGCACTGAAGGGGGGCCAAGCAAAGGGAGACTCAAGAGGGCATGCTTCAGTATATCAGTAGTAAACTGCCTATCCATTTTTTTTCTACAGTCCACAAGTTTCTGAACCACAGGAAGAGTGCTGACCCCAGACTAGCTATGTCTCCTAGCTCACCTGCCTACATAACGATGTTCACAACATCAGAGGGCACCCTCTAAGCTAGACAGGAACATCTGGCATTCACTGCAAGACTCTCTGCAGTATTCATTGCTGACAGGCTGCTAACGTGCTTCTAATTCTCTCATCCCTTGAAGACCTGCTGGATCTGAATATTTTCTTCAAACTGTACATTTTGTGCTCATCTGTTGAACCTGTGTCATAGTGAAAACTGATTTAATGGTGCCAATTCCAGTCTTAACCCACAGTTTATGCAACCAGAGTGAAACCTTGTCTTTCATTCCACTCATGTACTCTGGCTTACTTTCTAATTTATTATGCTTAGATACTGCAGTTGTGCATTATTTTTTCTAAATATAATTTTGGTTGATGTTATTTTAACCATCCAAGTTCAAAAGTTCATGAAATCAAGAAGAGAAACTGCAATATCACATAAAACCTACTTTTATTTCTCAGTCAAATCAAATCAAATGATACTTCTCACATGCAAATTATATACCCAGTTCAATATGCAGTGAAATGCCTGTACCTTAATGCAGTTGTGAAATCAGTACCCCATTTCCACACACATCAAACATTTCTCATTGTGTTTGTACAAAGAGCCATTGCGTCTACACATATTTCACTACTAAAGACATTTTGTCATTGCGTTGATGCGTTTCTTATTTGACTCATGACAACTCATGAAAACAGCTCATGCGCTTGTCAGTCAGAATTACAGACCTCTCACTCACCTTCATTCTGTCCGGCATTGCATTTGGTTTTAATCAAATCACTTTAAACTTCCTTCAGATATGCATGACAGAGCAAGGCCAGTCACACACTGTCAGAGGTTGTAATAAAAGTGCCCTTCATTTGATCAAACAAATGTAATCGTATGCTCTCAGAACAGGTTCAACTGACACAAACGGAGACACATGTCCTCAGTCTTGAATCACAGGTGTATGTCATGGCACTGCAGATCGGGAATAATGTAAGTTTTCAACACTCCTACCATGTAAGGGAATGATGTGAAACCCACCAACACATGATAATGGTGTTCCTGCCACCTTACTCAACAGTCCTCAACCCATTTGAGGAATTCTTCTCTGCTTGGAGATGGAAGGTGTATGATCGCAAGCTCAACAATCAGATGTCATTACTGGTGGCAATGAATACTGGCTGTGAGGACATCACACCTTAGGCTTGTCAGGCCAGGGCGAAGCATACCCTATGTCACAGAAGGGAAGACATCAGGTGTGATGCAGACACAATGATGTGGCCTAATAGAGATCAGAGACTGGATGCTCCATGAGGGATTTCATATTTTGCAATTTATTGTAATTTTTGATTTATATAGGTATTTCCATATACATTTAGTGTGAATTTACTGTATTGGTGGCATGTTCTACAGTATGTTTCATTGAATATTTTTTGGCTGTTTTCTGAAGCATAGTTTCCATATCTATCATTTTGCTTTTTTCAGTTACAGCAATTATGTTGTAAAGATTTATAAATAAATCGTTCAGATTCTTTTTTTCAGTGTTCAACCTCTTCAGCAAGGTTTTGATTAAAATATCTTAAAGCACTGGTGAAAGGGTTTTATTCATTGGTGACCACGATGAAGTGATTGCCCAACTTTACATATTTCAACACATGTGAAAAAGGTTTTGATTCTTTTAGTGGCTTTGGTACAGGTGAGTTACTGTTATGAGAAAGGCCTTAACTGCTTTGAGAACTGTGGCGAGCATGACATTTCTGATGTGTGAATTTTCTCAAAGAAACTGAGAACAACTGCAATAGAATGTTAAATATGTGATAATAATAAATAATATCTTAAAAGTGAGCTACCTGTTATGAGAAAGGCCTGAACTGTTTTGACAACTGCCTTAAGAGCAGTAAGAATGACATTTCTGATGTGTGAATTTCCTCAAAGAAATCGAGAACTGTAACAAAATGTTAAATAGGTGATAATAAATCATCTAATCATCTTATATATAAACATCTACGCGTTTAAATGTGTGTGTCTATTTGTCTGGCCTGGAAGTGCGAGGCTACAGCATGAAGCTCACAGAGCCGACAAGTCGGCCCCAAGTAATAATGAGTCGGAAGAAGAAAGAAGTACGAGGCTACAGAATGAAGCTGAAAGAAACCGACTCCTTCACCAAAGTGAAACCGCCGAGGTAAGACAAACGAGAGAGAAACTCGCTTAGCCGCTGATAGACGGTGGGGCAAGCACGTCGGCAAAATGAAACCGCCGACTCTGCATTTCCATTTTGATTCTGATGATTTCAACAGTTTCTAGGAACCCGGGCTTTTTACAGCACGGGTTTACACATCTTGTAACTTAATAAATAACTTAAAGAACAATGTGACAGAGTTAACAATAGGGTATCATGCAGTTCTAGATACTTTCCTTAATCAAGATGTGGATAGACTGTTGGAAAAAGATCCACCTCAGGCTCTCTGAACTGGAGTTCGGGCAGAGGTAGTGTTTAACTGACCGCAACACAGAAAAGAGGCCTGTCACTCAGGAATATTTATTATTTATTCATTTATTAATATTTATTGAAGCATAACAATTAGGCTGCTACCCAGATTCAAGGCTTCTAAATGAACTTCGCCACTGCTAAGGGCGCAGGGAATGGCTGGCTTTAAAACAAGCCAGCAAAGAGATCTCCACTCATATTTCTAACGGCCTGCTACATTCAGGTCTTTAAATCCAATTGGCCTTGAAATACACTTCTGCTATTTAAATGACATACTGAAAGGATGGAATGGCATTTACTTAAGCTGCTACCTATATCAAAAGAAAATAGCCATGAATAATTGATTCAATTGATTTTTTTTTTTTTTTTTTAATTAGAAACAATGACATACCCGTCTCGTCGCACCTGGCTTTGTCCTTGCAGGGACTCTTTAACCTTTGGTAGCAGGGTGACAAGGCAGGCATTGCTCATGTGTTGGATCTCCATCATGCGCTGCTGGTGAGCAAGGCCATTCATATGGGTTTGAAAATTCTGTAAAATTATAAACATGTTAATCCTATGACACTACATTTTCTTACATAAAATAGACAATTTACTTTTTCTTCCATATTTTTGACGATATTAGATAAGGCAATTTAACACTATATTGGAACGATATACATTTGCTGAGCACAGAACATAGTCTAGCCAAAATAACAGAACACGCAGTAATACAAATGAAAGGATAAAATCTATTGGACTTTAAATGGTCTTATTTTAAAAGCCTCACCCTTTTATGACAAATACCAGTCTGACATTTACACTGGTCATAAACACAGAAACAGCCAACTCATTTTGTGAATTTTTGATGAATACTGTTATGTTTTTTTAAAGATTAGTGAAGATTTTAAAGTAACTGACCACAGCAGTCTATTACATTAGTTTGAATATTTAATGAAGCTGTCAGGCACTACTCCAAACCGTTACCAATACGTGCCAAGTCTGATGACATAACCCCCACATTCTCGTCTAAAGTTAGATGTCATGTCTTTTAATGACCACCACCGATAACTGATTTTTTTTTTTCCATGTATATACTCTTCTCTTTTGTAAACAATGTTTAGTTTTTATTTGCATATTGGCAACACACTGCTATATTTTTCCATCTCATACTTTGATTGCATTAAGTTGTAACATAAGAAAATTGACAAAAAGGAGGAGGCCATTCATTCCATCACATTTATTTGTGTAGATAATAGCTAAGCTGCCCAAATATCTCTACTACATGTCTTGATAGTTTGTTCCATAATGTCACAACTATTTGTGTAAGGAAGTGCTTCCGAGTCTCAGTCTTTCCCCTTAATTTCTAAGGTGCTGTGGATTGAACCCAAGACCTCACACATACAAAGTGTGCACAATACCACTGAGCTACCTCCAATCATGCATGTTAAGACTGTGTTTACACTGTTGGTCCCCTAAAGGTTATTTATTTATTGAAATTACTTGTGATGGCTAGAATTTTGATACCCACTCCTACATTACCAAATTATTACTTTAAGACCTCACATTTAGTGTGACAAATTGGAACAAACTATTAATGTAAAAAGGTCAAAATATCAAATTTCTGTTAATATAGTAAAATCAACAGTATAGTTTGACAGAATGGGATATGTAGCAGAAAAATAAACACTGTTTCACTGAAAGTAAATAAAATCTTCTTGATAAAGCACCAATGGCTAGATCTTCACAAATCAAATATACGGCACGTAATGTGGAACTGAGTAATGAAGCTTTGGATTAAAAATGCAGTATCAGTATAACAGGTACAGTATTATATTAAAGATGGGGAAAAAGTCATCCATATTGTTTGAAATGTAGCAAGGGACCAACCCTAACACTATTAGACTTTTGATGGGTGTTTTAACTACAGTGTACCTGTAAATCATAATCCAATAATCACCTATTAAAGCAGGGGTTCTTAACCTTTTGATGACTCCAGACACCCAATGGATTGTCCAATATGGTCCCATTCCCCCTTTACTTGACTGTCGAAATAATCATCACCAATCCTTATATTAGCTGCCAGAATGAATGGCGGCGCGCAGATGCCACCTTTTTATGCAATGCAAAACGCGCTTCTAGAGTCTTCGAGACACATACATTGCCAATAAACGAGTAAACACACGCTTGTTCAGTAAAAATATGTTTATTAAATTTAAATATTAAAATTAAAACGTATTAAATTTAAATTTAAAGCTGTAGTAAATACACACGTGTAAAATTAAATACAAGCTTTTGCAGGAAATGTCGAATGTTCTCAAAGATTCTATCGCGCTCCATTCACGTACTACCCAAGTATAAATTAATACATTAAATAAAATAAATACCAGTACACACAGATCGAGTCCTATACCACCAGCTTTTGATTCCCATACCCACAAGGGGTATGGATACCCCCGGTTAATAACCCCTGCATTAAAGGAACTAAAAACTATGGAACAATTAAAATTGTTATTTAACCTACATGCATTAATTAAACTTTTTTTCTGATATAACGGGTCATGCTATCAACATGGATAATGTGATACATGGCAATACCAAAACAAATCATCTAAAAAATTTCTAAGTAAGGAAAAAGTAACCAATAAACTTGAGTGGGGCCTTAAAATTCCCCTGAATTGTTAAAAAAAAAATACCCTTTACTCTAAAACTTACAGCAATTTCCTTTTAGTCACCTTCAAAAAAAGTGTATAAAATTTTTTTGAGATATAATATACGTGTCCCAGTACTGCTCCCATTCCTGGAAACATTTCCATCTTTTGTTACCGTGTCTGGAGACTCCTGCGTTTTTGCAAGATTTCTTCCAAAGTAATAAATCTTCACTTCAGCTCTGATTTTAATTTTAGGAATAAAATGAAGTCACAGGGAGGGACACATGATGAATATGGGAGTATGAAGCAACATCCACATTGTTTTTGACAAAAACTCTTTGACTGACAACCCTGTATGTGTAGGTGTGTTGTCATAGTGCAAAATTCAGTTTTGGGGACAGCACTTCTCCAGGTTTTTTTTTTTTTTTTAAACCAGTCCTATCCTGTACATGCTTCAGCAGTTCATTGTAAAGTCGCTGATTAACAGTCTGTTCAAGGGCAACAAATTCTTTATGAAAAAGTCCATCAATATCAAAAAACATATTCATCATTGTGAAAATGTGCTGTGAGAGTTTGAAGAAAAAAAAAAAAAAAAAATCATGTGTACAAATGACTGCAGAATAAATGGCAGAAATATGAACTTGATCCACTCAGCAGATTAACCTGACTATAGACATACTCTACGATACCTAGCAGCATATTTGATAACTACACCCTACTCCAGTGCTACTGACCGATTACAGATATTACTGCACTACACTGCATCAAAACTCAGACATGTACAGTATTTTGTCAATTATTCTAATAGACAATGTAGAGAAGTGTAGGCTTAACACTCTTTTTCTTCAACAAAACTAAACAAAAAGATACATTTTTAGCTCCTTGCAACAGGCCCTTACCTGCTGATTATAACATGTAATGTTACAGATGTAACAGTAGAATTTAGATGGCAATTCAGAGTCTGTGTCACAAGATGTCTTTTCATTATTTCTGGTTGCCCCCTCTAATGTACTTGTGCTGATGGCCCGGCTTTCACTGCTCTGCTGAATTGTCACTTTGAGCGATCCTCCGGCACTCAGAACCTATGTTAGAGAGAGACAGAAAGAAAGAAAAAGATATATATATAAATTGGCTTAGAATTTTATTACAACTCAGCAAGGCACTGACTGTTTCCCCAAGACAGAGAGAAGTTAAAAAATGAAGCAAAAAACCAACAGGCTCACTTCACTGTATAAAATCTTTATTCACCATTCAATGTGAAGAACACTCTGGCGGGACAAGACAAATATTCTAATTTTAAAACACCTCCTATTTCATTGATCTCTTCTTAAAGACAAGACAAAGTTCTATATTATTTGATAGATTTTTACATGTGTGGCATGTTTAGCCTGCCTTCCAAAAAAACAAAAAAAAAAAAAACAAAAAAAACATCAGAACATATACTTTTAGTCAATATATGACTTCTTCATTTTTTTTTAATCCTAAAGCACCATGGACTGCAAAGGGTAATTTCTTTACTGCAGGGGTCTCCAACACGTCGCTACCGGTAGCTTGCAACCCCTTTCCAAAGGGTTAATGAATCTTACATAAATTTGAAAACTTGATTAGTCAAATTAGGGGTGGGCGATCTTTCCAAAAAATTATACCACGATCCTTGTAACACAAAATCACGATCCACAATCTGAATTGCAATCTCTCTTTTTAATGTGGCATACACTTAAGAGACTATCCGGACTCATCCAAGAACTAAGTAACACTTTATTTTAAATATCAAAGAAAGTTGAATTCAATTGTACTCTCATTCGCTAGCTAAGTGGAGTTAAGGAACACAACCCATCTTACCCCACTTCCCCAGGCCAAGGAGCATAGTTGGAAGATACAGCTTTAAAAAAAATTAACATCTCAAACTTTTATTTTATTTTTTTTTTTAAAAACAATTCGCAATTTAAATATTTCATCATAGAAATCACTTTCAACTATCCTTGGGGGGGAGAAAAAGGGATGGCTGTCCAAATTTTGCAAACTGAAAGCACAACTATATCTTTCCTAGAAAAACATATACAATTCAGTATAATTCAGTAAACAACGTCTCAACTTACTACATTGTGTTTTAACAATGGAGTTTCTATAGAAATACAATAAATGAAATTGAGAAGTGTCAAAACCCTGTCGTATACGGTCACATTACAGTATTAATATTGTTATTAATGAGATATTACTTTATTTTAATAATTATTCATTTATATGATGTATACATCATACTGATGGTAGCTTAGAGTGGGTTACATCAGGTCAGATGTATACTGGACATGTCATAGTGGTAAAAATGACACAAAGGCATGCTAGGATCAGCATGCCGAAAATGACATCAGACACGCCTTCGTCTCCTTAATATGCATCTAAGTGCTTAACAATGAAATTGACCAACAATGCACTGCTCAGAACCATATGCCATCAACTGTGACATGATAGTATATATTTTTCATTAATGAGAAAAGGTGCAAATAAGAACACGCCCTGGTTTTGTTGGTGGCCTCGGGTAGGGGGCTTGGAAGCCCAACCCTGTAGGGGCCCCTGGCCACCGCCAGGCGGCGCCCCAGTGCCTGAGGAACCCTGGAGCCCAGCACTTCCGCCACACCCGGAAGTGCTGGGTGGAAGAAGAATGGGGACACCCGGAGGGCTTCCAGGTGCGCAGCCGGCACTTCCGCCACACGGGGGCGTGTCCACGGAGGAATGCCGGGAAGCAGCTGGAGCTCATCCGGGGTGCTATAAAAGTGGCCGCCTCCCAACAGTCAAGAGCGGAAGTTGAGTGGAAGAGGACGGAGCTGGAGAGAGGACTGGAAGCGGCCAGAAGACAGGCACTTGGGACTGTGTGAAAGGCCCGGACTTTTGTGGGATCGGTGCTGGAGGCACTGGGTTTGTGCACTAGACACTGTAAATATTGTAAATAGTTTTGGGTAAATAAACGTGTGTCGGGTGAACGAACGATGTCCGTCTGTCTGTGTCCAGGGCCAGTTCCACAATATATACTTATCACTTACAAAATATCCACATTTGATTTTACATTTCTGTGTACTATTTGCTTGTTACTGCGTTGTGTCGGGGGGAAAAAAGGACAATCTGTAACTAGTACGGCTTGTTAACGCCTTAAGAGTCTTCAGGCTAGGCCGAGGCTAAAGTCTTGGTAGTGCAGTGGCTGGGCTGAGAAAAGAAGTCGGTGATTACATAAGTGGTGCCCTCTCTGGTTCACGAAAGTCACTGCTGTTTTCAGTACGTTGGACCACCACAGTAGAAAACTCTACATTTTTCTTAACTGTTTCTTTTTGCCGTTTAGTTTGCACAGCACACCAGCCAGCTTCTTCCCTCTACCATAACTATAGTCAGGGCTGGCCTTCAACATTTTGGAGCCCTCAGCAAGCACAATGCAAACATGTATTATGACATTTACATGTTTCATTAAAACAGTCCACCTTTAAGGTGCAGCTGAAAAGAAGCTATAAAGTATTTGCAGATATCCAAAGAAGGCAATAGCATCTCATCAGTTTCTGGCTGCACCTGCTATTGCTAAATTTAGAGTGTGGGCAGCACACGGCACAAAGACAGCTTAGGAGTTTTTTGTTTTTTTTTAATGCAGTAGTCTGGTCAGCACACCTTTGTGCTTTCCCTTTATGTTGGAACCACTGCCATACTGTATAACTGCCCTCTGCAATCATCAAAATGAATACTTACTTCCTTAAATCTGCCCAGGGCAAGAGAAGGCAAAATTTATCCTGTTGTCCCTATTGCTAGAAGGAATCCCATAAAGTGTTCTTTATGGCTCGCCACTCACCACTCCCACCCCAGTGCTCTGCTGCTGCCAGAGTAGTCACACAGGGTAAGTTCCATGTTGATTTGTGCGAGAAACTACTGCTTTGTGTGCTTTTCAGAAAACTGAGTTTCTTTTGGAAAAAGATTCAGCCTTGCATGGAAAAAAAACAGGCCTAAAAGAGTTAAATGCAGAAAATTCAAAATGGAGTGTCATGATTGAAGCCGCTGGCTCATTCTGTTTTTTGAAGTCCTGCTGAAGGCTCTCCAAAGTGTCTGTGCTGATGCTTTGAACTTTTTTTTCTATCAAAAAATAGAAAAATCTTTTGTTAATACAGTATTATTATTTCATAGAGTATCCTGTGTTTGGTGTCAGGCTCTTTCAAGGTTTGTTTTTATTCTCCACATTTTATATCTATCGTATATACTCGTGTTTAAGTTCTCCTGCGGATAAGTCAGGGCTTGATTTTACCGTATAATTTTTTTTTTTTAATTTTATGTCGGTCGTATAAGTCGAATGCAGAAAACTCGATTATGATATGCTAATGCCCAGAGAGAGAGTAACCACGGCGCACACTTCCTTTGTTTTTCTATGTATTGTGCCTACGTGACCACACGGTAATACCCAAACTATTCCGAAACAACGTTGGAAGTGTTTTGTGTTTTTTGTATCTCACACGCTCATACACTTTTATCGTAAGAGCATCCTGTTATCTACGATGGAGCGTTCGATCAGAAAAAAATATGAAGCTGGTTTTAAATTAAAAGTCGTTGAAGTGGCGAAAGAAATTGGTAACTGAGCTGTGGCAACAAAATTCGATGTGTCTGAAACTGGTGCGAGACTGGAGGAGGCAAGAAGATGTAAAAATAAATAAATAAATAATTTAAGGGTCGTATTTTTGAACGGGCGTATAGGTAGGGGTCTGATTTTACGATCAATGTTTCGGGTTTCAAGACCCAACTTGTACGCGAGTACATA
This sequence comes from Polypterus bichir lapradei, assembly GCA_026402145.1. Classification (NCBI taxonomy): domain Eukaryota; kingdom Metazoa; phylum Chordata; class Cladistia; order Polypteriformes; family Polypteridae; genus Polypterus; species Polypterus bichir. Next base: position 120,781,411 of record JANRMT010062806.1, on the reverse strand, counting down.
CAGTATATATCTATCTATACACACACACACACACAGACAGAGACAGATAACACACCTAAATAATTTTATCTTTTCCACCCACTTGTGGTATTTGCGCCACCCCCATTCCTTTCACAGTGGTTTTCTGATTATTTTTTAAACATATGATATACTAACCCTTCTTGAATGCAATAAACAAACTTGGAAAAAGTACCTGACAGGAAAAGCCACACAAATTAATGGACATGTCACTCTAACAAGAGTTATGCAGGCTACCTTTCAAAAACATCAGAACAAACCTCATTAAGAACAACCATTTCATTTCAGCATAATTCTATTTAGCATTGCCTACAGCATTTAGGTTGCTTTTTAATGTATCACCTGTCCAAAACAATGAACAAATATTAAAACACAGAACAAGCATTGCTAAGCTAAATCTGTATATCAGATGAATGAAAAGATGTTTTATAAATAAAGCTGTCATTGGTTTTAATCTGAAAAATATGCTGCTTCACAGCACACAAACAAATCATATTATATTTGTTCTGATGCCATGTTTGCTTAAATATCCTTCGGATTCACAGAACAGTGTTGGCATTTAATTTTGAGCAGAGAGGATTTGGTGGCTTAACTAAAAAAAAAAAAAAAACTAAATCGGCAGTCTCAACAGAATAATTTAAAATACAGCAATCAAATTTTTAAAAAGTACCACAACGATGAACAAAATATAAGTTTTACAGCAAACTATCAACAAATTGCCAAGTACTTACTGTATTTCCAACAAAAAACAATATGAAAGCAATTGCTTCATATTAAAGGAGTATTCTACACAAAAGTTATTTTTTCATCTGTTACTTTCCCTGTACCTTCTTTAGTAATAAACAAGAAAAAAAAATCATCCCGTGTTTTTAATAGAAAAGTTTTTTGATACAATACATTTCTACGAAGACCAATGCTGAACAAACAAAAAACAATATAAAAGCATCCAAGAAAAAAAAAATCTATTTTCTTGTGTTGCTTAATCATGCATACAGTGACCTTCACTAATATTGGCAGTAAATAAAAGTAAAATGCACTGTGAAAAAATACTTTTGCTGTTTATCCTCTTGATCTTTGATTCAAACTATCAAAGTAAATTAATTGAAAGGAAAAAGAAACATTAACCCACATATTTTTCTAACTGATACCCCCTCTCAAAACATGCTCTACAATGTCAATATGACCTGAAGGTCCACGTCAGCCAATTGATGAGCTGTTAATGGGCAGAACTCGATATGACAAATAACAACATATTTCTTGTATAGTCCAAAAATTGTACAGGGAATGCCTCAATGGGCATTAACAGGCTCCGTTTTTTGACAGCCCCCCAGCCTGAACTCCATTAGAAGAAGAAAAAAATCTTCCAAGCAGGTTGGGCATGCAATGGGTGTCACAAAATGGGGTAAATACAACACAACACACAAAACAGAACACAAATACAAACAACATGAGGTAAATAACAGACAACAGCAATACATTTTTGTCTATGGAATATTTTCTAGAGCAGCACTCCCTAAATGAAAAGTATGTGTGTTAAAAAAGGAATAGAAATGGATAACCTTGCTGAATGTAAGGTGCAGCATGCTGCTTTTTCCATCCTGAATTTCTCAAAATAAAGTGTTTTCCTAGCACAACTCAAAAATGTACATTTTAGGTCAACTGCCTTATACTCAGTGCTACAGGCATAAAGTCTTTTATCCTACATTGGAAAATGGAGTTTAAAAAAGGTACTGATGGATTGGCAGTCTGTGCCACATACACAATTAATTGTGTATCATGAGATTTATTCAGTAGATTTTAATCTTGCACCATTCTTTATTTCATTCTATGTATGTCGTCTCACCTCAGATGCTCTGCTCTCTTCAGCAAAATCCGAGGCCTCCGCACCATCCATGCTACTTGCCTCTTCAGTAGCTGTGCACTCTAATGAAGAAAAAAAAAAGCAAACAAAAAAAAGATTCACTGGAAAATAAAATGTAATTCTTTGGATGATTTTTTTTTCCCTCTAACACAGGATGTCAAACAGTTCTCTTTGAGTTGAACATATTAGATAACCAGAATAGATTTATGCTTCAGGTTGACTAAACATTTTTTTAAGCACAGTTTTGCTAAATGTTTGGTTTCCCGGTCTGAATAAAAATGTATTTTACCTGTTGACTCGCCTTGTTCATTACTTCTGGATGTCGTACTGCTTGCATACTGATTTTTTTGCTCATCACAGTCAATTTCTTCTGCCGTCTGGTCTTCAGAGCTATAAATAAATAAAATAAAAAAAAAAAAACAATGATTTCATTTTAGATTATACAGTCAACTCTCTATATCCATGGGTCTAAAATATATACATAGGAAAAAAAAAAGTTCTACAATAACATTTGCTGTGCATACCCTGCTGTAGACTGCTGCCATAACAGTTGAATAAAATGGCTCATGGGAGCAAACATACAGCTCCTACATAGCAACTAATTTCTGAGCCACCACACTGCTCTTCAAGTGGCTAGCTCAGGTCACACGAGGGACCCTTGCTCTACCTTGTAGATCGACTGACTCCATTCTTCAGCAATTGCCTCCTTTATAAAAAGGAAATCTCCTTTTCATTTACCTGTCCCACCTCATCCTCTGAGCATTACCAACTGCCAAATATGGGAAACTGTTTCCATCCTCACACTTCCCACAGTACTGTAGCTCTTAAACAAAACACAAAAGACATACGCATATTCTGGAACATAAAGACCAAACAAAGAAGACTCAAACAAAGAATACTTAACAATCAGTAACCAAAATGTTAAACAGAAGTCGAATTTCATTAAGCCACTTATACCCCAAAAAAGCCAATCAAAGTGTGTTTGTACATCGGCCCGAAGACACCTGACCAGGGCACCAGCTTTAAACTTAGGTTATCTATGTGCTTGCAAAAACGTCTGCAAGCTAGTGCTGGATCGGTCGTAAAGACTGCATGTAGGTTATCAGTACACTGTAAATAAAATGTTGAAGTTTCAGCTGAAGAAATCTGTTCTTATTGAAAGGGAAATGCATAGACGCATCAGCAAGTGCTGCCCTGCGTTTCTTTAAACAAAAGCTCTTATGTTGGCTTCCCCAACTGTAAGGTGCCGTGAGGAACTTGGTTTGACATTGTATGTTTGTTCTACTAAAAATGGTTTTAAAAGCAACTAAGTGGTTAGAGCAATCTCTCAAAGTCTTGAGAGGGAGCATAAAGTGCAATTTCTCAACAAGAGAATACAAAACATAGACGTTTTTAAAAGTGTAATGCTTGTCGATGTCATTATTCCCTAAACATTACAGTATAACAATCATTTAAATAGTAGATACAATATAGTAGGCATTATAAGTAATGATATGAAGTATATGGAAGAATGTGCAAAGTATATGCAAATATGCCATTTAAAACAAAGCACTTGAACATTTGCAAATTTTGGTATCTGCAGGAGGTCCTGGAACCAATCCCTTCTGGTTATGCAGGGCCGACTGTACTGGTTTTTTTCTCTTTAGGCACTGAGCAATGTACAGTTAGCAGTAAAACATAATATGATAGTTATAATTTGTTACTAAACCTCACCTATTCTGTTTCTCTTCTTGGTACTCAAATATGGCACTTTGTGCCACTGCCCACTTACCAAGTTGTTTTGCCTGCCTAAAGTAAAGTCATCTCCGACAGAGGACTGCAGGAATCATCGGGTAGAGGGGTCTTTTCATTGGATTGGCTGGCCCAGCACTGGGTGGAATGGCCAATAGGGGAAGGCAACTTGATGGCCGAGGTCTCCAGGACTCTGAACAAATCCAAATCGTATAATGGGATATCATCTACTGCTCTGTACTTATAATATTTCTGTTGCACTATTATATTGTACTGACGATTACTTATGTTCTGTGTAGTGTATTGACCCCCTTTTTTGACACCTACTGCATGCCCAACCAACCTGGAAAGGGGTCTCTTTTTGAACTGCATTTCCCAAGGTTTCTTCCAGTTTTTCCTCATCTTCTTAAGAGAGACAAGCCTGGGGGGGCTGTCAAAAGGCAAGGCCTGTTAAAGCCCATGGCGGAACGCCTTGTGTGATTTTGGGCTATACAACAATAAATTGTATTGTATTGTTTTGGTTTGGTTACCTCAGAGTGCTCCGGTTTCCTCCCACAGTCCAAAGACATGCAGGTTAGGTGCACTGGAGAGTCTAAATTGTTCCTAGTGTGTGGGTGTGTGTGCCCTGTGGTGGGCTGGCGCCCTGTACGGGGTTTGTTCCTGCCTTGTGCCCTGTGTTGGCTGGGATTGGCTCTGGCAGACCTCCGTGACCCTGTGCTAGGATATAGCGGGTTGGATAATGGATGGATGGATGTATTGTTTTGTACAGTAGCCCTAAATTCATTTAAAATCATCGAACATATAACAGCAAAGGAACTTAAAAATCATGCCATAATTAAAAATAAGGAAAATGAGGATATAAACATTTAATTAAAATCACCTTATATTTACATTAAATGTTACAATACTTAGATCATAATGTTGTGTTGAACTGCATATGTACTGCTAGTTGAAGTATTTGAAGCTTTCAGTTGTCTCGGACTGAAAATTTGTCTTTTCCTTTTAATCGCTTTCCATAATGAATGGAGACACTCCTTGCTAAAATAAAAACATAAAAAACACGCTGTATGCCAAGGGCCGTGTGGTTTTGACTTAGTCTTAAAATTCAGACTACATTGTGAACAAGCTGTGTTACCAAATTTCCACAGACTGCGGGACTCAGTCATAGTGCTGAGGGTTAATCGGATGTATAAGAAATACTATGTAAGTAACAGAATATTTGTCTGTATATAATATACTGTATATTTTTTTTTAAACCAGTTCACTAGTGCTTGTTACTCTTAAACTGCTACATACAATTGCCCATAAGATAAGTAAACCATTTCTGCCGTAGGCCAATACTTGATTTTCTTAATGACAGAGCTCTTGTTGATGTTCATAGCCAAACGCAATTTTATAGGAAAGTGTTTTTGAATGTAACACTTTGAACTGTAATCTTGAGGGTTTAGATCAAAAGCAGTTATACACTGAATTGTGGATTGCTTTAACTTATTACGTTCAGCATTGATATTTACAGGCAATTTATGTGTTCCATGCAATAAACTGAATGCTTTAAGCACTGTATAGAAAAAAACAAGTGGAAAAAAAAATAATGTTGTGAATTATGTGCAATGCCCAACTCCTCTATGTTCCATCTGAGGGAGACCATTTTAATGAGCATATGCAAGAGTTTGAACTGATCAAAGCATGCTATTGCTCCTGGCATGTGTTGTACCCATTGTAATATTGAGCATAGCAGCACATCGAGGACAGACCACAAAGGGGTCACACCACTTCTCCACAATATTGTACATATTTTACCTTCAAAGGAGGCACAGTGCCTAAGAATACCTCCCTTGCTACAGTATTATTATTATTATTGTGTTGAAAAATACAGGTCAGCTAATTGTCTTTTTCTCTATAATTTCAACAAACTTCAGTCAAATCAGTCAAAGCATTTGTGTGAGTTTGGGGTATTTAGTTTTTCTTTTGTTGGAGTGTTGTCTCAAATGCACCATCTTGTCAAATTTCAGCTTTTTACCTAAACGGGAAATAAGGTTTGTGTTGATGACCGAGTCAGGTTAAACCCCATTATAGTGAATACCGAAGTAACAGAATTTTCAGAATAAGAAATACTTTTATGTTAAACAAATCTCGTTTTAACAAAATGTAAATCTCAGTATTAACAAAATGTTTTTTCCACCAAAAACGGCCACCGAAGATAATAATGTGATGTAAAAAAAAAAAAATACTTAATGCCACTTTCAACACTTCCTGTGCAGAATCTCAGAAACACTGCAGCAGGTTGTCTCAAAGAGAGAGACGGTCTGTTGCGAAATTTCCAGTCTTGGCAAGCATGTAGGGATGACATTTACACGTCTGAATTCTGAGTCAGTGTTCCACCGAGCATCCGCATGGGTAGTTGTTTTGTGTGCAGATAATGTACTGTTTCAGTTTCATAGCACTTTTCAAAGTTTTCTTTGAGAGGAACAAAAAAAGGAGAGAAACGGCGTCAGTTTACGCTGAAAGAAAAATTAACAATCCTAGAATAAGTTGATTCCAGAATGAAGAAAAATGACGGGGCGAAAGAATTTTGTAATCACACCTTCATCTTATGACTAGTTTTCATTCAGTATTTTCATACCTGTATTTCTATTAAAAAAAAGGCACATCTAATGTTTCATTTCATTCTGTGTTCATACCTGTATTTCTAATAAAGTTACATCTAACGTCTCGTTTCCATTCAGTATTTTCGTATCTGTATTTCTATTAAAAAAAAAAACAAACTTACATCTAATGATCTTATTTTCAAATAAAATATTTTTTGCAGTTTAAAAAGCGCCGTTTTTTTAAGCAGGTATTGTCAAGCTTAGGTCACTGAGTTGCACGAGAGACACGAAGAAGAGTCCAGGTTTTCAAGGAAAATACATGTACTTTGTTACTTATAGAGAAGACAAGTACAGTCTCAAGACTTTATTCAAAATAGGAGCTGCAGCATGGGTGATCGTCCTGCTTTAGCTCCCATCTTCAGATTAGAAGAACTGTCGTGGTAGACTCATTTCTCACTTCTATGTGGGGTCGATGTGCTTGATCAACCTTCTCCAAACAGCACAGTCCTGCAACTCCTCACAAGTCAAGCCCTTTTCCTTCAGATCTTCTTTTACTTTATCCGTCCACCTCCACTTTGGCATCCCTTGCTTTCTCCTCCCCTGTACTTCATTCACCATTCTCATCTTTCTTTTGCCAACATATTTCATTGTCTCTCCTCATCACATGATCATACACTTCAACCTACTTTCCTGTACTTTCCTAGATTTTTCTCCCCCTTTTGTTGTACCTCTGATTGTCTCAACTTTTATTCTGTCCTTGGTTGTAACTCCACACATCCATCTCAATATTCTTATTTCTGCCACATCTAACTTCTTCTCCTGTGCTCCCTTCACTGTCCATGTCTCAGTTCCATGTATCATTTTAGGAAGCTAATCAAAGACTTTGTTAAATGGTGTGACTCAAACCACTTACACCTGAACATCACCAAGACCAAGGAACTGGTGGTGGATTTTAGGAGGCCCAGGCCCCTCATGGACCCCATGATCATCAGAGGAGACTGTGTGCAGAGGGTACAGACCTATAAATACCTGGGAGTGCAGCTGGATGACAAATTGGACTGGACTGCCAATACTGATGCTCTGTGTAAGAAAGGTCAGAGCCGACTATACTTTCTTAGAAGGTTGGCGTCCTTCAACATTTGCAATAAGATGCTGCAGATGTTCTACCAAATGGTTGTGGCAAGCGCCCTCTTCTACGCGGTGGTGTGCTGGGGAGGCAGCATAAAGAAGAAAGACATCTCACGCCTGGACAAACTTGTTAGGAAGGCAGGCTCTATTGTAGGAATAAAGCTGAACAGTTTAACATCTGTAGCAGAGCGACAGGCGCTAAGCAAACTCATGTCAATCATGGAGAATCCACTGCATCCACTGAACAGTGTCATCTCCAGGCAGAGGAGTAGCTTCAGTAACAGACTTTTGTCACTGTCTTGCTCCACTGACAGACTGAGGAGATTGTTCATCACCCACACTACGCGACTCTTCAATTCCACCCGGGGGAGTAAATGCTAACATTATTCAAAGTTATTGTCTGCTTTTACATGCATTTTTATTACTGTTTAATTTAATATTGTTTTTTGAATCAGTATACTACTGCTGGATTATGTGAATTTCCCCTTGGGATTAATAAAGTATCTATCTATCTATCAATCATTGCTGGTCTTACCACTGTTTTAAAAACCTTATTTTAATCTTCCCCTAATTCTTTAATTACAAAATACTCCTGATACCTTCTTCTAATTATTCCATCCACACTACACTCTGTGGGTTATCTCTGCATGTAGTTTTCCATCTCAGTCTACCACTGATCCTAGATATTCAAATTTATCCATTCTTTTCAATCTCTCTCCCTGCAGGATAAAGTCTGAATATGATAAATGAAACCAATTCAGTTGAAAACATTAAAATTCACAAACAAATTACTCTGAACACTTATACAAGGGTTAGAATAAAGCACTCAACTTCAGAACAATACAATCCTACTGTACAAGTACTCATTTTTCATTATCAACCATTTCATAGCTATTTTCTAGGTTTACCCAGATTAGCCATAGACTTCAAACATTTTTCCTCCAGTGTCCTGTGCATCCTTTGGGATGAGACCCATTCTTTCACATCATTAGACATCATCGCTAACTACAATTTCATCTTCCTCTGGGTCTCATATAACGCCTTCACTTCCTTCCTCTTCACCCAACCATCTTCCATCTTTTGCTCAATATGCCCAAACCAGCTCCCAACTCCCAACTTTTATGCTCTTTCCTTCATACCTCTTACTATCAAGCTTTCATAGTAGTTTTGAATTAATTTTGGTAGAACTAAGTTAAAAGATAATTTTAAAATAGAGAAGCACTTCTGGAAGATAAATTCTGCATACAATATTAAAAATGTACTGGAGAGAAGTTGCTTTTTTCTGTTACACAGTATTCAAATAATTTCCAAAATGAAGGTTTCATGTGCCGCAAACAATAAATAAACTTTACCTTTCCTGCTTCTGCTTCTTTGGTGCTGGTTCATCCTGGGATCCCTCTGAACATTCAGTCTGGCATTCTGGATTTATAGCATCATCTCCAATAAAAAAAAATGTATATAAATATTATTATATATATATACATACATACATATACATACATATATATACATACAT
>JANRMT010062806.1:120757152-120772169 GCA_026402145.1 Polypterus bichir lapradei | reverse complement strand
ATATATATATATATACATATACATATATATATATATATATACATATATTTCTTGCTAAAAAATACATATTTTTCTCTTTGTCATGAAACATTATGTAGAATGGCATATGGAGGAACCATAAAAACATCCAATTTTAAAAATGGCTTCCTCCCAGTTTTTGTTAATCTTTACATAAATTGTATAAAAAATAGAATCCACATTTATTCTCTTAAACAAATAAAATGTTTGACAGAAATTTAACAGCATGCTGCTTAGAGAGAGAGAGAGAGAGAGAGAGAGAGAGAGAGACTTTATTAATCCCAAGGGGAAATTCTCATAATCCAGCAGCAGTATACTCATACAAAAAACAATATTAAATTAAATAGTAATAAAAATGAAAAAAAAAATAAAATAAAAAAGCAGACAATAACTTTGAGTAATGTTAGCATTTCATTTAATTTCAATAAAAAGGAACAGTTTAATAAACACAGCAAAATGAAATATCTTTCCTTAAAATACAGCTTTTTTGGGAAGGGATGTGTAATTAGTAGATAAAGTACTTATATAATTTGTAAAATACTACTGTAAATGAGATAAAACATGGAAATGATTAAAAATGATTTGTACAGAAGCACTCTATATAGTATTGTAAAATCATCCATCATCCAACCTGCTATATCCTAACTACAGGGTCACGGGGGTATGCTACAGCCAATCCCAGCCAACACAGGGTGCAAGGCAGGAAACAAACCCTGGAGAGGGCGCCAGGGCACACACACACACTCACCAAGCACACACTAGGGACAATTTAGAATCGCCAATGCACCTAACCTGCATTTGGAAAATCATGTGATTGTATATTATCGATAAATGTCTGGGATTGGTAAAGTCATTTAATAGTCATAGTATTTTGCCATTTTTTAATTGCTTTGTCCTTGTGACCCTGGTTTGAATAAGTTGATTTAGAAAACAGATGAATGAAATTATTATTATGTATTCAACAAAAACATTATAATTATAATTAATTGTATTACACATATGGAGGCAAAAAGTAACAGGTTTTATTTTCTGATTTTAATTCTAGTTAAACAAAAACTTATTTTGACATGGTATTGGTTAAAAATATTTCTTAAATGCTAGAAAAACATAGTATACTGTATTTATTGTCCAATTTACCAACAGCATTGAAACAATACCTCTACTTGAATTTTTCTTGATCAGCTCATTCGTCACAGAAAGCTCCTTTTGGACATCACCAATACTTGCTGAAGGTCTCTGTTCCATTTCTCTCTTTCTGTCTGGTACCCTGACAAAGTCCTAAAACAAATGAGAAAAACGTTAGACAAACATTTACTTTTTCTGCTAGATGTTTACACAAATAAATAAATCAAAAATCAGCATTTTACCAAACCTACCATATTGGATTGGTAATCATTTATAGAAACTTGAATTATATCCCCTGAAATTATTTTATTTTTACAGAAACATGATCAAAAATACTTTTGAAAAAGAGCACTTTACTGAAAATTGTCAATTTTAGGAAAGCAAAAGAAAACTCTCCTATTTTAGATATCCTGGCAGCAATATTGCTACTAAATCTTCGCTAGTAAAATTCTCTTTATGATAGAAGGCTGAGATTTTTTTCTGACTAATAAACCTGCCCAAAGGGTTATTCTCAGAGGAAAGGCAGACGCCAACATTCTCTGCTCCGATTGGCTGACACTCTGCGTCCTTGACACAATTTTATAATGTATGTCAGGCCCTAAGGTGTGTTGGCAATATTAAAACCAAAAGTATATTTTTATGTTATTGCTTTTGGCTTTTAACTGCCAGGAAATGTGTAAAAACAACACATATTAAAAAGAGTTGCTCAAAGCATCTTTATTAAAATAACTGTACTTAACACATATACAGTATATTAGAACAGGTGAGTGACAGAGAAGCATAGCTTGGCAAGACAGCAAATACTGGTTTTACTTGCCAACAGCTGGAAGTCAAAAACTGTTTTTGGAGTATAAGAAGGGAATATTTTAGTAAACAGCTTAATGGTGATGATTCCCACACACTTTGTTACACTTCTCTGCTCAAATAATGCAATCCATCTAGGTCTCCATAAAAGAATACAGCTATAGTAGGCAGGCAATTAATTCCCACTTCTCCAAGTTCTTCACACTGAATAAAAAATAAGTCACACACTATAATTCAGCAACTTATAAAATTAATCTGAATATGCTATTCTACACTATAATAGATTAGTATTTAAACTCTCTGTTAAAATGAGTACATATCCATTTAAAAAAGGGCTGCAACAGTGCATACAGAGTATAAATGTAGTATTACTACTTATTATTTGGCTGACTTATAACATTAGAGATATAATTAGCTACACTTCCGTTTGTTTTTGAAGCAATTTGTAATGCAATTTTTATTATAGTTGGAAGTTTGTTATAGCACTGTGTACCTGCACAGTGAGGAGAAGTGCTAAAAAATGATCATTCTCATTTGCCCTACTGTGTGACCCTGGCCATGTCACAAAACCTGCCTGAAAAAAAAAAAAATTTTGTCCCAAACACAACTACACGATGCATAAGTCTCATGTTCAAATGACTTATTTTTATTAAATCAAGTACCTTATTAGGGGATTTTCAATCACCATGAACTCTCATTTTCTCATCTTTTTTTTTTCTCCTCCACTCCTTCCCAGGTGTACATTGTCCTTCTGCTTTCCCAAATCCAGCTCACCTTGATGAGGCAGAGAGGCTTCTTTAATGCCAGACCGGACTACAACTCCCTTGCAGTTCTATGGGTGGGCACATAGCAGTGGGATGCTGCCACCTGGCATATTGGGGAAGCACAAGGCCCTGTAAAGAAGTCTCCCCTCTGTCCTTCCATTATGTCATACGGACTGGGAAAGGGAACATCAACCATCCCATCTGGGACACCCATCAACTGTTCATTATGAAGACCTCATGGCTTGCTAACTGATCCTCCGTCCCAGCCAGGATGCCAACTCACCCTTCCCTTCCATCACAATATATTCAGTCAAACCCTTGTACTATGGATCTCCACTTGTAAATCAGGATAATCTTCACGAATAGAAGTTTCTACATTAAACATCATTTAACACTGTTAACATAACAACATAATAAATAATTAACTAATAATGAATAACATAACAACATTATTAACATTATTTAAATATCAGTTTTACTTGTTCCAAAGAATGGCTGTATCTGCTTAATGACTTCTCTATATCATGTTACTGGCTACTGTATGTAAATGTTCAAGGAGAAGAAAGGTAATATTTCACCACTAAAATTAGTAATTTTACATATCATGTAAAACAAAAACATTTTGTCAAGTTCAGGCTGAAGTTTTCAGTACATAAAGTCTTAACCAACACAAAAATCTGCTTTGGTGAAAATACATGAACAAAATTTACGAAAGTTTGTTACTTTTCTAATATCAGTTACAGATACTTTAAATTGATTCCTCACTATTACTGCTCTTTGTTTCTTTAGTAAAGTTCGAAATTTTTTTTCCTTGTTTAGTTATTCTTGTGTATATTTGTTTGCTATAACATTTATGTATTTACTTATTTACCAAGATTCTGTAAAACATCAAATTTTCCTTGGGATAAATAAAATTTCTGTCTATCTAAAGTCTTGGCTAATTACTAAGTACCTGGATACAGGATCCTATTTTCCAAGCCAGGTGGTTGCCTACAGCCAACAAAAGAATCTTAGATACCTTTCTTTTTGAATAAGCTGCCAGCTGTTTCTGCCATTTGATATATATATACTTGTCTTACCTTGTTGAAAGTTCTACTTTGTGGAAGGTATGGCCGATTGGAGAAGGGCATTCGTGGAGTTTTCAGAGCAACCCCCATGGGCGCTGGACCCAGCAAGGAAGGTCGAGCTCCTGGTGGAAAGAACTGCTGGGGACTCATTGCAAAACCTCTTAGGTTTCCTAAAAGAAAAAAAAGAGTAATTATGAGAACCAAAAAGTATTAATCTGAAAGCTCTTTAGTAACAGACAGGTGGGATGGATGTGTTTGATAATTTCATTTTTTATTTTAAAAGGTGCGTCTTTAATAGAAAACATTTCCATAAAGCACACAAAAAAACAATGCATAATAAAATACTACATTACTAAAAAAATTAAATCACTGCAAATAGCAAAAGAAACTACAAATCAAATGGAGTGCAAGTGCTTAAGAAGCGTGAAGAAAATACACCATCAATACTAGAATACTGTAACTGCAGCAGTCTGGGTTCAAATTCTGCACTGGCATTTGATTCAACGTAAGTGTGTGTAACTGGAACCTGAAATGAGGGAAAACAATCCATAATGGACAGCAGAAGGAAAAGTGTTGCTACTCCTCAAACTGAAGTGAAGCTCTCAGGCATTTTCTGGGAAGCCTGGTATGCTCACTCAATCACTCACACACTCTCTAACCTCTTTTCCCGTGGCAACATGCTGAACTTTTTTTTGTTTAAATTAACTTAAGTCAATGTCACACTGTACAACTTCTAGTTAGAAGGAATGTCAAACGTGAAGACTGTAGCTGCTCATCTCGTTGTACGGGCATGGCCTATTTCCTGACTAGGGTATAACAAATAATTACTTTTTAGAACAGTTTCATAATTCCAAAGTATTGCGAGTTCACCCCTTTCTCTGAAAGCCAACACGGCTAAATCTGCCTGACAGAGACGATACCCATGCAGAAGGATTTACAGTTACAGTGAGTTAAGCCATAACCACAGCCCTTTTTTATGTCTTCCCCAATTCTGTTATAGATATCATTTGTTTAATGAACAGTTAAGCAAGTCTCTCACCTGTTTGTCTGGTCCAAAATACTCCAGGTCCTTAAGCATTGTAACCATTATACATTATCTGGGCAAGTGCTCACCAGTGGTCAACTTCCACATACACAAAGCCTGCCCCTACAACTTAAGACCAAATTGCTTCATTTTTTCCAAGCGATTCCCAGACTAGTTGGACTGAGCTACCAAATATGTCAGACTGCACAACTGGTGATCACGAGAACACACTGCATTATGACAATGAAGACTGTCACTGAAAATCACTGTGGAAAAACTGTGTAATGTGACACAAGCTTTACTTGCCAAAACAAGGGTTAGATCAGTAATAGAAATTAACAAGTACAAGTAATGCATTTCAATTTGAAAATTTAGTGTAAAAAAAAAAAAAAATCTGTAAAAAAATTATTTAAGATGACATGGTCAAGCAGGCATTCTGAAAAAATAAACACTAATCCAGCCTGCAGGCTTACCTGAAAACTATTAAGTGTTATAACACATTAAAACAAACAAATCAACTATTTGCACATGCAAAAAAAAATAAATAAATAAATAAATAAAAAAAATCATATATACAGTATATATGTGTGTGTGTATATATGTATATATGTGTATATATATATATATATATATATACATATATACACACACTGTATATTTATACAATCTATATATAATATATACTGTATAATATAGATATATAATATATATCTCTACTATAATAAAAAAAATCCTGGGATGAGACGAGACTTTCAGAAAGATACTTTCAAGTCCAGTGAGACAAGACTTTGTGCCAGGAGATTTAACCACGACCGGGGCCGGAAATAAAAGCCAAAGAGTAGATGACAAAGTAAAATGTAAAAAATTCAAAAACATTGCCGTGATACACATGCAGAGCAGACATGGAAAGTCTCAAAAAAATGATAGTAAAGATCGCATTAACGCTAACAACAGGAAATTATTACTCGGTGAAATAACGGAACAGTGAAGAGAGTTCAGATTTAAAATTTAAGTCGGTGACTTGTAGATCGTCTAATTCGTGTTGCCCTTAATATACTGTCTATATATATATCTATATAGATGGATTGATTATATATCAATCCATCTACTTGTCAAAACAGAAACTTGTGTAAATCTAATGCCACTGTGTTTTTGCAAATGTGTTTTGCCATTATGATTTTTGAAAATCACAATTTTTGACTCTAATGAGGAAAAAAACTGTCCTCAGAAAGTTATTTCTTGTACTTGATTACTTTGAAAATTGAATAAGCAAAATGTTTCATGCATTTGAAATCAAATGCTTTTTTTCCTTTCTAATTCATGCTAATAAATTAATGTTTTATTTCATGGAATAAGTACAATATCCTCCAGCTTCCCCACAGCCCTGCCCCGAATAAATGAGTTTGGAAGATTGGTGGGTGAATGGTGCAATTGCAATCACAAAAAATCTATATCGTTCCTTTAAAAAAAAAAAAAAAACATACAAAACATATGAAGCACAGCAGCACCTAAATGTGTTGGACTTTAATTCCCCAGGTTTTCAGTTTATATATTACCTGTGACACGCTGTGTGAACTTAAGTAAGCGATTTAGCTTGCCTGTTCTCCAGCTGTAAAATCTTTTGTGTAAATAGCTACAGCGGATACTGACCTTAGGTAAAGATGTCAGCTTAACATACTATTATTATTAATAAAAGGTTGAAACGGAACCAAAGATGTCATTACAACAGAACAGTGCACAAACCTGTATAAGAACATCCTAATAAAAACTAACCTTGAAACAGACAGCAAATGTTAACACGCATTACCTTTCTAGCAAAAAAAAAGAAAAAAAACACACAAAAGAACTAAAAAGTAAATACATGAAGCAATGGTAACATTACTTGTGCTATAAATTCATTTTCATAACAATTCTGTGAAAACAAAAACTGCTCAAGTACTAAGAATAATCAGCAACATGCAAGGAACCATCACATGCACTTCAGAAGTGGTCTAACACCTGAAGCTAAGCATGTTCTTGCCCGGCCAGTACATGGATGGGAGACGATCTAGGAAAAGTTGGGTTGCTGCTAGAAGAGGTGTTGGTGAAGCCAACTAGTGTGCTTTTGTTCCAAAATGTATCTGGCTTGTCTAAATGAGCATTTGCATACAACAAGCCACTCTGTTTGTGGTGCGAGTACAGAAAGGGCTTCTTACTCATCACCCTTCCATACAGATGTTCTTTGTGCAAATTGCGCTGAATTGTAAAACGATGTAGAGATACACCATCTGCAGCGAGATGTTCTTGCAGGTTTTTAGAGGTGATCTGTTGGTTGTCTGTATCCATTCTCACAATCCTGCGCATATGCCGCTCCTGTAATTTTCTTGGCCTGCCAGACCTGCTGGGTTTAACAGCAACTGTGCCTGTGGCCTTCCATGTCCTGATTCCATTCCTTACAGTTGAAACTGACAGTTTAAACCTCTGAGATGGCTTTTTGTAGCCTTCCCCTAAACCATGAGACTGAACAATCTTTGTTCTCACATCTTTGGAGAGTTGCTTTGAGGATCCCATGCTGGCACTCTTCAGAGGAGAGTCAAAGGGAAGCACAACTTGCAATTGACCACCTTAAATACCTTTTCTCATGATTGGACACACCTGTCTATGAAGTTCAAGGCTTAACGAGCTAATCTAACCAATTTGATGTTGAAAGTAATCAGGATTGAGCAGTGACAGGCATTCAAATCAGCAAAATTTTGCACAGCCAGTTTTTCACATTTGATTTAATTTCATACAACTACATACTGCTTCACTATTTCGGAAAACACCCCAGTACTCAGAGGAAATGAAAGACATACCACTGTTATCTTTTTTGTTGAAATCGTGCCTTCTATTTTGTCCTTTCAAAGGTCAAGTCTGGTATTTCTCAAGTTGAAATGCTATTGTTTCACAATCATGGTATATACTGTAAATTAATTTGTTTAAGGAAATAGTGTTCTTAAGTGAAGAATTACTTTATGAATTTAAAAATATATATATAAAATATATAAATATACTGCCCATTCTTGCAGTTTAAAATGAAACCAGTATCATGGGAGATAAAGACCATAACAAATTCCCTTTCTTCTTCCCTTTCTACTCCTCCTGCCTCATCTGCCAATTCATTTTCTTATATAACCATTTATAAATAGTAATTTCTTTTTTTAAACTTTCTTTTGTACCTCAGTTTAGCTATTAATACTACAATACACTTTTAGCTGCTTTCACATATGAAAATACCAATAACCATTTTCTAAGCCTGCTTAATCCTAAGCAGGGTCGTGGTGGGCTAGAGCCAGTCCTATTAAGCACAGGGCACAAGGCAGGCACAAGCCCTGGACAGGGCAGCAGTCCATCACAGGATGCACACACAGGCCTATTCAGTGCTGCCAGTCCACCTAACTGGTATCTCTTTGGACTGTGGGAAGAAACCAGAACACCTGGTGTGAACCCATGTAGACACAGGGAGAACATGTAAACTCGTGAGCCCCAAGAATGGGGTTCCACCCCATGTATGAAAACGTGCTATGTAAATAAACAGTGTTGTTAGCTGGCACTTAGCGTTGTTTCTGAAATACTGGACATCTTCCAGTTTTTCAACTGACTTAGTGACATCTAAGCCTCTGTCCTCCTCACCAGAGTCAGGATCAAATACTTAAAAACCCTCTGTCTGTCTTAAAGCTGAGTTGGAGCAGACTGTGTTACTACACCCTCTGAAGTACTACTTGGACAATATTTTAGTGATAATGGCAAGAAAATAGCAATTAACAAATGAAATGAGACAGACAATTATCATCATTAGAAGTGTCAGCCTTTCATTTAGAGAAATTGCAAAAAAAAAAAAAAAAAATCTAAGTGTCAGTCAGTACAGTGGTGTCCTACACAATCCAAATGTAATTGTGGCAGACCCGGAGTCACAACCCTTGTTACAAGAAGACAAGTTTCTGTGGGTCACCAGCTTGTGTGATCACAGGCGCCACACAGCACAGCAGCTTCAAGCACAGCTTAATGGTGGTCGTTAAAAGCAAGTCTCAGTTTTTACTGTGAAGGACTGACTTTGTGCTACAGGTTTGAAAGGGCAAATGGCAGTAAGAAAGCCACTCCTTAAAGGACAAGTTAGGGCTTTGAAAATCTGGCTGTGGACTACTGCAGAATGGACAGTCTCCTCTTCTAAAAAAAAAGTTCTAAAACATTTGACCAGTAGTGCAAAACAGTGACAAAATTTAAGAATATCAAGAGGGATGTTCAACTATTTATTAATCTGAAAGACTCTCTCAGAAAAATATATTTAAGGCATGTCATTTCAGTAAGAAAACTCTAAGCAACTGAACTGTACAAGGGGGTACCCAAAAATAACCTGAATCCATACCTGACGAGCAATCTCGACTTAGTTGTGAATTTTGCCACTTGGTGTCACACACTTACAGTATTCTGTGGCAGTCTGCCAAGTGGTGTTGCTCTGTATTGTCCGTACAGCATTCATTCTGTGTTGGTTATTCTTAGTGCTTACTAAATCTGTTCTGCGATTTTTGTGAAGGGTGATCATAAAGGACAGCGAGTCAGTGTTAAATTTTGTTTTCTATTAGGGAAAACAGTTGCTGAAACTGTAGTAATGCTTGAAACTGCTTTTAAAGAGGAAGCTTTAAGGAAAACACAGGTCTACTGAGTGGTTTTCACGATTCAAACGATGGGAAATGTCACTTGATTTTTGCTCCGTATGACTTTTTCCTGTTCCCGCATATGAAAAAAGAACTCAAAGGAAAGCATTTCTGTACTGTGGAGGAAGTGAAAGAAAAACCGCTACAGGCCTTGGACAACACTTCTCTTCAGCAATTCCAAAAATGTTTCCACCAGTGGGAAAATCATTGGGACAAGTGCATTCATTCACATGGAAAGTACTTGGAAGGAGACTAAAGTTTCAGTAAGTAAAAATTAAAACAATTTTTTTTTTTTTTTCAATTCTGGTTATTTTTGGGCACCCCCTCGTATTGGCTGGCGACACAGTACCACACACTATCTGGTGTTGTAATGTTGGAATACATCGGGGTGCCCTAAAAAGGTGACCTACAGGATGACCGGGGGAAGAGTGTAAATAACCAGGCAATTTCTAATTAAGCATTCAAATACAGGTCATAGGTTTGGTCTCGAGAAAAGTCAAGCCAAAATGAAGGAAGGTGTTGTTGTTGGCCCTGAAATCCGTGAACTGATGCTTGACGAGGAGTTGAAAAGGAAACTGAAGCCCACTGAATCAGCACCCTCATTCGAGCAGGTTGTCCAGAATTTTCTTGCCAGTCACAGAGCAGAGAATTATACTGAGCTTGTGGAGAACCTGCTGAAAGCATTTCGGCTTACGGGAGCCAGCATGTCACTGAAGATGTCATTTTTTTTACATTCTCATCTCAACTTTTTTCCACCAAATCTAAGCGATGTCAGAGAGGAGCATGGGGAAAGATTTCATCAATTTATAAAGGTGATGGAAAACTGATAGGCGGCACGGTGGCGCAGTGGGTAGCACTGTTGCCTTGCAGTTAGAAGACCTGGGCTCGCTTTCTGGGTCCTCCCTGTGTAGAGTTTGCATGTTCTCCCCGTGTCTGCGTGGGTTTCCTCCAAGTACTCCGGTTTCCTCCCACAGTCCAAAGACATGCAGGTTAGGTGTACTGGCGATTCTAAATTGTCCCTAGTGTGTGCTTGGTGTGTGGGTATGTGTGTGTGCCCTGCGATGGTTTGGTGCCCTGCCCGGGGTTTGTTTCCTGCCTTGCGTCCTGTGTTGGCTGGGATTGGCTGCAGCAGACCCCCCGTGACCCTGTAGTTAGGATATAGCGGGTTGGATGATGAATGGATGGATGGATGCAGGTCATATTCAAGCTGCATATGTCTGTTCTAGAATTACAAGGGATATCCAGAAAAAAAGGTTACAAGTGCCCTGGAGGGTGCAGGGAATTTTTTTTTTTTTGAAGGTTGGCATACCTGCGTGTAGGGGGGTCCTAACGGTCAAAATAAGCCCGGGACCGCGTCAGTCAGTTGTGAAATGTCATCACAGCAAGCGAGTTCGTCAGCCTCTGCTGAGGCCATTTGCTCCACCTACCGCCAATGCGAGATTTGTTCGGTCATCAAGTTCCTCACTTTGCGGCACGAATCCGCGGCCGAGATCCATCGTCAGCTTGTGGAAGAATTGTGAAAGAATTCTTGGGTGGGAAACGTTTTTCCAATGATGAGGAGGTGAAGGAGACAGTGGAGAAGTGGCTTTCGGAGGTGGAGCGGAGCGTATTCGACGAGGGTATAAAAAAGCTGGTGCCCAGGCTGAAGAAGTGCATCGAAGTTGACGGCGATTATGTTGAGAAATAAACACATATTTTGGAACATACCCTGTAAATTTGGTTGAAATATATTCATTTTTCGATTTTTACCAGATGTTGTAACCTTTTTTTTCTGGATATCCCTCGTAGTATCACATACAAAAGCAGTCTAAATCCAATTAGAAAAGTTGCAATGTCACATGTTTCTTGCTATTCACACTCTAGAGAAGGGGTCCTCAGTCACAGTCGTGGAGGGCCGCAGTGGCTACAGGTTTTCATTCCAGGAAGTCTCCCCAATTAGAACTCAGCCCTTGCAGATAATGAAACTTGCTATTTAACTCTAGGCCTTGTTAGCGCTTTCATTCGTCAAAGACAAATTTTAGTTACGTTGTTGATCAGAGGTCCTCCATTACAGTTCTGGAGGTCAGCAGTGGCTGCAGGTTTTCACTTCAACCAATTTCTTAATTAAAACCCATTTATTTGCTACTGAAGTTCTTGGGATTTTAGTTATCTGGCCTGTTGCAGTTCAGAAGCCTTAATTGCCTACTTTAGTTTTTAGCAGCTGCATTTAAGTTTTAATTGTTGCCTGTTTAATTAACCAGACATTATTTAATAATGAAATGCAGACAACCAATAAACCAGCAGCTCTCCAGCTAACGGGCTTCTTTTTAAACCTGCCCATATGCACCATCAGTTATCTGTGTTAAAAACAAATAAATGACAGAGGAATTGGAAGGACTGTTAAGTTTAAATCTATTCCCGTCCACAAAACACATGGATAATGTTCTCAGAGAAGGAAACTCTCCAGTGCAATTTAAATTTCCCTTTCATTATCAGCAAGGACCGTCTTCTAATTAGGAAACAGGCTGGAAGGAAAAACTGCAGCCACTGCGTGACTGAGGAGCAGAGGTGGGCAATGTCAGTCCTGGAGAGCTGCAGTGGCTACAGGTTTTCATTCCAACCCAATCGCTTAATTATAAACATATCCACGCCAATCTCAGACCTAGGGTTCTTATATCATAGATTGTTTCCTATCCAAGAAAATCGTCCAAACTATTTGAAGCCTACAACTGATCATTTTCAGTCTGTCACATTTTTCTATTAAGTGTTTTATTAAATCAAACAGTGCATGATGAACACATACAGATGGAAATGGAAAAAAAAAGAATGGAGAAATGTTGGCTGCTTTGTCATTTACATCTTATTGCTAAGGAGGAGCCATTAAAACACTGAATGCAGCTGTTTAGGATTGACATAAGCAGTTACTGGTGGGGAACCTTAACAAGCAATACCACTAAAATGAAACATCTAAATGTCACTTGAGCAGTAAGTGCTTCTTCATCAGCAATAATTGACTTCTCATTAAGAAACTGGGTTGGAACAAAAACCTGCAGCCAGTCCGACTCGCCAGGACCAACATTGCCTACCCCTTCTCTAGAGGGACTAAAAAGACTGGATCTGTGTTACATAGGAGTGGAAAAAAATGACAGCCAAGTTGGATTATGAATGAAGCTTTAAAAAGTAAAGATCTGTGCTTAACCTGTCAGCCTAAACAGTATCCAATTGTGTCAGTGATAGTAGAATCTGAATCTTATCAAAGCAGTTCCATAAACCATAAACATTTAAATTTAACTTAGGCCCTGAAATAAACTCACGTAATATAATCATAAAATATGATTATCAAGGTACAATTGTTACCTTTAAACATTGACCCCTGATCCCTATTTATGGTACCCAGGCTAGCATAGGCAGAGAAAATAACAACACCTTCTGCTCAATGCACAATGTCAGAGAGAGAGAGGGACAGACTATAGAGTAGAGACTGAACAAGAGGAGCGTCATCAATCAAGTCACAGATGGCACTGAATAACAAAGGATGATATTTGCCAAGTATTAATTTAATGTTGAACATTTAATGTGCGTCTCTTACAGTGCCCAAACAAGTATTCAAAATCTTGGCAGTGTTCACATTTTACTGTTGTACAACTTTGAATCAAAGTGGATTTCATTTGGCTTTTATGATACTGATCAACAGAAGACGACTGTTTAATGCCGAAGTGAAAGCAGATCTCTGCAAGGTGGTCTAAATGATTTACAAACATAAAAACACAACTTAATCAATTGCAGAAACATTCACTTCCTTCAAGTCAATATTTAGTAGATGCACTCTGGTATTATCCCACCAATTCTTCTTTGTAAAACTGCTCAAGCTCTGTCAGATGTCACAGTGACCATGAGTGAACAGACTTTTTCAAGTCAACCACAAAGTTCTGACCTTTGAGCCAGTTTGAAGTCCATGTTCCTCGAGTAGGTTTTCATTAAGGCTATCTCTGTAGTTTGGTTCATTCAGTGTTCCCTCAATCCTAACTAGTCCTCTAGTCCCAGATGTTGAAATACAACCCCACAGCATGATGCTGCCAACACCATGCTTCACCACTGGAATGGTTTCCTTCAGATGTGACGTATAGAACTGAGGTCAAACAGCTTAGTCTTGGTTTTATCAATTCATGTTTCTCATAGTCCAAGACTCCATTAGGCGATTTATTTTTGCAAAGTGGGCCTTCTAGTGTCGTCTGTCCACTCTTCCATAGAGCACAGATTAGTGGAGTGTTACAGTGGTGGATGGTATAAAGTTTTCTTTTCCCATCACCACGCAGGACCTTATATAGAAAGATGTGTTCCTTCTCTAATCAGTCTAATCAATTGAATTGACCACAGGTGGACTCCAAAGATAAAGCTAGAAACATCTCAATGATGATCAATAGAATGGGATACACTGAGCCACATTACAATGGGTATAATTTCTTGTGTCATTGTGACATTTCAATTTTTTTTATTTGTAAGAAACTTGCGGTACCACGGTGGTGCAGTGGTAGTGCTGCTGCCTCGAAGTTAGGAGACCTGGGTTCGCTTCCCAGGTCCTCCCTGCGTGGAGTTTGCACGTTCTCCCCGTGTCTGCGTGGGTTTTCTCCGGGTACTCCAGTCTCCTCCCACAGTCCAAAGACATGCACGTTAGGCGATTCTAAATTGTCCCTAGTGAATGAGTGTGTGTGTGTGTGTGTGTGTGTATGTGTGTGTGCCCTGCAGTAGGCTGGCGCTCTGCCCAGGGTTTCTTTCCTGCCTTGCACCCTGTGCTGGCTGGGATTGGCTCCAGCAGACCCCCATGGATATAGCAGGTTGGAGGATGGATGGATGGATAGATGGAAGAAACTTGCAATAGAAATTCCTAAAAATCTGTTTTTGCTTTGTTATTCTAGGGCATTGAGTGTTGGTTTGTGAGTGTGTGGGGGTAAACTTATTCTTAAATATTCTTAACGTGCCAAAAACCAGAAAGAAAGCAAATGGATGTGGCAAATCAAAATACAACCTGGATATTTCAGGAGTTGTCATAGACAATGCTGGTCAACACACCCAATGTGTTCAAGTTACATTGCCACGTCTCCTTCCCTTCCATTCCAGAGTACATATTTTTTTTTTTTGAATGGAGAGTGTTGGTGTGCATTGCGTTATACTGCTTTGTCTTTTCTTAGTTACGAACTAATATTTTTCTGATTAAAAAAACTTTGATTTTTGCTTAGCGTTTTAGACTTTTTTTTTTTTTTTAAAAAACATTTTATTGATTTTATTAAATGCAAATAACATTCCATAAACACTGTAAAAATGTCAGTAAATTTAACAGTAAAAATGCAGTAAATGGTGAAAGTAAAATAACTTTTCTGAAAAAAAGGAAAGTTGCCTTATGTTCTACTGAAAATGACCTCTATATCTTAAACAATACAGGGTGGGCCATTTATATGGATACACCTTAATAAAATGGGAATGGTTGGTGATATTAACTTCCTGTTTGTGGCACATTAGTATATGTGAGGGGGGAAACTTTTCAAGATGGGTGGTGACCATGGTG
>JANRMT010062806.1:120681666-120693322 GCA_026402145.1 Polypterus bichir lapradei | reverse complement strand
AGATAGATAGATAAGAAAGGCACTATATGACAGATAGGAAAGAAGGTGCCAAGCAGCAATTTTTGCAATTTATATTTTACTAATATGTAACATTTATTCTATAATATATACAGTTTCATAATAAATGTATTTCTTATATAACACTCTATCCAAGGTACATTTTGTGCTCATATTTAGTTATACATTGGTCATGGTATTCTGGCAGAGATTCTGCTTTGGAATGCTAATCTTTTGTATTTGTGTTGGTTTGTATTGTTTTTACTAAATAAAACTAGTTTTGAACTAAACACATTTTTTATTTCTTATTAATAACTTTGAACATGAACTATAAAATGATACTGGAACAAGTATAAATGACAGCCTAAAAAGGTTATAGCTAAGTAACTCGGTGAGGTGTATTTTTTAAAAAGTTTATAAAACAATTGTTAAAATATTATGCTTTATTATGACAAGAGTCATGTTCATTAACATAACAGAATTTAACTGGAGAATGAAAAAGTTTCACTCATAATTTAGTGCATCAAGCATCATTAAATTATTTTTGATGAAAACAATTTTATGTGCAACCAATGTACATTTTCTTTTTATTTTAATCTGACATGCCATTTTTTCCAGTGTACTTTATTACAGATAATGTAACATCCCAATTACAATATTTAGCAGCTCATGCTCGATTTTGTTCGGTAAACGTTGGCGTTAATAAAATGGAGACACTTGTAAATATCTAAAGTGAAATTTCATTCTACAACGCCCTAATTCATTTCACTTGATGCAAAACGTGAACATCATTTTGTTTAATGTGAATGTGAACCTTTTAGGTGAATTGTAAAAGTATTAACAAAAGTCAAAATATTGAAGCCTATTAGTATCCGTATTAAAAAGTTTATAGTTCGGATTTTGTGATGTTTAATAGAAGATCATTAATAGATTGACAACAACACGACACAATACTAGGGAATCCATTCCCGGACGGGTTTATCCATTCCCGGGATGACACAGTGCACGGGCATCTCACATGTGAACGGTTTTAGAACGACCGATACTTATTTTTAATAAAACTACTGCAGTATGTTGACACCAATAAAAGACTAACCTTATCTACATGCAGTTCATGCTGTCATATAAGTACATGTATCTAGTTCAGGGGTGCCCAATGCGTCGATCGCGATTGACCGGTAGATCGCCAAGGCAGTGCAGGTAGATCGTGTTGCATTCAAAAAATTTTTTTTAAACGTTAATCTATCATATATCCTCCCTATGGCATTTGCCACTTCATTGACATACAGGGCAGCCAGTCTGAGATCTCCTTTCTTCTAACACACTGGTCACCCCACACGCACGATCAAACGCACAAGGTACTACAAAACTCTGGCTGTGGTCTAGTTAGCCTTTAAATTTATATCGACTAAAGAAGGGATTTTTAAAAAATTGTTTTGGGGAGGGTATGGGCTTTATGTGTAATTAGAAGAGGATTTTTTTCTCTCACAATGACACAACCGAAGTGCGTTTGTCTGATCTGTTAATCTGTCATTGCTATTCCAAAGAAGGAAAATGTGGAAAGGCCTTTCGAACTGTTCGTAAAAACTACGAAACTGACTTCCTTCCGAAAAGCGATCTGAGAAAGAGAAAGGAGAGGAATCTAAAATCGCAGTTAATCGGACAGCCGTCATTTTTCTCTCAGCTGAATTCAAAAGCTCCTTGACTGCATTATTTGGCTCTACTTATTTATGCGAGTCGGCCTTTTCCCACATGAAGATTATTAAATCCAAATACTGTAGTGACCATAAATGCATTGAATTGTTATTGTGCCATAAAGGTTATTCAGTTATGCAAGTATATATATATATATATATATATATACACACTTTTTAATGTAGGTAGATCATTTCGACCTGGTTATTTTAAAAGTAGCTCGCAAGCCAAAAAACTGTGGGCACCCCGATCTAGTTAGTTGCGGTAAACGGGAGCCCGGGATTGGATTCCCTACACAATACTATAGCATTTTTTTAATTGAAAGTGTGAGGAAATAAAAAAAGAATGAGAACAGGAAGAATTTCCCCGAATGAACTGCATAACTGACACACGTTTTCGATGTAAATTCTCTGTAGCACCCCACAGAGTTATAAAAATCTTTTCTGGAGTGAAAAACCCAGGGGTTTCCTACCATTTGTACGTTTTCCGCCTCGTCATACATGATTTTGCAACCCGTGTCTTGCGTTACGAAGTCTATTTCATGATGGCACGGGTGACTCCATGAAGTGCTGCGGATAGAAATACAATAATAAAACAAAAAAATATTATAGAAATCCTTGCTTTTTTCAAACCACAAAGCGCTATGATTTATTTTACAAAATATGTTCATGTAAACTCAAAATAAAAATAATAAACGCAATGAGTTAAACTCTAAATATTATGTACAAATCAATGTACAACTTTATCCATCCCTCACATTATCCAACCTGCTATATCCTAACTACAGGGTCACGGGGGTCTGCTGGAGCCAATCACAGCCAACACAGGGCGCCAGCCTACCGCAGGGAACACCCACCCACACACCAAGCACACACTAGGGACAATTTAGAATCGGCAATGCACCTAACCTGCATGTCTTTGGACCGTGGGAGGAAACCGGAGTACCCGGAGGAAAACCAGGCAGACACGGGGAGAACATGCCGGTGAAGCGAACCCGGGTCTCCTAACCGCGAGGCAGCAGCGCTACCCACTGCGCCACCGTGCCGCCCATGTACAACTTTAAATAAATTAAAACCAGTTTGCGTGTTCTGCCGTTCTTCGACTCATTTACACAATTACGCATTAATTACATAAATATTTGAGGTTGGATGCCAGTCCTCCGATGTGAGCAGTTCGTTCAGATTGTTGTAAAGGTTCATTTTTTCTCCCGCTTGCGCAGCGTGATTCGCTTTGTTTTAGAATCCATCCCGCGAGTCTTCCTTTTCCCTCTGACAGCATTATGTGGACTCGGTAAATGGGCGCATCATCTCAGACTCGGTCGGAAAAGTGCCTCTTTATAAATAATGCTCATATTAATAACTAGCCCGTTGTCTGCACGTACTCATCTGTGCACCTGAGCCGTGAATATTTAATAGATTACACTATTATAGTTTAATTCATGACATTCCCACAATGTCTTATTCAGAGTCATTAGTGGGTTTTGTCCTTTAGGTTAAAATACCTTACTTTTAAAGAAATAAATCCTTGAATCTTCATTCGACGCATTTTGTCCACTGGTCAAGTCGGGCGGCTACGACCGCAGATCCCTCCTGTCAGTCAGTGCCGCACGCCTTCCAATCAGCGGCTCTTCGAGGGCTGCTAGCCCCGCCCCAGACCGTGGCAGCTTTCCCGCCGGTCCAACCTCCCGCTCTTTTCCCTCAGTTCGCCATTCTCGGTCTATTACTGCCATCTGCTGTACGGAGGGAGAATTCTTCATTCTATTTTCTTGCTAAATTGTTTAATTCGGCAGTCGAGTTTTCGAGAAATTTCACCAGTAAACCGTAAACCTCAGCGCTGTTGTTTTCCTCCTGAAGATCACTCAGATGTTCTCACAATCACTTGAATTCCGCGGAGCCCTTCAATTACGGATCGCCACTGATTTTAGTACGAAATACCGTCGAGCAACATACAGCCAGTATTCAGACCCCGCTACTTTCGGCACACTTTATTGGGTCGTAGATTTAATTCGTCCATCAGTCTACACTCAGTACACCAGAATCACAAAGTGAGAACATGTTTTCAAAAACGTTTGCAAATTTACTAAAAAAAATCAAGGCCTGAAATCGCTCCTTCCTAGAAGTATTCCGACATTTTACTGTGGCATTGCAAATTGTGCTCAGGTGTTTCCTACTTGCTTTAATTCTCCTTGAGATGTTTCTAGAAGTTGATTGGTGTCCACCTGGGGCAAAGTGAACTGACGTTTAGAAAGGCACTCCAGTACCCGTGCGGGGAGATGGGTCCACAATTCACACCGCATGTCAGGACGGGCCATGAAGTCTAAGGAACTCTCTGTAGACCAGGGGTTCCCAAACTTTTGGACGTCAAGTACCACCTGAGGTTAAGTGAGTTGCGTTGCGTACCACCCGCACCTTATTGAAAGGGAGGGGGGTGGGTTTCGGGTCTAAACCGCCCCGAAATCGGAATAAAAGTTAAAGAATTGGAAGAAATTATGCATAAAATTAATGAAAAAATCTGTGCATGTACATAAATTGATAAATTCCGCCCCGAAACTAAATCCTGCCTTCGGCCTGTATGTGACGCAGTTATCGAAGATGAAATGCTATCGGCTTTGAGCTCAGATCAAGTGACTACGATGCGGTACAGCGCAGTGCACGTATTACAACAAACGCGAGCGGTTTCTGTGAGACAGAGTTACCGAAGACTAAATAGTGCCGGCGTTGTGCTTTCATCTAGTGACCAAAAGCTCAAACAGTGAAGAAGTAGAAGTTGACGTCCGCAAAACGGAATTATGGTAGCGTTAAATGAACTAAATACTGATTCGAATAATCTATATATATAATTCACTAAGGCAAGACACCCATGGAAAGCACGCCGGAAGGGGCGTGGATTCACTAAGCCACCGACAAGTAAGACGCCTATGGCGCACGCAGGAAGGAGCCACGCCCACCAACTCCAAGACCATTGGATACGACGACAACTCGCAGAGCCACACCCACCAACTCGGGTGCGACGACACAGAAAGGACGGCGTCATTTATATTCGTCTGTTGTAGAGGCCACATGCACCTCCGAGCCACGTTGACTGTTCATAGAGGCATGTTTCTCGCGGAGGTGAGTCGCCATATGCAGCGTGTAAAACGGTTTGCGAGGGGTATCCCATGGGATCCTTAAAACAATCCTTTACAACTGAGGTTAAAACACAATGAAGTAAGCAGTCTTTAAAAACCGACGCATGACCGCGTGCACCATAGCAAACTGTTTTACACGCTACATACAGCAATTCGCGCTACTACCGTGGTCGGGTGTCTTGGTGGATTATATATAGAAAGGCAGCCAAAACCGCACAGAGCAATGAAAAGTCTACGTGAGTCACAGGTGCATGTGGACTGTGCAAAGACGACAGCGACTCAAGTGACGAGTTGGAGGTGGGCACATGAGCAGGCAGGGCGCGATGGCGGTCCGCCAGTTTTCAGTCACGGAGGACTGTGTGTTGGTTCGTTCCGTGCATTGTTACAATGTTGCTTTTCTTGCTGATTTATTATATTACCGATTTTTCAAATGTTAATTTTCTCCCTGTGCTTAAAAATCATTAAAAAACCGGCCTGATTATGCGGCGTATGGTACGCCACGGGTTGGCTAGTAGGTTTTATTTATTCAGATGACGAAATTTCACACCACACTAAATTTGGGAATCCACGTATTATTGTATTTAAACAGTTTCATTGGTTTTTGCTCACAACAGGTTTGTCATAAACGGTTTTGCACAGATAAATTAAATTTCAGGGACTGCGATGCGTACCACCTGAAAAGGCTCTGCGTACCGTACCACAGTTTTTAGACCACGGCACTCAAAACTGTGGGGAGGCGCAGCTTAGGGTAAGGAGATCAAACCATCTCTAAAACTCTGAGTGTTCCCATACCCTCAGTAACCTCAAGAATTGTGAAGTGAAAGACGTTTGGAGCTTCAGAAGTCCTCTGTTTAATATGGGAGAACCTGTCAGAAGGATGAACGTCTCATCAGCACTCCATGAAGGTTGGACAGAAGCAACTCCTGAGGAAAAGGCATATGATGGCATTTACAGGGTGGTCCAGATCTAATTATGCAGATCCAGATCGTCTGGATGACTTTGATTTATGCGGGGACGATTCCATTTCGGTGCAAACACATTTCATCATGTCGTTAGTTCGCACACTTCTCGATGGTCCGGGATTTTTCGGGTGATTTTCTATTGTGGTCCCCGGCTGGGGCTGGAGCCCAGCCGGGACGCTCAGGAGGACCAGAGGAGGACTTGTGCCTCCTCCAGACCGTGAGGGGGCGTCCGCCCTGGTTATGTTGGGGGCCTCGGGTACAGGGCATGGAAGCCCAGCCCTGTAGGGACCCGTGGCCACCGCCAGGCGGCGCCCCGATGCCGGAATATCCCGTGTGGGACCCGGTCGGGGCTGGAGCCCAGCCGGGATGCCCAGGAGGACCGGAGGAGGGTTTGTGCCTCCTCCAGACCGCGAGGGGGCGATCGCCCTGGTTGTATTGGGGACCACGGGTATTGGCGGCGCCCAGGTGCCTGAGGAACCCTGGAGCCCAGCACTTCCGCCACACCAGGAAGTGCTGGGGGGAAGATGACAGGAGACACCCGGACGGCTTCCGGGTGCGCAGCCGGCACTTCCGCCACACTGGGGTGTGGCTATGACTGATTGCCAGGAAGCAGCTGGAGCCCATCCGGGTTCCCATATAAGGGGCCGCCTCCCTCCAGTCATTATCGGAAGTCGGGTGGAAGAGGACGGAGCTGGAGAGAGGACTGGAGGCGGCCAGGAAGGCAGTGGAACTGTGAGGCCTGGACATTGGGGGAATCGGTGCAAGAGGCACTGGGGGTGCACGTGAGCACAGTTTGTAAATATTGTAAATAAACAAGTGTGTGGTGGAACCAACGATGTCTGTCTGCCTGTGTCCGGGTTCAAGTTCACACTATGTAATAAACTTAATAAGTTATAGCGTTATGGAAATTGCATAATTAGATCTGGACCACCGTATAAAGGACCCCGAGAGCACGACTGAAAAGATTTGCTGGTCTGATTAGACAAAATATGGAACTGTTTGGGAAGAAAAATGCTGTCATGGCATCACCCACGTGTATGCTGAAAGCTGCTGGTGGGCTGAAGTGCCCCCATGTCTTGAAGAGTACTGTAGCGTGGGCGCTGGCCCGCCACAACGGCTGCATTCTCTGCTCTTTGAGGTGACTCACTATCATTAAATGGACTGCTCGCCTTTTGCCGTACTAGTTGGGAAAAGCGCGTGAGACTGTGTGGAGTTGCCAATTTTATAGGCGATCCTGCAAAGGATGATGTGATGCCAGCTCAATGTTTTGGTGACTCATCCCTGCCTGCTGTAACTTGTCCAGCGCCGTGTATAGGCCTCCTAAATTTAACGCGTCTTTCATTGAGGAATTCTCAGACCTAATGTCAATTTTAATTACGAATTATGACACACTCTTAATTGTAGGCGACTTTAACTTTCATATCGATAATCAGTGTGACCTAAAAGTAAAGGAATTTATGAACCTCCTAGACTCTTTTGATTTGAGACAGCTCGTTAATCAGCCTACACATAAAGCAGGTCATACGTTAGACTTAATTATCACCAAAGGACTAACAGTTGATGTGAAGCAGATCGTTGATATTGGTCTTTCAGACCACTTTCTTCTACTATTCAATATAGAAATAATGATAGAAAACATTCATGAGAAGCATATTGTTAAAAAACGCTTCTTTGACTCCTCAGCAGCTGTAAAACTTACAAACATTCTAAGCAATCAGTCCGGTTATAGTGCCAGCTACAATAGCAAGGATGATGTTAATAGTAAGGTGGAAAACTTTAATTCTAAAGTGAGAGCTGCTGTTGACATAGTTGCACCTGAAAAGACAATTAAAAAATCTTCTAGCATTGTTATACCTTGGAAGACCCAAAGAGTGTCTGACTTAAAAAGAATATGTCGTAGAGCTGAGCGTAAATGGAGGAAAACTAAACTAACTATCCACTATGAAATATTGATGGTTAAAATAACAGAATACAATGACACAGTCCGTCTTGAGAGGCGCTGCTATTTCTCTAATATTATAAATAAAAATGCTAGTAATTCCAGAGTCCTATTTTCTACAATTGATCGTCTGCTAAACCCAGGTAACACAAAGGAATGCCCCCATAATACTTCCAGCGAAACCTGTGAGAACATTGCTATATTTTTCAATCAAAAAATTAATGATATTAGAAATAATATAGTATATCTCCCCAACACTGTGGAACCTCCTAAGCCCCAGTACTCCGTTATAAACAAATTCAATTCTTTCACCAGGATAGATTTACCTGAATTACATAGAATAATCTCTCAAATGAAACCCTCCACCTGCGTCCTTGACCCAGTACCAACAAGGTTTTTCAAGGAAGTATCAGACGCGCTTATTGATAATATCCTTGACATAGTAAACTCGTCATTAGATTCGGGGGTCTTCCCAGACTGTCTTAAGACTGCTGTAGTTAAACCCCTGCTCAAGAAAAATAATCTTGACCCCTCTGCTTTTGAAAATTTTAGACCCATCTCTAACCTGCCCTTCTTAAGTAAAATTCTAGAGTAGACAGTCATTATGCAGTTAAACGACCACTTAAGTAAACATGCTATTCTAGATAAATTTCAGTCAGGTTTTAGAACTAATCACAGCACAGAAACTGCACTCGTTAAAGTAGTAAATGACTTGCGGGTAAATGCAGACAGAGGCCATTTATCTGTTCTCATCCTCTTAGATCTGAGTGCTGCGTTTGATACCATTGATCACAATATTCTTAGAAATCGCCTTAGTCAATGGGTGGGCCTCTCTGGCAGTGTCTTAAATTGGTTTGAATCCTACCTGGCAGGGAGAAAATTCTTTGTTGGTTGTGGTAATCACAACTCAAAGACACATGATATCCGATATGGTGTTCCACAAGGCTCTATCCTGGGTCCGCTGCTCTTCTCAATCTACATGCTTCCGTTAGGTCAGATTATCTCAGGGCACAACGTGAGCTACCACAGCTATGCTGATGACACACAGCTGTACTTATCAATAGCACCTGATGACTCCGACTCTCTCGATTCACTAACACAATGTCTTACTGGTATTTCTGAATGGATGAATAGTAATTTTCTCAAGTTAAATAAAGAGAAAACTGAAATTGTATTGATTGGCAAAAACGGATTAAGTGAGGTTATCAAAAATAATCTTGACGCATTAGGATTAGAAGTTAAGACGGAAGTAAAAAACTTAGGGGTAACCGTTGACTGTAACCTGAATTTTAAATCACATATTCTTCAGACCACTAGGACAGCATTTTTTCACTTAAGAAACATAGCAAAAGTTAGACCTCTTATATCACTGAAAGATGCTGAGAAATTAGTTCACGCTTTTGTTTTTAGTCGATTAGATTACTGTAACGCACTCCTCTCAGGACTACCCAAAAAAGACATAAATCGTTTGCAACGAGTGCAGAATGCAGCTGCTAGAATCCTAACTCGGAAAAGAAAATCTGAACACATCTCTCCAGTTTTAATGTCACTACACTGGTTACCTGTGTCTTTCAGAATTGACTTTAAAATTCTGCTTATAGTTTACAAAGCCTTAAATAATCTCGCTCCATCTTATATATCGGAATGTCTGACACCCTATATTCCAAATCGTAACCTTAGATCCTCAAATGAGTGTCTCCTTACAATTCCAAAAGCTAAACTTAAAAGAAGTGGTGAGGCGGGCAGCCTTCTGCTGCTATGCACCTAAAATCTGGAATAGCCTGCCGATAGGAATTCGCCAGGCTGATACGGTGGAGCACTTTAAAACACTGCTGAAAACACATTACTGTAACATGGCCTTCTCATAACTTCACTTTATCTTAATCCTGATACTCTGTATGTTCAATTCATTATAATAACTATTCATGGTGGCACTAAAATCCGTACTGACCCCTACTCTCTCTTCTGTTTCTTTTTCCGGTTTTTCTGTGGTGGCGGCCTGCGCCACCACCAACCTACTCAAAGCACCATGATGCCCCAGCATTGATGGACTAAAAGCCAGAAGTCCACGTGATCATCATCATCATCATCAAGTCCTTCCGTGAAAACCATAAATACAAAGAGGACTGTTTCATTTATGTTAGGTCGCTTGCCCAGTGGGGCCTTGGCTGTCTCATGGCCTGGAATCCCGGCAGATTTTTATTTTTTTTTTTCTCCGGCCGTCTGGAGTTTTTTTTTTTTTGTTTTTTCTGTCCCCCCTGGCCATTGGACCTTACTCTTATTCTATGTTAATTAATGTTGACTTATTTTATTTTCTTACTGTGTCTCTTATTTTTCTATTCTTCATTATGTAAAGCACTTTGAGCTACATTTTTTTGTATGAAAATGTGCTATATAAATAAATGTTGTTGTTGTTGTCACAATAGCCCTCCCTTCAAAGTCGCAGTATCCAGCGACCACATACATCGGTTTGCAACGGAAAACAAACTCGTCGAAACGGTGGGGTGGTCTTCACTCCCGCTTCGGTCGTGTAGCCCGTGCCAAGGGCACATCGTCAGGGTTTGGGAGCACTGTGTTGTCAGATGGCACAGCAGGGATGTCGCGTGCTGCACTGGCAGGTGGCACAACCGGGATGTTAAGTGTTGTGATGTCATGCGGTGCAGCAGAGGAGTTCAACGCTGGTCAGCCATAGACAAGCAGGCGGACCTCCTTGTGTGGAGATGCAGGTGTACCCGACTCTTTGCTATTCTTGCTTTACTGAACTGGCGCTGCAAACCGCGGTCCACGTCTGAATCGCAGCTTTGAGGCTCTCCCTTCAACGCCTTTGATCTGCCTTGTCCTTTGCCTGCATATTTTTATTAATTTATTTTTTACCACCAGCCCCTGCTTCTCACAGCTCACTTGGGGTCAGTGGCAACTCGATCCGCCACACTCTTCCCCAGAGCTCCATGAGCCTGAAACTCCACCAGTGTCCGCGCGCCCGGGCTAATGGACCTCAGCAAGTGGAGCTGCACAGGTGTCAAGTCTCTCAGCTGCCACCATCTCTGTACTGTTGCTGCAGATGGCACTCCAGATTGCAGATCTGAGCCTCGAGAAGCTCCGGCACCCCCTCTGAAGAGCCAAGCAGATTCGTTTGAAGTCTCCAAAGCGCTAAGTCGGACTGTGGGTTTTCTTCACGTCCAGCTTCATTTAAAGGACTCTACGAGCACGAGGAAAAAGATTCTCTCCTCTGAATAGTGCAAATATTGAACTGTTTGGACAGAAACAAGCTGCCGTGGCATCACCCAGGTATATGCTGCACATTGCTGGTGGGCTGAAATGACTTGAAAAGTGGTGGGCGCCGAGTGCCACAGTGGCTGGATTCTCTTCATGTGGCTCGCTGGTATTAAAAGGATCGCTTGGTTTTCACTGCACTAGTTGGAAAGACTTGTGCGATGTGCAGATTTGCCATTTTTATAGGGAGGGTCTCCTGCTATTGCTGATGTGGGCTCAGCCGGCTCGTTCTTCGGGTGACTCGTCCCTGGCTGATCACTGCAGTACTATACATCAACAATAACATTTATTTCTGTCACACATTTTCATACAAATTATGCAGCTCAAAGTACTTTACATGATGAAGAAAGAGAAAAAAGACAAACTAAATAAAAATTAGAATAAGGGAACACTAACACTAACCACATGAAGCCTGTTACAAATCTTAATAAATGCAGACTCTCTCTGGAACCTTCATGTGGATGAGACTTTTTTGGAACCTAAAATGGTTCCCCTATGGCATCGCATTGAAGAATTGCTCTGGCACCTTCATTTGAAAGAGTGTATGTCGAGTGCTGTTTTATGTGATTTCTGAGGTCGGTGGTCACCAATATCTGATATTTGATTCTTTACCGGGGGTCCTGGCAGTGGCTGTAGCTCGAGTTCGTGCCACTCGGGGTGGCG
>JANRMT010062806.1:120642190-120656678 GCA_026402145.1 Polypterus bichir lapradei | reverse complement strand
ATCTATCTATCTACAGTGCATCCGGAAAGTATTCACAGCGCATCACTTTTTCCACATTTTGTTATGTTACAGCCTTATTCCAAAATGGATTAAATTCATTTTTTTCCTCAGAATTCTACACACAACACCCCATAATGACAAAGTGAAAAAAGTTTACTTGAGGTTTTTGCAAATTTATTAAAAATAAAAAAACTGACAAATCACATGTACATAAGTATTCACAGCCTTTGCTCAATACTTTGTCGATGCACCTTTGGCAGCAATTCCAGCCTCAAGTCTTTTTGAATATGATGCCACAAGCTTGGCACAGCTATCCTTGGCCAGTTTCGCCCATTCCTCTTTGCAGCACCTCTCAAGCTCCATCAGGTTGGATGGGAAGCGTCGGTGCACAGCCATTTTAAGATCTCTCCAGAGATGTTCAATCGGATTCAAGTCTGGGCTCTGGCTGGGCCACTTAGAGACATTCACAGAGTTGTCCTGAAGCCACTCCTTTGATATCTTGGCTGTGCGCTTAGGGTCGTTGTCCTGCTGAAAGATGAACCATCGCCCCAGTCTGAGGTCAAGAGCGCTCTGGAGCAGGTTTTCATCCAGGATGTCTCTATACATTGCTGCAGTCATCTTTCCCTTTATCCTGACTAGTCTCCCAGTGCTGCCACCACCATTCTTCACTGTAGGGATGGTATTGACCTGGTGATGAATGGTGCCTGGTTTCCTCCAAACATGACGCCTGGCATTGACACCAAAGAGTTCAATCTTTGTCTCATCAGACGAGAGAATTTTATTTCTCATGGTCTGAGAGCCCTTCAGGTGCCTTTTGGTAAACTCCAGGCGGGCTGCCATGTGCCTTTTACTAAGGAGTGGCTTCCGTCTGGACACTCTACCATACAGGCCTGATTGGTGGATTGCTGCAGAGATGGTTGTCATTCTTAAAGGTTCTCCACTCTCCACAGAGGACCTCTGGAGCTCTGACAGAGTGACCATCAGGTTCTTGGTCACCTCCCTGACTAAGGCCCTTCTCCCCCAGTCGCTCAGTTTAGATGGCCGGCCTAGGAAGAGTCCTGGTGGTTTCGAACTTCTTCCAGTTACGGATGATGGAGGCCACTGTGCTCGTTGGGACCTTCAAAGCAGCAGAAATTTTTCTGTAACCTTCCCCAGATTTGTGCCTCGAGACAATCCTGTCTCGGAGGTCTACAGATAATTCCTTTGACTTCATGCTTGGTTTGTGCTCTGACATGAACTGTCAACTGTGGGACCTTCTATAGACAGGTGTGTGCCTTTCCAAATCATGTCCAATCAACTGAATTTACCACAGGTGGACTCCAATGAAGCTGCAGAAACATCTCGAGGATGATCAGAGGAAACAGGATGCACCTGAGATCAATTTGGAGCTTCATGGCAAAGGCTGGGAATACTTATGTACAAAAAAAAAATAAATTTTTTTATTTTTAATAAATTTGCAAAAATCTCAAGTAAACTTTGTTCACATTGTCATTATGGGGTGTTGTGTTTAGAATTCTGAGGAAAAAAATGATGCACACTATCTATCTATCTACTATTATATAGTGCCTTCCTATCTATTGTCACACACGTGCGCATGGGAGGCAGCTAATTGGCTTGAGTAAGGGCAGTTCTGAGACAGACTGGGAGTCTTTTTTTCCTTTGCCTACAGACCATTCACAAGAGATCCCATGTGGTCCTCTGGACGTCACTTCCGGGACCGAGCCAATGGAAGGAGACCTTTCTGGCTCCGGCCCCTGTGATGTCACATCTGGGCTTGCACCAATGGCAGAAGACCCTCACGAGTCCGACCCCTGCGACTTCACTTCCTATCTTCCCCTTTAAAAGTCACCACCTTTTCCCTATTCCCTCAGTTCTGTATTGGACTCGGTTTTGTGCACAGCAGTGCTATCATTTAAAAGACAATTTGCAGCCAGGAAACCAAATTATACGGATGGCTGCTCCAAACCTTGCTATGTCTCATCGTGGCTTTTGTGACACTGGCGTAGTCGGCAGGATGGAGAAGTCCCAGAGGAGAAGGGGACAGGACTTGCAATGTACCCAGGTGGGTGCGTACCGGGAGCGAGTTTTCAGGCAGGGAGGGTGTCCCGTGGTACGGCGAGACCAGGTATGGGCTCCGCTCCCGGCATGCTTAACTGGGCAACCTAAAGAGGCTAGGGAGTGTGCGGGAGGGGCTCACAGAGGTGGGCTACTCCGGAGGGAGGAGACAAAAGGTGCTTACTATGTTCTCTCGGAGGAGAGGGTGCCCCAGACTGGCAGGTGAAAAAATTAAAATATTGGAGGTTGGACCCAGAGCGGCCGACCCACGGACAAGCCTGGTCCCTCTGGGCAATGGTAGGGCAGTGGTTACGGCCAACTGAGAATAAGCCCTACCAAATAATAGAGCAGGTAGCCTGCTATCTGCTCCTGAGAGCACTACCCCATGGCTTCACCCAGCCAGTCTGGGGTGCGCAGTTTAAGAACATGGCAGAGCTCATAGAGCTTCTGGAAACACAAAGGGTGGCCTCACACTCTGGGAGAGCAAAACTGTACCTGTGTCGAACTCAGCCGGAGTACGTCCTAAGACCTAGCCCCCCCCCCCATACTATCTGGAGCTTGTCCGGGGTTCCCGGAGTCGCGGGTACGCAACCCACTTGGAGGCGAGGAGGAATGCAGGTGGAGGGGGGGAAGGGGTTGGTGTGCTCTGACTAACCTGTTGGTGGTCCCACACACAGGCGTGGTGATCGTAAACGGGTATAAAACCAAGGCTTTATTTGATTCCAGCAGCAACATTACCATTGTTGCCCGGCAATTTGTGCTACCGCGACAATACTTCAAATTTAAGACCAGTATAACCTGTGTCCACGGAGAAATCCGTTGGTACAGGTCCGCTGTCTGTGTCATCAGTTGCGGGGAATCACTAAAGAAATTAACCGTGGCAGTCCTTCCAAATCCACCACACCCGGTGATACTGGGGCGGGACTGGTCTAAAATTAAAAGTGGTGAGACACATACCACTCCTGGGTTTCACTTAGGCCTAGTGATAGATGGGGACGAGCCATCTCAAGCTGCCTCCATGCTGTGTAACCAGCCGGCAGAGAGAGACGAAGCGGCTGCCTTGAGTGACGTGGCAACTCCCGGACTGTCGCAGGCCGATACATCATCCTCCAGCGCTGAGATGGAACGGGAGGAAGCCACGCCCCTTGAGCTCATCTCAGACCCTCTCTCCCTTCTGCGATTTCAATTTAGAGAGAAGCCGGCTTCTTTTAGAAGGGAGCAATGGAATGAAGACTCCCTGAAGTTTGCTAAAAATGCAGTGGTCCTTGTCAATGGCCAGCGCACTAACCAATCAATGCCACAGGGCCCTCACTTTGTGTTGGACAACGACCCTCTTTATCGTGTAGCAATGCATGATGGGCAGGAGAGATGGCTACTGCTAGTCCCACGGACCTTCCGGCGGCAGGTCTGTGAGTTAGCACACGCCCACCTCCTAGGAGCCTCCTGGAACGGATCAAGCTCCGTTTCTGTTGGCCAGGTATCAATGAGGAGGTTCGTCGCTTTTGCACTTCTTGCCCAGAGTGTCAATTGCGACAAATTCCTGTTCCCCTGATTTATATTCCCTTTCACAGAATTGGGGTCGATTTAGTCGGACCCCTAGAGCCCTCAGCCCGAGGACACAAGTACATTTTAGTCCTCGTGGATTACGCTACTAAATACCCCAAAGCTGTTCCGTTGCGCTCAGCCACTTCCAAAGCCATCGCATGGGAATTACTAGGGGTCTTTTCGCGTGTGGGCATTCCTAAGGAAGTCCTGATGGACCAAGGGACGCCGTTTACCTCAGAGATGTTCAAGGAGACTGTCAAGTTACTGAAAATAAAGCATTTAAAGACCGCGATGTATCACCCTCAAACCGACGGTTTGGTAGAGAGGTTCAATCAGACTCTCAAACAAATACTTCGTAAGGTGGTCAGCGAGGATGGCAGGAACTGGGATCAGCTCCTCCCCCTTGTCCTGTTTGCCTACCGGGAAGTACCACAAGCCTCCACGGGGTTCTCCCCTTTTGAATTATTGTATGGGCGACAACCCCGGGGCATATTAGATATCCTAAAAGAAGGATGGGAAGAAGAGGCTCTTCCCTCTACAAACATACTGGAATATATCACGCAATTACGCGATAGATTTGGTAAGATTCGGCCCCTCCTTAAAAGTCACATGGAAGAAGCCCAAGCAGCACAGGTCCGATATTACGACCATGGAACGTCTCTCTGGGAGTTCTGCCTGGGAGACCGCGTCATGGTCCTAATACCTACCCCCCTCTCTAAGTTGCTTGCCCATTGGCAAGGCCCTTACGAAGTTAAGGAGAGAAAAGGACTAGTCGACTATTTGGTGAGTCAACCCAATCGTCGGCCGAGGGAGCGGGTCTATCATGTAAACCTGCTGAAACCGTGGAAGGACAGGGATCCCGATCCCTCCTCTGGTCAGCCCCGCTCACTCTTTGCTCACACAGCTAACCTTAACTTCGGTGTGGATTTAAGCCCCAGACAATGACGGGAACTGGAAGCAGTTATCCTGTCTGTCCAGGAGGTAGTGAGTGAAAGCCCCAGACGGACCTCTCTGGTTGAGCACGACATCGTGACAGAACCCGGGGTTGTAGTCCAAGAACGCCCGTATCGTCTTCCCGAGGCAAAAGGGCTGAAGTGGAGCTTAAGATCAAACACATGCTGGGACTAGGTGTAATCGAAGAGAGTCATAGTCCCTGGTCCAGCCCCATTGTATTGGTCTCTAAAAATGACGGGAGTTGGAGGTTTTGCAATGACTTCCATTGGCTTAATCAAGTCTCCCAATTCGACGCTTATCCAATGCCACGAGTGGACGACCTCCTTGAGAGATTTGACAGGCTCAATATTTGACCACCCTGGACATGACAAAGGGGTACTGGCAGGTTCCTTTAATGGACTCCGCGAAGGTTAAGACCGCGTTTAGCACCCCTAGCAGACACTGGCAGTATTGTGTCCTTCCATTTCGGTTACACGGGGCTCCAGCTACCTTCCAGCGTCTGGTGGACAA
Organism: Polypterus bichir lapradei; assembly: GCA_026402145.1. Lineage (NCBI taxonomy): Eukaryota > Metazoa > Chordata > Cladistia > Polypteriformes > Polypteridae > Polypterus > Polypterus bichir. The sequence continues at coordinate 120,651,614 of JANRMT010062806.1, read as the reverse complement.
AGTGCTCAGGCCTCATAACTCATACAGTGCTGCCTACCTGGATGACGTGGTCATCTATTCCAGCACGTGGATGGAACACCTACAGCAGGTAAAAGCGGTATTGCGGACACTTGGTGAGGCCGGCCTTCTGATCAATCCCAAGAAATGTTTCTTTGGATTGAGCGAAGCCAAATATTTAGGCTACCTGGTGGGTTGGGGTACCGTGAAGCCACGGTGCTCCAAAGTAGAAGCCATTTTGAAATGGCCCCATCCACGAACCAAGCGGCAGGTCCAAGCCTTTCTCGGGTTAGCAGGGTACTACTGCGGGTTTGTGCCCCGGTTTTCGGAGAGAGCGACGCTCTTGACTGATTTGACAAAGAAGAAGGCCCCAAACATTGTGGTATGGACTGAAAAGACAGGTGCTGCATTTAGTGACTTGAAGCCGGCCATTACATCCTCACCTATTTTGAAAGTTCCTAACTTTTCCTTACCTTTCATCCTCCAGACGGACGCTTCGGACACAGGCCTGGGGGCCGTGCTGAGCCAAAACGTCAATGGTGCGGAACACCCCATTATGTTCCTGAGCCGGAAACTGTTGGACCGGGAGACCAGGTACGCGGCGGTGGAGAGAGAGGCTTTGGCGATTAAATGGGCGATTACTCAGCTGAGGTACTACCTGCTCCAGCAGACCCCCATAACCCTGTGTTAGGATATAGCGGGTATACTGGAGAATGAATGACTGACTAACGCTAGCACTTTTACAGCCCGAGCAATCCTCGGGTCTAACACTAGGGAGGTTAATTCTGTATGTGTCAATCTATGTCATGATTCACAGGAATTCATTGTTTTTTTCTCTGTCTTGAATACTATTTTTAGGTCCATTGCCGCCACTTTAAGGTGGTGTCATGGAAGCTGCTTCCCACATTACTTATGGTGTGACTTTAAGGGTTGTGACCCGTGGGTATCCAATTTGCAAATGGAAACCACCTAAATTATTAAAGAAACACTTAAAAAAATGTTTGCTATTGTTCTTCTTATGAGTTTCGTTTGGTTTGGTCTCTTAGCCTGTTTTTTCTCATTCAATTCTTACCATTTGGTAGCTGGGTTAATTTTGATTTGTTTTGGTTTTATTTCTTTTACACACTTCTCCCAGTTTAGCTCAAAACAACTCTAAATATCACAAAAGTTCAAGAAGGGGAGGAATTGCAACCCTAAATAAACACACCGACACTCACTGTCCAAAAATCAGAATCCTTAAACAGAAGCAAGCAGTCAGAAAAATCCAACAGAAATAATGATAACTCCCTGAAAACTCAACAACAAAGAGAATTATTCCAAACTCCTGAGCCTTTTCAGCCAATTTAAAGGCTCAGGAATGGTGACATCAGGTGGCCATTTCATGTCATTATTTGGGTGACATCTTTCTGCAAAACAACTTACAACATTTGACAAGCTGACTGTTTTTAGTTAGGGAATCTCATAGGGTGCCAGGGGGGTTCTTTATGGGCTTTCAAACGGCTCGATTGCTTAATATTCAATCTAAGAGTGAGGGTTCCCTGTGAGGTTTTGAGTGGGTTGATCAGTTCATAATAGATTGAAGATTTGATTGCTTTAGGGTTTGCTAGTGGTGGAGCTTTGTGAACCAACGTCAATTCATAGTCAGCTTTCGGCAATAACAGAGTTAATATACTTGTCACGTCTGCCTTTTTGCGGACTGGCACAGAATGTCTATGGGCAAATATCTGTAAACTGGTAAACGTTGGGTTAAAGTATTGGGAGGAGTGACATGTTAATATACTCATTCTCTTCATAAAGCAGAAACAATGTGCTGATAGATGGGTTTCTGTGCATGTCCAGCTTCACCTGCAGATGCAGGATTGACCGCTAGTGAGGGGTGATTTTCGAACGATTCCTTCTATGACATGATATGAACCGATTTGTGAGCCCAAATGAATCGATTCAGAGGATTGCTAAAGTGCATACATGTCCTTCCTGCATGATGTCATCAGCGTCTGTTGTTTCGCTATAGACGTTTAAAGTGCATGCACAAGAAACGCCTGCATCATGAGTCCTACCTCATTTGATCTGTGAATGGGTTACTACCCCACAACCATTCTGGTGTTTCTTGTTCATTACGAGTCGCACAATTCTCATTCACTTATTTAATTGTGTATCTTCCATGTGTAATTTTGCTTTCTGTATGAAAACAGGACAGTGGCATATGAATTATTAAATATATAATTAATTATGTATTTATACACATTATATATAATTAAATATATTTTTATATTTAATTATATATTAAAACATTAATAAACAATATTATTTATATACTTACATATACATACTGTACATCAAAATAATACATACATTATTTAATTGCTGTATATGTTTATGAGACGATCAGAAGGGACTAAAACCCTGTGGCGGTCGGTTGGGGGCTGTGCCCAGATGGGACGCCTGGAAGGACCGGGAGAGGGACTATGCCTCCTCCGGACCACAAGGGGGCAGCCACCCTGGTTTGTTTGGGGGCCGCAGGAACTGAGCATGGAAGCTCAACCCTGTAGGGGCCCATGGCCACCGCCAGGGGGTGCCCGGAGAATTGAGGAGCCCTGGACGTCAGCACATCCGCCACACCTGGAAGTGCTGCCAAAAGGATTAGCAGGGACACCCGGAGTGCTTCCGGGTGCTCATGTGGCACTTCCGCCACACCAGGAAGTGCCACAGGAAGATCGTCAGAGGGCACCTGGAGCATGTCCGGGTGGGTATAAATGAGGCCGCCTTCCTCCAGTCATTAGCTGGAGTCGGGAGGAAGAAGACAAAGCTCGGGAAGGAGGAATGGAGGTGTTGGAAGAAAGGGAGATCAATTGGAAGGCCCAGACTTAAGGATGATTGGTGCAGGGGCACTGTGTGCTGTGCGGGACTGTTTTGTGGACTTTATGAAAATAAACTTGTGTGTGTTGGACTTATTGGTGTTTGCCTGTCTGTGTCCAGGATGGTTTCCACACCCCCCCTACCCAAACTTCCCAAATACACCAGTGTCTAAATAAATAAAATGAAATTAATCAAAATAATCAATTTAATTATTAGATCAAAGGAATCAACTTAGTAAAGTGGAAATTCCCATCACTACTGACCGACCCACCCAGCCACACACTCAAGTGACGAACTTCCTTCCCGCACACGCAGTCTGCTGGTGTTTACATTAACTTGTACTGGGGATCTGTTTGCCATCAGCAAGTGACTATCAGAGTTGAAAAAGAGGAAAATATGCAGAATATGAAAGCTGGCGTAAGCACTGTCAAGGTAAAATTGAATTCATAAACATATTTGTAGTTGAGGTCACATGACATGTTTCTCTGTTTTAAGATAGACGAGTTTGCAGATTCACCAATACTTTCCAATGAGTGATCTGGAAATTTCAAAACATTGTACGAGGCGATCTGTTTGAGCTATCGCAATGAAAATAGAACTTTCTTGAAAATATGTCCTTGCAGAATAAGTATGCCACATTTTAACAAAATTGGTCCACTGGGGGCCGAGTGGTTTCATGTGGATAGATGGACAGACAGACAGACATGGGCTATCACAATAGGTGCTTTGTGCGTTATTTGCGAACGCAATTAAAATAAAGATATGTTGTAAGTTACTTTGGATAAAGGCGCCAGCTAAATAAGTAAATGGAAATAAACTGACATGGCAGAGATGTGAAAGCAGCTGTGGTGGATCCGTAAAGCGCTTTAAACTGAAAGGCGCCATATAACATCGCAAGATGATCCTCATCACTGACTCCCTATGTGACCCTAATGAAGTCATTTCAGCTCCCAGGGATGTTGACAGACAGTAAAGAATGACATGTAAATGAGAAGAATGGAAGGGGCAGTATGGAAGTGGTCCGGAGTGACAGACTCAGACAGGTTATGAGGGGGCTGGCAGGCCAAAGCAATAACACCTCCACACCGCCTGGTCTTTTTATAAGGTAGTCCCCCCGGTCAGAACATTTGTCCTGCTGTTCTGTTGTTTCCTGATAATTCATGCCAAGAGGCTGTCTGATCCAAAGCGGGGAAGCGGACACACTGTTAATCCCCTGTGAAGATGTATTTATTAAAGATTAATAATGCAGCCACAATCTCATCATGCAGTCTATGATTTTATAATTTCATCCAGAGGATCAGGAGCGATGATTTATGGATTTAAAGGCAAAGTTTTTTTTTTTTTTTTTTTTAAAGCATTAATCTAGGACGTGCAGCTACGGAAAACACAGACGACCAAAGATTTACAAGTTGAGCCTTCTAAATGCCAGGTCTTTAAAAACAGACTGATTGTTAAGGGGCAGCACTGACCCTTATTATTATTTTTAGGAAACAGAAGAACAAAGGCTCATCAGTCAAAGAGCTAAGGGCTCCAGTCATATGAAAAAGTAAGTGCACCCCGTGAAATAATTAATTTTTTTTGACATTTGTGGACATATCAAGATTGGATCTTCATTTAAACAGAAGGTGATGGAACTGGAAACAAAAATTTTAAAATGTGACTTTGCAATAATTTCTTCAATGAAAAATTAACAGTTATTAACAGTCTTTGGAAAAAAGGAAGTCTATCTTTTGCCTAAGTTGTATTGTCACTTAAATTTGTCATCTCCTAGAACTGCCCAGCAATCTCTGACATCGAACTGGAGGACGTTGTTCTCACTCCGCCAAACAGAATTATCTCAGCTATGTAATGTTTAAGGGGTGTCTTGTGCTCACAGATCCCGCAGTCTGCTGGTGTTTCATTAACGTGTACTGGGGATCTGTTTGCCATCTGCTATGTAATGTATGAGGAGTGTCTTGTTCTCACAAATCCCCCCTCCGTGGTATAGGGGGTCCACAGCTCATGTCAAGAGACCACTTTTTAAATAAATAATCACCGCACTTGCGGCTTAGTGTGGGGGCGTGGTGGATGTGTAGCTGAAGCGGTTCCTGGGCTGATTTGTGATGTGGGCGTTTCTCACCTAAGTGAACAGGTGAGAAACCGTCCGCATCTGTGATTGTTCCCGGGGCTGCTGATTTTCCACAGCTGCCACGTCCTCTTCATAAATAGAAACGCAAGGCGACTAAGGGGAGAAGAGTAAAAGAAAAAGAGCTGGAGGTTGCAGGAGAGCAGGAAGCAGTATGGAGAGGGAACCGGTGTGAGCGAGAGTGCAAGAACGAGCGTGTGCTCACAGGCAGACAGGCAGCTGGCCAGTGAGCCTTAGCAGGGGTGTTTGGCCGACACTTGGTTCAGCCAGAAGGAAGCAGTCGCTCCAGCTGAGCAAACATGGAGCTGGAGTGACCAGGGATGAAGGACGGCTGGCCGCGTAAGGCCGAGAAGGCAGCAGGAGTCGTGGAGTCTTGGGAAGGTGAGCCTCAGCGTGAGCGACCTGACCGTTGAGGAACCCAAGTCTCGGTCTGGTAAGGTAGCCGTATGGAGCCAGGGAATGGAAGGCAACCAGACAGTAGTAAGGTCAGCTGCAGGAAGGGCGACTCCCCTGTTGAGGAGCCTGATGGGAGAAGCAGGGGAGCCGCCAGATAAAAGAAGATACTGGCTTGTTTTTAAAGAGACTGCTTCCAGCATTGTTTTAACCTCGTTTTTAAAAGACTTTTTTCTATTTTATTGGATTTTTTAACCTCCACTCTGCACCAATTTTATGGATTATTTATTTAATTACTTTTTGAATGCACTGCACTTCTTAATTTGGACACTTTGTTTTGATTGTTGTTTTTTTGATTTTAATAAAAGCATTATTATGCCTCCCTGCCGAGCTCATCGGTAACATTACCGACGGTGATGGGTTCAGGGCTCCCCAAACGCAAGATGGGAACATGGAACGAACCCGCATCGTCACACCCTACCCTCCCCAACAGCATCTCAATGGAAGTCTAACTTGGCCATTCCAGAACCTTTTTTTCTTAGAGCAGCGTTTCTCAACCTTTAAGTATTTGCGACCCGAGTTTTCGTAACAGTTTTAATTGCGCCCCCAACACATTTTTTTGAAATGTAGATGCATATTTTTATACCTACTTAACTTTTATCGACATTTATCTAACTCTATATTTATTGTTCTAGTATCAGAATGTAGTTTAAGTTAATTTGTTTTGGTTTCAACAGATGTTTTTTTCATATTTTTGATTCTTGTTTTCTTTTTTTCACATCTTCGCGCCCCCATTTTTGTTACTTCACGCCCCCCTAGGGGGGCCTGTCCCACAGGTTGAGAACCACTGTCTTAGAGGATTTACTGAGTCACTGTCATGTTTCAAGGCCCGCTTTTGGTTGAGCTTCAGTCTTCTGATAGATGCTCACTCGTTGTCCTTAATGACAAATTCCTACTGGATTCTGTGATGGCGAGCTGCCCAGGCCTTGATGCAGCAAAGCAGCCCCAAACCAGAACATTCCCTCCACCATGTTTTACAATTGCTATTTGGTTTTTATCAAACAGGTCTTCTGGTATTGTGGCTAAACAACATTTATCTTTGCTTTGTCTGCCCAGAGCATGTTGTTAAAGAAGTCCTGGTCTTTGCTTACTCATTCATGAGCAAACGTTAATCTTACCCTGAAGCAGTGGCATAGGGAAGGGTGGGCACTGTGATTGGACCATGGGCCTAGCCAATCAGTTCATTGTATACAAAATTTTCAGTCAAATTTTGTAAGAAATTGGGTATTTGTTATTTTATGTCAAATCCCATTGGTTTACTGAATTTTAAATAAATAAAAAAATAAATGGGGAGGTGTAACATTGTATGTGTAACCTGATTGGTCGTAGTCGTTAGACAGTTAACTCTTTCAGGGCAGACCGAAGTCGACGTCTGTGAAACGGAGGTGGTAATCAACTGTAAACGGTTACGTTTTACTTGAATTCCTGTTTCTAGAAGGAAAGTTAGCTTCATTTGTTTGACGGAGATTCCCTGTGCTTGCATGAGTAGTGAGGAGCAAACAACGGCAAAAACGGCATCAACCTCTGGTCCGAGATCGAAGCGAATGCGTAAAGCAAAATCCTCTGTGGACGATGTTTTGCATATTATCGCTGAATTGGACTCTGAATTGTGAACATGATGTACCAGCCTCAGCTGATCGCAGTGCTGAACAGTTTCGTGTAGGTGACGTACCTATTGCAACGTTTGCCTGGGAGGACCGCGGCTTACAATGACAAGAGGTATAAACCCGATCGCAACACACTATGACAGCTTATGGCTGTTTTCCTCTAGGGGTTGCTAGTTCCCTGGTTGGAATAAGTTCTTTTGCAATTGCGGCATCTTAAGTAACCTGAAACTATATAGTGTGGCGGGCGGCCAGGTCCCATGCCCGGCCGGGACGCCCCTTCTACATATGTTCTGGGGGAACAACCATGGGCTTCTCAGTACCTCCCCTGGGATGCTTGGTGGCAGCCTCCCTGGCTGACGATGGTGCCTCAGTTTCTCGTAGGGCTCCTTGGGAGATGGAGTTCTCCACAGCCCTGTTTGTATCTGGGGTGGCTGCCAGGGGGTGCTGCATGAGTCCCTGAGCCGGCCTGGACGACTCTGCAGCCCCGCCCGGAAGTGCAATCGGACACAGGTGATCAAGCACCTGGAGCACTTCCGGGTGGGCTATAAAAGGGGCCAGCAACCACCACTCAGGGGCCAGAGTCGGGAGGTGGAGAACGAAGCTAGACGGGAGGAGTGGTGGTTCCAGAAGAAAGGGTTGTGTGATTTAAGTGCTTTTGGAACTGTGTTGTGGCTGGAGGGATTACGGGGAAGATGTGCCCTCCAGCTAAAGAAAAATAAGGTCTTGTTGTGTTTTTACATGTGCCTCAGTGTGAGTCTGTGCCGGGTCGGGCACAATATAGCGCTTTTTTTATCACAATAGATATAATATTAAAAGGTGATACCTCTCCCATAGTGATATAGCGGTAAGAAATCACATAAGAGAAAATAATTTAGCTTTCTTTAATGACGATTTACGCGGCATTACAGACAAAGGAAGCCAAATGGCAAGACAATTACCAAGGTGGGATCTCGATGTATACAGTCTGCCATTTTTCGTCACTGCAAAAGGTTTTCAGGACGGATGACGTTATCCCCCATCTGTCCGTCGGCTTTGAGGTGTTTGGCTGCTGTCCAAGTCTTTTATACTGTTTTCTCTCTTACTTAGGTAAATCATGCCATTCCAAACCAGGCAAAGAGAGGCATGCTGACTTTTAACACACAGAAATAGTGCATGTTACCCATTTGTCTCTGCCTATCTTGTCCTATGCTTGGCCTAGCAGTTCTAAATGCTGAGCCCCTTTGTACTAAATCTGGCTCAGCTGTGTGTGTAAAAAGAAAAGAAAAAACAGAGCACAGTGACATTAAACTTATTATTCTGATTACAACGGCTCCAGCCGGGCACGCATTCCTGACAAACTGGCAGCCACAGCATGCAGCCACAAATGTTTTATGTTGATTTCTGTGTGAAACCATTGCTTTGGATGGTGCTTCTCAGAAAACTGTTTTTTGGAAAAAAAATATTCAACCCTCAAAGAGTTAACAGAACCTTAAGTCGCTTAATTGAGTATTTTCAACAAACACCAAGAGATAGTTTGTTATTTTGAGGAATTATTTCTGACATGGCAAAACAAACGGAAATATCAAGGTTTTTCAAAAAGCCTCATTTAGATGAAGAGGAACATCCGGACACAAATGAGACGCACAATACGCAGCAGTGTGTGGCTGAGAAAATGACTGGAACAAACATTTCAATAAAGACTTGGCCCCAAAAGACAAGTATGCTATGTGTGATAAAGGCGCTATATAGCTCCTGACCCGGCACAGACTACGCAGAGGCACGTGTTCACACTCAAAGGCCTTTATTTTTAGTTCTTCAGCCGTGGGCACACGCCTTCCCCGTGTCCCACAGGCCCAACACAGTCCCAAAGCACAAAACACACAAACCAATTGCTTCCTGGCACCACCACTCCTCCCAGGCAAACTCGTCCTCTTCCTCCCGATTCTGGCCCTGATTGCTGGGAGGCACGCCCTTTTATACCCCACCCGGAAGTGTTCCAGGTGCCTGACCAGCTGGTCTTAATTGCACCTCCGGGTGGGGCTGATAAACCATCCAGCGTGGTAGCTGGTCGTCCACAGCACCCCCTAGCGGCCACCTCATCTCCCAACCGGGCTGCTGTGGTGGACTCCATATCCCATGGAGCCACGGGGGAGATTGAGGAGGGATCCACGGCCAGGAAGGCTGCCTCCAAGCGCCCCGGGGAAGGTACTGCAATGTCCATGATGGCTTCCCCGGGACGTATGCAGCAGAGGCGTCCCGGCGGGCATGGGACCCGGCTGTCCGTCACATATGACAGAAGCACCAAAAAAGATAGGTCATCCATTGATGGGATGGGATGGCCTGACCTGGACAATAATAATAATAATAATAATAATAATAATAATAATAATAATAATAATAATAATAA
>JANRMT010062806.1:120626971-120639720 GCA_026402145.1 Polypterus bichir lapradei | reverse complement strand
GTGTTTATTTATTTATATATATATATATATATATATATATATAAATAAAACAGAGGCTAAAAATATTAGTTTACTGGAGTTCCTTACTGTTGAACATGCTACATACAATTGCACATGAAAAAAAAATCTGCTGTATATCAATTACTGGTTTTCCTACTGAAGGGCTATTCAATTACATTTTAAGTTGGGCCAGATTTTCAAGAAATTTAGCTGGGCCAGACATTTTCAGCAGCCAGTAAGCAACAGGTAATGACAAACTTTAAATCAACACAAATTAATTTATTTAAAAACTAGTAATGTTTATTCATTGTTTCCCTTTTAGATTTGGTCAAATCTGACACAGGCACATCAAAAATGTATTAGAAAAAATGCTATAACTGAACAGAATCTGAGGTAGTAGCAATACTTTTTTTCCTCTTTTGAAATAAAAAATAAACATTTTGCTCACATCTGACCCGGGCACAGCTCAAAGTGCATAAAATCAAAAAAGTATACAGTGTTAGCAATAACGTTTGTTTCCCTTTTGAAATTTGAGATCCTCCACCAGTTTAAATGGGTGGTCATGACAGGCAAGGGATTTTATTTTCATTGAACTAAAACTATTTCATTCACACGGTTTTAATAACTCATATGATGGAGGTGAAATTTCCTGTTGAAATTGTATACCACTCCTCTCCCCGAAAAAAAACTACCTGAGTAAATGTTAAAAATAAGGCACCACAGAGTTCTTGGATGTCAAGTAACAAATTATTAATTATAATTATTGCTATTATTTTTTATTCTTAAACTACATTTTATTTTCTATGTTTCTTTGTTGATGAGCTCCTGATGAAGAATTTATTGGTAACATAATGTATAGTGCGCATGCCAAAATGAGTGAAGTAACAACTAACAAAGTGGCATTTTTGATACCATTTTAACAAAGTTTACTGCCCGCCGTCAATCACAGAGCACCCCAGTAAAATTACTGCAATACACCTTCAACCTTAAAACGCAGACTTCATCACATCGCTGTGTGTGACGAAACAGCAGGCAGGTTGCTGTTCGTACATGTTTATTCACGGACAGGCTGCCATTTTGCTTGAAATATGCATTAAATCAAAAGAGAAACAATATGCAAAGATGCGTGAACACAAGGAGATCGATGACAATCACACCTTACAGTGTGCCGTGCCAAAGCAGAAGGGACAACTGAGTTTTGTTTTTCTCTTGTCATGATAAGCAATTAATTTGATCTCTTTGTCTATACTTTTACTTTTCCATGTCTGTCCCTGTGTTGGCTGATTCATATTTTTTTATCATCTTGATATTCATTTTTCGTCTGTCTTTCTTTACTAGTTTAATGTTGATAAATGGTTGTTGTATCTGCAAATAGACAAGGTCTGAAAATGAACCAAGAGATGATGAAAAGCCAGAAAAAAAGTAAAAACTGGCAGATCAAAAATAACATGCGTCTTAGCTGTCTGTTTCATTTATGGTAGGTAGAATGGCTAGAGGGGACTGGGTGGTCCCGTGGCCTGGACCCCCAGCAGATTTGGAGTTTTGTTTTTTCTGTCCTCTCTGGCCATCGGACCTTACTCTTATTCTATGTGAATTAGTGTTGTCTTATTCTAATTCTTACTTTGTCTTTTATTTCTCTTTTTCTTCATCATGTAAAGCACTTTGAGCTACATTATTTGTATGAAAATGATTTATATAAATAAATGTTGTTGTTGTTGTTAGCCAAAATATAACACAAAGAATGAGAGCAAAAGACAAAACACCAAAGAAGCAAAATTAGAAGAGTCAGTGTAACGATTGAAGATGTGGGCATTGGATCCACATTTTATATAAAGATATCTTTTCATGGATGACCTCAGAGGATGTGTCCCTTAACATCAGGTACCAAAAATACCAGCTACCATGAAAACACGAAAACTACCCAAAAAATATGTCATGGTTTAAATTGAAAAAGGAATCGAACATTTTGGACATTAGAATTGTCTTCAGTGACCCAAAAGAAAAAATCCACAAGTGTACAATTACATAATTTGATATAGGATAAATTTTAAAAAAATGTCAAAAATGAACAAAGCTTAGATGATTCGAACAGAGCCAGAATGTTACCTTAAGAAAGAAAAAAAAAAGTTGAAATGCAAAAGTTTTGATGTTAGTGTTTGATATTTAAACATCAGGGATAGTGTGGCCCCTCGGAGAAGGCTCAGCTAAGTTTGCTTTCTGTGTGGTCTTGCCGTTATCCTAGTGTTATCTTTTAAACTGCACCTGTTGTTTCCATCATATAGTTATAATAAGTTAACAAAGTGAACCATTATTCCACTTGTGCTCAGATGTTAAAACTTTATAGATAAAAAAGAAATTGAATCAGGCAGCTAAAAAGGCCTTGAAAAGTTGTCCAAATGTTCAAACATTATGTCTGCATAAATTAAGACAAGCAAAGTAATGAAATAATCGTCAAGGTCAGGTCTTCCTGGGAGTTATGCAATGGCCTCCTAGTATTGCAGTCACAGTTTTTAAGATCAGTGTCAATTTGTCAGTGTGCTCATTTTTGCAGACATATTGGTGATAAACAGCACACAGTAATATTCATCGAAACCCCACAGCTTGACAGGCTGATACAATTCATTCTGTTAACATAAAGAGACTTGAAACAAAATCTGTATTCTCCAGTTGTGGCAGCAAAGTGTCCCAAAGCAAGTCACTTTTAGCTCTCTAAAGTGGTGTTATATGACACTGTCTGAGTAATTTCTGCTTTGTAACTTCCATCCATCCAAACCATTTCATCCCATGGGGGTAAATGGAGCCTATTTTCTGTACTTTTATCAGAGTGTTTTGTATAAAGAATATGAAATGATCTAGGATGGCACCTTGATCTACTGCTTGGCAGTGATGTAACCACAGCTGTTGAGATAGATATATATATTGTATATATTTTTTGCCCCCACACTCCCACCAAAGCACATTCATTTGCATCTCTGAACTTGTTTACCCCGTGATAGGCTTGCTTTCCATCTTCCTGCCTTGTATTTTGTGCTACAGACATTGCCTCTGATTTACGGTGGCCTTGTAGGGCCTTGGGTGGTGGACTTCAGACCACAAAACTATTGGCTCAGACCCAGCCTCTGATACTGTGTGACCCTAAACCATTACCTGCCTTTGCTTATCTATACTAATAAAAGGCAAAGCCCTCACTGACTGACTCACTCACTCACTCACTCATCACTAATTGTCCAACTTCCCGTGTAGGTAGAAGGCTGAAATTTGGCAGGCTCATTCCTTACAGCTTACTTACAAAAGTTAGGCAGGTTTCATTTCGAAATTCTACACGTAACGGTCATAACTGGAACCTACTTTCGTCCATATATACAGCTATAGCCTGCAGCTCGGTCGCCGTGTCAGACGGAGTTGCGTCACGCATCATCACGCCTCCCACGTAATTGAGTGCCTGTCCATATAAGGTAAATATTCGCAGGTGAAGGACTGTGCTTAGCATATTCATAAGTGGAGCTACTGCGGAAACCCTCTGACGCTGAACAAGCCTTTGTACACATATCAATAGGAAAGCAAGGTGTAAAGCTTAAGTTTAAATTACGTTCATAGACACGCTGCTACTAAATATTCGCAGGCAAATCCACAACTTAATACCGGGAATGCCTGTTAAACATCTTAGATTCATGAGTACCGATTTGGGTAGTGATCACTTTGATGAATGAAACCTGTTCAAAAAACGCATTACACAATTGAGAAGGCAACAAAAGAATATGAAGCGAGTGACGCATACAAGCATATTCATGAGTGCAGCTACTTCGGAAACAAAGCACGGTGTAAACCTAAAGTTTAAATTAAGTTCATAGACAGGCTGCCGCTGGCATTTGTCATGCCCACGACAAATACAATATTCGCGAGATAGATCGCACGAGATAGCACAAGCACAGCTGAGAAGCTTCGATGCATGTACTCACGTGAACTGACTTTGTTCTTGCTTTAACTACTGTGAAATAAACAGAGATAAACTGGGAGCGTGAGTCTGTGCCTTTTAATAATCTCGTGAGAGAAACATGGTGGCAGCGTAGGTGACGGAACTGCGCCGAAAGTCACGCCAGTTTGCTGTTAAAAGTTCAGGACACGGAGACGCTCACACGAAAGGAAAATGGAGGGTCTGAGACAGCCGCTGACATTAAGCCTCGATGCTAAAGACCTGGTGAAGTCATGGAGAACAAGGACGAGTTCAGATTATTCACAGAACTTGCAATGCCGGAGGCAGAGGAAAACACTAAGGTCAGATTATTTCGTTATCTTATTGGAGAGAGCGGCAAAGAATTGTGTCAGGCGCTGATCGGTAATGTAAGACCTGATGAGTTAACCATGAGCTTGATGATACGTAATTTTGATGAACATTACAACCCGAAAATAAACGAAACTGTAGAGCGGTACTGATTTTTTTTTTTAAGAAATCAGGCAAGGGGAGAAAATATAGACGACTATGTCACAGATCTGAGAGTGTTAGCAGGCACATGCAATTTCTGGGAGATTACAAGTTCCCTTATACGTGACCGAATTGTGTGCGAAACCAGTGATGCAAGTTTAGAGAGGTGCATACAAATATGCAGAGCCACAGAACTGTCGAAGGAGAACAGCAGAAAAGTCACACGGGGTTCCCTATTCTATACTTCTCCTGGTGCGTCTCTCTAAACCCTCCGTGCGGGAACATTATCATAAGGCTTAACAATCCTATTGTTACACCTTCTATGTGCACCCAACCGTCCTTATTACGGAGTCTTCCTTGCTTTACCGCTGGCTGCTTCTTTCCATTCACCTTCCCAGCTCTTTATTTACACAGTTTTCCTTCTCACTTTTTCGCTCCTTCGCTGTCTTCTCTCTTTTCGTTCAAAATACGCGCCTCCTTGCCTTTAGCGATTTGGGTAGTGAACACTTCGATGAATGAAACCTGTTATCTTTACAATGGTGGACAAACACGGAATGTAACTTGAACACAACACGTCCTCCAAATACAAACCTGATTGAAAGAAATAATGATAATCAAATCCTTGATGACAGCAACACTCATAACAGTCACAAAACAATTACATTGACAATCAGGTTATGTTATTTTTAAAATGTTTCCTTTTGTTTTTCATAACTTCTTTAACACACTACTTCTCCGCTGCAAAGCACGGGTATTTTGCTAGTATATAATATAATATACTATTCTTAAGATCCCTAATAATGTATTATTAATTAAATATTATATATTAGATTAGAAAAAACAAAATCTCTGTCAAACTATTTGAAATGATAAACGCTGTGGGTAAACATTAGTCCCAACCAGCTAACAGATAAGTAGGACTCTGGGCACTAGATGTTGGAAGCAGCTGTTTGTTCCTACATTCATCTTATAAACACATTAAGGGTGCTGGGTTCAGAGTGCTGTGCAACTCAGCCCAACCAGAAGACATTAGGCACCACAGTGGAACTGACTGTAGATGCGGTGCCCTCTTATTTCATATTGCACTCTCTTTACCTGGGCCAGTTTGGGCTTTCCATGTTCAGTGAACACATTTGACCAAAGTTACATAAACATGAAGAAAGAATGCAAACTCCACATTGGACCAGACTAGTGCCCAGAGCCTTGGTGTTGTGAGCCAACAGCATTAGTCACTGCACCATGTTATTTTGGTTGTGTTTTTTTTATTACTTTTTTATTAACATGTATTTTTTATAACAAATGAAGCACTGTAACCCATGAGTTTGTTGGTTCGGTTCCCAGCACTGGATGACTGTGTTACACAGAATGAGTTATTTAACCTGCTGAATCTCATCTATCCATCCATCCATCCATCCTCTACCGCTTATCCGAGGTCGGGTCGCGTGGGTAGCAGCTTGAGCAGAGATGCACAGACTTCCCTCCCCCTGGCCACTTCTTCTAGCTCTTCCAGGGGAGTCCCAAGGTGTTCCCAGGCCAGCCAGAAGACATAGTCCCTCGAGTGTGTCCTGGGTATTCCCCAGGGCCGCTTCCCAATTAGACGTGCCCGGAACACCTCACCAGGGAGGCGTCCAGGAGGCATCCTGATCAGATGCCCGAGCCACCTCATCTGACTCCTCTCGATGCGGAGGAGCAGCGGCTCTACTCTGAGCCCCTCCCGGATGACTGAGCTTCTCACCCTATCTTTAACAGAACGCCCAGACATTCTGCGGAGGAAACTCATTTCAGCCGCTTGTATTTGCGAACTCGTTCTTTCGGTCACTACCCACAGCTCATGACCATAGGTGAGGGTAGGAACATAGATTGACTGGTAAATTGAGAGCTTTGTCTTTCGGCTCAGC
Organism: Polypterus bichir lapradei; assembly: GCA_026402145.1. Taxonomy (NCBI): domain Eukaryota; kingdom Metazoa; phylum Chordata; class Cladistia; order Polypteriformes; family Polypteridae; genus Polypterus; species Polypterus bichir. The sequence continues at coordinate 120,633,399 of JANRMT010062806.1, read as the reverse complement.
TCCTTTTTTTACCACGACAGACCGATGCAGAGCCCGCATCCCTGCAGACACCGCACTGATCCGCCTGTTGATCTCACGCTCCATTCTTCCCTCACTCGTGAACAAGACCCCGAGATACTTGAACTCCTCCACTTGGGACAGGATCTTGCTCCCAACCCTGAGAGGGCACTCCACCCTTTTCCGGCTGAGAACCATGGTCTCGAAATTTGAAGGTGCTGATTCCCATCTCAGCCGCTTCACACTCAGCTGCGAACCGATCCAGGGAGAGCTGAAGTTCACGGCCTGATGAAGAAAACAGGACAACATCATCTGCAAAAAGCAGTGACCCAATCCTGAGTCCACCAAACCAGACCTCCTCAACACCCTGGCTGCGACTAGAAATTCTGTCCATAAAAGTTATGAACAGAATCGGTGACAAAGGGCAGCCCTGGCGGAGTCCAACTCTCACTGGAAACGGGTTTGACTTACTGCCGGCAATGCGGACCAAGCTCTGACACCCGCTGTACAGGGACCGAATAGCCCTTATCGGGGGTCTGGTACCCCATACTCTCGGAGCCAGATCTCCTCAGATGACACTGTTCAGTGGATGCAGTGGATTCTCCATGATTGACAGGAGTTTGCTTAGCGTCCGTCGCTCTGCTACAGATGTTAAACTGTCCAGCTTCATTCCTACAATAGAGCCTGCCTTCCTAACAAGCTTGTCCAGGTGTGAGGCGTCCTTCATCTTTATGCTGCCTCCCCAGCACACCACCGCGTAGAAGAGGGCATTCGCCACAACTGTCTGGTAGAACATCTGCAGCATCTTATTGCAGATGTTGAAGGACGCCAACCTTCTAAGGAAGTATAGTCAGCTCTGACCTTTCTTACACAGTGCATCAGTATTGGCAGTCCAGTCCAATTTATCATCTAGCTGCACTCCCAGGTATTTATAGGTCTGCACCCTCTGCACAGTCACCTCTGATGATCACGGGGTCCATGAGGGGCCTGGTCCTCCTAAACCACCACTAGCTCCTTGGTTTTGCTGGTGTTCAGGTGTAGGTGGTTTGAGTCACACCATTTAACAAAGTCTTTGATTAGCTTCCTATACTCCTCCTCCTGCCCACTCCTGATGCAGCCCACAATAGCAGTGTCATCAGCGAATCATACGACTCCGAGTCGTATTGGAAGTCTTAAGGTGATTCATTCAAAGTTGAGTATAAAATTACAACAAATCACAGCTCTAAACTTGAAATGCATTTGAATAAATGTCTACCAACAAGTAGCCGTAAGTCACTAATGACTTTTTCTCACAAATACGCCATCCTTGGCTGTTCTCTTTCTACCATCTTCTGAGCAAGAGCGACTTCAGATGCATTATAGAAATTGGGCTTCATTCTGTTACATTGCGGCTTACTTCAGTTTTGTAATTTGCTTTCTTTTCCATTTGCTCAGTATAGTGTGTGTAGTTTGCTCATATAGTGTGTGTATCCAGCATCCCTCAAAAAGCATGTAACATTTAGAGCTGATTGGTGTTCCAAACTCCATAAAGATATGCAGGTGGGAGATATCATCCCTTTTTTTTTTTTTTTTTTTTTACTTCAAAATGTAATGCTTTGCTTTGACAACAGAACAGTGTCATCAGTTCAGTATGCCCAGTGCTGTCAGAATAATCACTGGCTCCCTATGACCCTAAATTGAACAGAATAAATGTACCGCTCAGCACATGCTGGATAAAATTCATGCTGTTACCTTTTGTTTAGTTCTTTTTCACTTTGGACACTATTTTGTGAAATAGCTCAGTATTTTTTTTTTGTTTGGTTTTGTTTTTGGTATAATAGAAATAAGCTTTTGTAGTTACACTATAACGCATATCTGTATTTTTTAAGTAACGCAGGTATTTACTTCAATAAAATAGGTGTTGTGTTAGGTACATAATGCATGTTACTTTTAACATGTGGCCTCCAGCACTGTTGACTAACACGCCATCAAGTTATGCAAAGCCTGAATCGTACATCGAAGACCCCCTGTACCTCCTAATTGGTTTGTCAAGAATACTTTCTTGAATTAAAAAAGTGCAACCTATCTCTTTTTGGGCTACTACTATAATTTTCTGGAGTTATTTATTTAACAATGTATGTGAGCATACAACTAAATGACTTGACATGTAGATTATGCAACACGAGTAATGAGAGAGATTTTCATGGGCATTTTTTGCTGTTGTCCATTGTAGGTTGTCATTTCTGTCAGAAACATTGTTATATTCATTCTTAATGAAAACATGAGATTTTCTCGATTTCTCGACCATCACTACAAAGTACATGGGGCAAGTAACATATTATTTTTGGGTGGAGTATTCCTTTGCGTCCTTTCTTTCTGCCTTCTCCTACGACTCAGTAATTTTGTCCCCTTCTTCTTGAAATCACTATCGCCTGCATTTGTTGATCATTTCACCTATCCGTTTCTCTAAACCCACCTTTAGAGGGTCACATCCGAGGGTAAGGGTTAGGGTAAGATTTAAATTTTCAGAAAGACTTTATTCCAGAGCACTGCTTATGCAGGGTACTGTCAGGTTTCATTTTTTCTCTTTTATCACAATATAAAGAGAGCTTGTCTTGAGCTTTTTCCCCCTCTTAAAAATCACTAAAGGTCTCAACTTGCACAACTTACACTTGGCATTGTAAAATGCAGAAGCGGCAATCTTTCAACCAAGTCAGGATTGTGTTTGCCTGAGATTGTCTGTTCCGAAATGAGCCTTAAATCATCCTCGAACAGCTCATTAAAATGGACTTTCTGAAGTAAGACGTCCGCACTTTTTCACAAAGCTATTGCCCACTAATCATCAAAGGCCTGTAAATATGATGGGATCTGAAAGGCGTATCATTTCAGTTTTAACAAAATAATACAGCCGAATGAGAAATGTGACTTGCAGCAAAAAATCCTGGCAATTACGAATGCAGTTTACTAGAGGTCTCAGGTTGCTGTGGCTGGCAGGGCCAAAGACTTTTTATTTGTCACTGAGATGCACTGCTTCCAGCTATGTAGCACCCACCTGACCACATCTGTCAGTGACACTTACATATTTGTGGCGAGACTTGACAGGTGAGCTGCAGCGTTGGATTTTTTTGTGCTCTTAATTGGGGTCCACTGTTTCTTGGAGTGATCTCAGCCCCCCTAGGACTAGTTCAGTAAAGACTGGATGCTTGATGCAGGCCGTCACCAGTTGAAGAGATGGGTAGAACTTTCAATCATGTACTTCCACCGGGCTTGCCTAGATGTGCATCAGCTGTCTGTCCGAAAAGATACACTGAGTGAGTGAGAGACAAATAGAAGGAAAGAGCAGTGAGAGATAACTGAGAGAAAGACATGCTGGAAACATGCTAATGCAACATCCATAAGAATGTCTTCATTTTTAATAATACATCGAAGAAAAGCTGCTACAATTCACATTGATTATTTATTTCAACCTTTTGTGCAAAGTGACATGTGTACATTATTCAGTTTTTTTTCCATATTTCTTCACAGTTGTTACAATTCTGATTGAAAAATTGAGTCTTTTTTGCAGGCAACATCTGCAGCCACTGGTTGTCTTATTATATACAGCAAAAACTTTTAAAATGTGGTGTCAAATGCCTTTAAACAATTGAGTAAAGTTGCTTTTCACTTCCTATCTGCAGTTGTACTATGTTTGCATTATTTTACCACTAGAGGGTGCATATTGTGACATTTAGGTAAGTTAACTGTAAATTCATTCTTTGGCTCCTAAAACATGAGCGTGCCCTTGCTGGACTGACATCTCATCCACATTAGGTTCCTGCATTATGCCTAATGCTGCCAGGATAGAATCTGCAACCAAACCCCACCAAAAAAACTAAAAAGAAATTTGTAGATCCCAAGGTAAATAGATGGATGCTTAGGGGATAGCAAAAGAGAATGCCAACGTAATACTGTTCATGCCATCAGGGTGTTTTTTTTTCCCATCAGTGTTTTTTCGGAAATAAAAAGCCGATGTCACATTATTACGCAATTTTTTTTTGTTTTTTTGTTTTTTTTGTGCATCAGATTTGCCAATCGCAGTTGTTGATCTCTTCGCTGCACCATGTCAAATTTCACGACTGAAAATCACAGGCCATGTCACATTTACAGACTAGTTTCCAATTTTCCAGCGCAGTCATGCTCACCCCTTTTTCTGACAGCCAATTTTGTGTTGCCAGTCAGAGTGGCATTTTTCAAAGGTTTAACAGCTGTAGTTTAGTTAAGCAGCAATCCAGCCCTTTAATTCCTTTCTTCCATTCTGTTATAGTTTGTAAAATACAAGACAGATGAGCTTCTCTTCAGTTTGCGACAAAGTCAAGCAGATAAAATTTTAAAGGTAAATACTTATGGTATTACATATAGTAGGTAGAAATGTTAAATTTGAAAACTCAGTGGTACTTCTGTAACTTGATAATATAGTAGGACCCCGATTATCTGCACACTGATTTACCAAGGTTCTACGATATTCGAGGTGAACCTGGAAACGTAATACACTGATTTTCTTATATTTCTGAAAATCTTTCACGTGAATACTGTGCCAAGTGCATAAACACTATACATTTAACCTTGACTGTATGGAGTAAGTGGTCGAGGAGCTGGTGACTGTGGGAATGTGGGCGTGACTCACTCACCCACTCCTCCGACAACTACATCCCTTAGCTGTTCTGTTCACTAAGGATTTTTTGTGTCTATACATTTTAAAGCTCTGTGGTGAACTGTTGGTGGGAACTGGAAACTTGCATCCTCCGGTTCAGAGGTGTGCACTTTGAGTGTGAGCTAAATGGAGAGGTCCATCCGTCTGCCGTGCAGAGCCCGTCTGTAACCATTGTAAGCGGTGTGCTTCTCTGGTGACGTCAGCCGTTGTCTGTCTATATCAGTCCCAACCCTCTTTGTGCATTGTCACTACTACACTCCACCTGTCCACAGCGCAAATCCTACCCTTTTCACTAATTCAGTTGCTGTGAACTTTCACCACGAAGCATCTCAATTCAAAGATTTGCACTATGGTGAACTGCCAGAGGTGAGCTGTGAACACACGTTATCTGGCTCAGAGGTGAGTACTTTGCAGTGTGAGCTAAGTGGACACCTCTATTCGTTAAACACACAGAGTCTGTCTCTGACCACTGTGGATGGCACACTTCCATGGTGGCTTCAGCAGATGTCTCTCTATGACAGCCTCCAACTTCTCTGTGCAGCATCGCCACTATAGCAGTTATCATTTTTATCCAGGATTTCACCTATCCATGGTGGCGTAATTCCACATTATGTCAGGTAGTTGGGATTCTACTTTACCTCTTATGAAAAGGATCTGGGAGTCATAGTGGATTTGTTACAGTCTGCATCCAAACAGTGTACAGAAGCCATTATGAAGGCTTACTGAATGTTAGCTTATATACTGTAGTTCAAGGTACAAGTCAAAGAAGGTCGTGTTTAAGTTTTATAACGCACATGTGAGGCCTCACCAAAACTACCGGATACAGTTTTGCTCTCCATATTACAAAAAAGACACAGCAGCACTAGAAAAAGTCCAGAGAAGAGTAACTAGACCAAGGGTGCCCAAGACATCGATCGCGATCGACCGGTAGATTGCAAAGGTAGTGCAGGTAGATCGCGTTGCATTCAAAAAATTTTTTTTTAAATGTTAGTCTATCATATATCCTCCCTATGGCATTTGCCACTTGATTGACATACAGGACGGCCAGTCTGAGATCTCTTTTCTTCGAACACATCCTGCACGCACGATCAAACGCGTGAGCTACTGCAAAATTCTGGCTGTGATCTAGTTAGCCTTCCAAATAATATCGACTAAAGAAGGGATTTAAAGAAAAAAAGAAATGTTTGGGGAGGGTATGGGCTGGATGTTGAATTGGAAGAGGACTTTTTTTCTCACAATGTCAGAATCGAAGTGTGTTTGTCTGATCTGTCAATCTATCATTGCTATTCTAAAGAAGGAAAGTGTGGAAAGGCACTTTCGAACTGTTCATAAAAACTACGAAACTGACTTCCTTTTCGAAAAGCGATCTGAAAAAGAGAAAGGAGAGGGAACAAAAATCGCAGTTAATCGGACAGCCGTCATTTTTCACTCGGCTGAATTCAAAAGCAAAGGCAGACACTGAAGCATCGTTCCGGGTCAGTCACTCGATCATTAAGCATAAGAAGTCCTTCCAAGAGCTACCTCCTTGACTGCATTATTCGGTTCTACTTATTTATGCGAGTCAGCCTTCTCCCACATGAAGATTATTAAATCCAAATACTGTAGTGACCATAAATGTATTGAATTGTTATTGTGCCATAAAGGTCATTCAGTTATGCAAGGTACGACAATATATATTTTATGTATAAAGTATACTCAATATGTGTATATGTATGTGTATGTATATATATATATATATATATATATATATATATATATATAC
>JANRMT010062806.1:120614259-120624731 GCA_026402145.1 Polypterus bichir lapradei | reverse complement strand
TGAGTGTCTCCGATATCACATATGTTACAGCCATTACGATAGACAGGTCACCAGCAATAAATACGTACATTGCAAGAAAAATAGTATACAGTAAATGTATTAATTATTTATGGTTACTCACCAACAATGACACGATGACTTGTCCGATAACAATGAGTTTAATTTTACTGCACAACAAAGGAGAGCGTTACAGCCCTTGTAAAGGAGCCACTTCAGGCGATTGTGTAGCACTGCCGTTGTTCTTCTTCTGGCAGTCTTCAATCCAAATCCCTAAAGCAGATTCCATCCAGACTACTGCCTTATTACATCCACTTACAACTCGTTTTGGACACATTGTCCGCAGAACCCGCGAAGCAGCGAAAAATCTGCGTTATATATTTAGTTACTGTATGCTTTCATATAAAATCCGCGATAGAGTGAAGCCGCGAAAGTCGAAGCGCGATATAGCGAGGGATTACTGTATATGGCATAATATTAAATGAGACAAAGTTCCACATCTTAAAAAAAAGTTTTCAAAACTGGACAAAAGAAAATGTAACCAAGTTAGCTGTTTGTTACTATGTTAATTGTACTTTATTGTTAATTTTCTGCTGCCTAAAGATAGTACAAAATTTAAAATACTGACAAAGAAATTGCATATAAACTAAAGAAAAATACACTCAAAATATGCATACTAAAGGTTGCTAAAAAGAAAAACTCACTTCCTAATTTCATTATCATCAGTTTTTAGACAGACAGATAACACAAATCAATTAATTTAACAATAAGAGCTGTCCTTAAACTAAGGAATATGGTTCAAATATACACCAACATCAACTGTGGCATACATACACCTTCAATTTCATTGTTCCTTTGTAAAAGTGAAAATGACAATAAAGATCTATCTATCTACATATATACATATAAGCAATTGAATTTCAGAATTGTGGACAGGTGATTGTTGACCTGTAGTAGGAAAACATTTGAATGCTAGAAAATAACTGATTTCCTGGACTGGAAATTTATGGACAGAGAAAATCAAAACGTTTTCACTATCAACACTCAACAGATAACTTGACATTCCTCAAAAAATGTAACAAAAAAAAAATTTAATCTGCAGGTCTGTGGTGTATTACACCACTTTATCTTGTTGCATTTTAAATGTTAAAATAAATTACTGCATGGGTTAATAACAATTACTCTAATGTATCATTATTATTAAACTTCTACTTGTACAATGATCACTGAAAATGCTAATGTCTTTTGTACTGGGTAGTGTCAGAAATTATTTAGACAAAAAAATGCTTCCTGCAGCCTCTCTGTACAGACACATACAAAGTGTACAAGACTTTTAGAGAACACTCAGATTAACTTGAGCAGCACGTCTCTCTCCAGTAATAAACTTTAAAAATCCTTTGTCCCCTCATGCACTGTATGTCACTGTGAAAGAAGCTTTAGGTTCTTTGTCTCATAATCTGTGCATCTGAAAGCAAATTTCTCCAGAGGTTAAAACATTCATATATAGCACGTGCCTGTAACTTCACTCTAGAACAATTCTCCCACAAATTAAAGCTCAATGGTACTAGATCAGGTGGTACTGCTGCCTCGTAGGAAGGAGACCTGGGGTCACTTCCTGGGTCCTCCCTGCGTGGAGATTGCATGTTTTCTCTGTGTCTCTGTGGGTTTCCTCCCACAGTCCACAGTGCATTGGCGATCCTAAATTGTCCCTAGTGTGTGCTTGGTGTGTGTGTGTGTATGTGTGTGCCCTGTGGTGGGCTGGCGCCCTGCCCAGGGATTTGTTCCTGCCTTGCGCCCTGTGTTGGCTGGGATTGGCTCCAGCAGACCACCATGACCCCGTGTTAGGATATTGCGGGTTGGATAATGGATGGATGGATGGTACCAGATCTCTATTTTTGCTTGTAGAGTGCTGCTTTTTACAGTAAACACAAAAGTGCCTCTGGGTTGTTAAGAAGAAAAGGCTGCCAAAATACTTCACTTTTTTTTATTAGTGTAAACCAAAGGCATTTTTTTGGGAAATGTACTAATGATAAGCAAAAAAAAAGTACACATACTTTCAAGAAAACACATATAGTATAGAAACAAGGTTGAGTTTCGTATGCTACTTCATACATTGTATAATTCATTACCTATTCTTAAATCTCATAGTTTCAAAGTTGCTTTCTTTCAATTGTTTGCCATCTTCCACTCAGAGCTGCTTTAGTACCAACTATGCATGCCTTCAAATCTGAATCATTTTACCTAGATCATCTGGTATTAATAAGGTAACAGAAACTGCTCAAACTGAACAACATTCCTCAATAACTTGTGCAGACCAAAACCCAAAAGAATTGGATATTTTAAGTCCGTGTTAACTTGTCTTTTTGCTTGATGAAATAAAAATATACTGTAAAACTACTTCTAGTAAGACAGAGACTAATGTGTTTGGACTTTTCATAAAATCTATTAAACAGCATAGGAAGCATTAAAAGGCCTGTTATAAATTAGCTACTAAATATAACTCACGCTAAATCATTCAATACATTATTTTATTCATAGTTGGTTTTTGCATATTTCTGCTTTAATTTTTAGAACTGCATGCCTCTGGCACTCACTTCACTGAGTAAACAAGAATTATTTGTCAGTAGTATATGGCTTTTGACAATGCTACTATCGGACTGACATAGAACTTGCACTAAAAGTAAAGTTTTAGGGTACAGTAATAAAATAATGTTAATCTACCTAAAATACATTCAGACACACCATTTATTTTTCATAAAATAGTCTTCCAACCTTCGCCTTTGGATTGTGTCACCTTAAGAAATAGAATTATTTATCTTTCATATAATTATATGACTTTCCTTCCTGGACAGACAAGTGCTATTTGTTTTAATTTTCATCAAAGTCTATATTTATTGAATGTATTACTATATTGTGTAAGCAAGCCATGAGTCTAACTAATTGCAACACTTTTCCAGGATAGTTAAGAAAATAATTGTAATAATTACATTACACTGTTAAAAACATGTTTAAACTGTACACACTACAGTCTCTGACGCAGTTATAAAGCTACTGGTTATACCTCTAGAAAACAATGTCCAGGAGATTGTTTTACTTATTATGCAAACCACATGTAAAGCAATGGACCTGATATCAGCAAATATGCCATTCAGATTATGTTAGCTTCCAAGACTGACAGCAAATGCACAGATATGACTTTTTTTAAATCATTAAACTCTAACACAAATGTATTCTGTCTGGCATATTGTAAAAAAAATGTTTTGCTCCAATTTCACTTCATTAAGACACACAGAGCACCAGATCAGTTTTTCTTTGATCTTAGATTAAAGGAAGAATTGTCAAAAATAAATTAGTCAGAATAGCCCCCTATGTCTTAAGCACCTCTTTAGGAACGTGACTAATATCCTTTTGCATTGCAGCCAGTTTCTTGCAAGCACAACAAAAATTCCCAAACCCATTTTGCAGAACTGCTTCCAGAAAGCCAAAGGCTATTGTATGCATTGTAAATCTGCTTTCGGACAAAAATTCAAAAATACCACTTTCCTGAATCACAGGCAGAATACCTTTCTGCTGTTGCCTAAAAACAATAAAGATTTGAAACAAGGAAAAAAAGGTGGAATAAAAAAAATGAAAACAGATTTGGTATGGAAAATTTCCTCAAGTTCTGTGCCTTATATAAAAACATCCTGCTCATATTTTCTTTAAAAAAAAAAGTATTAAATTACTACAAGGCTGTGTTCATACCAAAACAGACAGTTTAAATTCTCTGTCCAAAGTAGCAATGTTCACTAGACAAATGTGGCAGATTTTCACTACATGCTAAAGCTATAAACCTTCTACTGCAACAGAGTCAAGAGTGGCTCCAGTTGATTGAGTTCTGAGTGGCGTGCAAGACACTAGAATAAACTGTTAATTTTGTGGAAGCAGAGTAACACACAGCAATACACTATTGTAAGTACCCATATTAAAAATAGGAGACTATGGTGTATGGTCAGCAATAATACATAGATCCCCTTTGGAATGCAAATGACACTCCGCTGGTATTAGGCGGCTTAGTGTGTACTAATAAATCATTCTCCTACATCATTGCACTTCCATCAACTACCTTTATCAGTGACAAAAGGTGGTACAAATCCATTTAGTCATATGGTATATGCCAAACTTTGACCCAGCAATTGCCAGAGAAATTCAGATTCATCGGATAAGGTGATATTTTCCTAACCTTCAATAGTCCGTTTTTTAAGGATTATGTACCAACAGTAGACTCCTCTTCCTGTCTTTAGCTGTCAGGAGTGGAACCAGGTATGGTCTGTAGCTGATGTATACTATTCAGAAAGATGTGCTTTCTCAAATGCATTTCGGCAAACCAATGTCATATACACAGGCAGTGCTGCCATTTAAGTTTTTTTATCCTTTCCATTAGCTAGGAGGAATCTTTTATCATTCTCCTCTGACCACTTTCATTAACAAGGTGTTCGTACTTAAATGACAGCTATTCTTTGATGTTTTGTTTACCATATAACTCCCTGAAAACCCTAGGAACAGTAGGTAGTGAAAATCCCAGGAGGTGTTTTGAAGATGTTTGAAACATCATGTATGGCACCAGCAACCTTACCACAGCCACAGATGCTTAGGCCACATCTCATATATATTGAAACATTTGGTCAAACAACAATCAAATAATAATTAAACTACTTGGCCAGACCTTAAAGCTATACACAACATGATGATTTCCAGCCACATTGGCTGTTTGATGGAGCAGTCTATTTGTCTTAAAAGGTAGGGACACCTAATAAAGTGGATACTCTGTGTATATACCTTTTATTTTGTTTTTTTAACAAACCCCTAGTGGGTAAGACTTCCATAATGGTGAGGGAATGTTTGGCAAAAGCACAAACAAAATATAAGTGGTCTATGTTATTTGATGTTTCATGAAGAACACATTCAAAATTAGTGGTTAGACCATGATGTAAAAAGGTAACCGTGGAAGGTTCCTGGATCACAACACTTGTGTATTACGAGTAGTTTGAGGTCAAAGAACAGTAGGCAACAAATACGAAATCTACAAACTAGATATTTCCATCTATGGGTCTGCATACAGCTGGCAATGGATACACAATTAAGGATACCTTGGTTATGATTAATTAGAAAAAGCACCACAAAATGCATTTTACAGGAATTAATACGGTTAAAAAACTCAAGGCAATGGACAAGACAGTAATGAAGAAATGTAATTTAATCTGATGAATTGCACTGTATGCATCATGTTCTCTACACACAGCAAAGTGGATGAGTAATGAGGACACAGTCACTAACACAACCATACTTAACTTACAATGTACCAGGTTACAGAGCTCAATTTTTGTGCTTTATTCTAACCATACTTACAAACGTGTACAGGGCTCTATGCTTACCAACTGAAACTGGCACATGTAGCTGCATTTCTTCCTGTAAGAAAGTGCATCTTCCAGGATGACACTGATTCCATCCAAATAACTTAGCATGTCTCCATATGGTTTCATAAGCATTGCTAGGAATATCTTCTTAGGTCACTGCTTTCTGAATCCCAAGATAATAATAATTTTATGTGAGATCTTAACAGCATCTGAGATAATATTATTCCTCTCCTTCAAACAGGTACACATTGAAAGAATTCAACAAAGAAAACATCCCAATTATCAAAGTCCATACACTGGTGCTATAAGCCCACACTAGCTGTTTTGGCAGCATGTGATGGTCCTGTGTTTGACTGAATGACTTCATGTTGGCATTTTCATCATTTTGTCTTTACTATTTCCAAATCTATTAAAAATTATAAAACAAAATTGTAAAAATAAATTAAAATGTTAAAAAAATAAGACATGGTCAATTAGGCAAAAAAATAACAATAAAAAAATATGTCAAAAATTCACCTGAATTGTATTAAGAAAAACATTACTTTATCTAATTTTTTTATTATGTATTATTATTACAGTTTATCAACTCGACAGATTTCCCCAGTTGTCACTGTTAGTTAATGGCCATAACAATCTGCTCAAATGCTTTTTTTGTTAAGTCTACAACAACTTGGCAATGATTTAAAATGCCGCTCAAAAAGGTTCAATATCTACAGCACCAGGAGTATCTTACTTTATTCCACTAGTTGTCATAAAAAATTCATAAACTTCTAAAATGGGAGTTCTAACTTGCTGAAAAAGGTCCTTTGTTTGAAAGGCACTGCTTATATTATGCTTTGTATGCAGTTCTTCTTAGGTAACAGAACACTTTTCTTACAAACAGGAGCAGCATGGAACATGTACCAAACCTGCCCCCCTACAGTTCAGCAAACCATCTTTAAATTTCTGCCTGGCAGCAATCCATGAGCCTGTCTCTCTGTTTTCACACAGCTTTGTGTAGCACATTTATGTCAGCTGTGTTTCGTTGACGTTTAAGTAGTATAGGGACATTTTTTAGAAACCTTACTTGTAAAGTAATACACATTACACAAGTCTGAGTTATTCATAAACTGCATTTTCAAGCATATTTATTTTTGATAAATTTTAAATGAAGAAGGCAACATTCAGTTATATAAAAATGGACAATCAAGTTGCTTTTTAATCAGCCATACTGCTTATCTGTCTAAATAAAGTAAAAATATTAAAAATAAATAACTCTTTGAAACACACCATAAATAAAACAAATACACTTTAATATGGCTCCACATATATACCATAATTTATCCAGTACTTAAGCCCAAACCGAATACATTCCCACTTTAATGGCACTGTTTGATGGTATAATATAAAAAGAAGTGGGGCCCACTAGTGAAAGAGATATTCCCTTTAAGAATAATGGATTTCTGATTCAACCTACTACATTTTGTCCTTTCAGCCTCTTGCACTCACAAGTGAAGCCAACAGCTGACTAGAGTACTTTAAATGTATGAACACAAAATTTGTCAGAATAGTAAATTAAAGAGGAACATTCATAATGTCAATTTCACCTACCAAAGAAAAAAAAAAGTAATTTTGTATTTTATTTTCTTGTTGCTTGAATGCAAAAAGGTAAACATAGGGAAATCAGGCAATTAATATTTTTTTCATTTTGCTGTCTCCTTGACACTTCATATATCATCACTTCAAATATTTATTCACTAACCAATATAAGGAGGTGAGTTACTGCATCGAGTGGAGGAGTTTAGGAAGCTTGGAGTCTTATTATTGAGGAGAAAAAGGATGGATAGTTATGCTTTCACTATAGATATCAATGGTGATGATGAAGGATCAGAACCAGAAAGAGAAGTTCTCAATTTACCAGTCAATCTATATCCATACCCTCACCTGTGGTCATGAGGTTTGATAAGCACGTTATTAGGGTTCCCTGTCTGGTACACTGTTCCATCGAAATCTTCTACCTAAACCCACTGACTATAATTTTGATTAAGATCCGGTGTCTTGGGGGTGACTGAATTAAGCTGATCTCAGTGACACATTCCAAGGACTTTTAAAGAAAAGGAGAAAAAAAGGGCCTTCATGTATGGGTACAAAGTAGCACTATTAAAGAAAAAAATGGCCTTTGCATATGGGTACATAGTATCCCTGAATGGGTGCCTTCTGACTTAGAGGAATGTTCAGATAGTCTGTGACATTTAAACATTGTTCTGTTGCTAGTAAGCACCCAGAAGTAGGAAAATTAAAGGCCATCTGTTACTCTTCTGCCACCATTAGCTGTATGTTTTCTGGGTAGTGATACTCAACACTATTACACCTTGAATAGTGTAATGAGTGGGAGATCCAGAAGGATTGCCCTTCCTAATGCACTCATGCTAATGTGTTCAATACATAATACCTTTATGCATTCAGCGCTTTATAAATCATAAACTTTGCTTACTTTCCCCTTCAAAATACACATCCTCACACACACAATCCTTCAGTATTTTCCTATTTACTTTAAGCAGAATTATATACAAATATAATGCTGTCACTGACTGAGAAGAAGTTCATTACATGGAAAGTATACTCAAAAAGTATTAGTTGTGCAAGTAGTTAACTAGGTAGCCAAGCCAACAAGGCATCACTAACTTGCAAAGACAAGTATCAACCTGATTTAAAAACTACAGAGACACCTTCCCTAAAATATATATTGGATATTAATCAAAACCTGTTCCTTGCTATACCCATCCATTTTATACACTTTTTTTTTTTTGCTCTAGGTTTCATGGAACTGCAGTCTGTCAGCTACAGGCATAAGACAGGAACCAAACAAAACAGGTATACTTAGAAAATGTCATATATTCTGCACTGTTCTGTCCTTCACAGCAAGTGAAAACCATTTTTTCATTTGATACATTTTTTAACATAATAAATTGCAACTTAATATAAGAAAAAAGTAAAAACATATATATAACAAAGTACTATGAGGAAAAGAAACCACAAATATCTGCTATCTTTGGTTTGTAGGCAACATACCAGAATCAGATGATATTATTCATTTGTGTTTATTACCTTACCTGTGGACTTCAGAAATGTTCTAGTTTAAGTTATTGTTACGTAAAAGAAAGTTGTTGAAATGGGAACTGCCAATTGAACTAGAGTGTTTTTTTTTTCTTAAAAGAGATGGTTTACCTCATACTGAAAAGCAGCAAAATAAAAAACAAGTAAAGCTTTGAAATTAGCCAGAAACCACATAATCTCATTTCTCAATTTCATGGACTTTAAGCCAAGCCTGTTTACGTAAGGTTTCCCTCCAATGGCTAAGCCAAGATGTTAATCCACACTGTAACTCAATTCGATTTTCCACCTGACAGGATGGGAATATAGCACTTAACATTGAGCTACACTGCTCTTTTGAAGGTATCAGTTATTCTATGCACTTTATAACAATGTCTACAAGGAACATGGAAAGAAGTGTTTTTGCTTTTATTTTTTAGAAATAAGTTATGCACAGCACTCTTCAGATTACAACTGCATATAGTAGCAGTATCATCTTTTAAATGAAAAATTTTTAAACTAGCAAAAACACACACAGCTTTGAACAAAGAGTGTGTTGTTACTGTGAAAACTAAACTATTTTTTCAATAAACAGATCAAGCTGACTTATTCAATACATTACAAAGATAAACACTAGGTATTGTGTATGCTTGATGTAATAAATATCTGGAAATATTTTTGTGTGATCAAATTTCTTCAGGAACGAAACATTACTAGAAGAAGCAAGAACATAAGCCATTATGAATGAACATGATGTTTCCATATTTTATGGAAAAACATACTTGCACAAATATCCATTCTGTAGTTGACCTACTCTGTAAAACGTCAAGTCTGGCCCTATTAAAAAATCTTTGATTGCAATCTGCAAAACAAACCAAGTGAATATTTTTATTGTGCTATAGGAAAGATGAACATTGAGTACTGCAGAAAGTGAGTATTTATTTCAGGATTTTAAAATAAACTTAGAAAAATATCACAATTCTTAGTCTACAAATTCTTCAAAGTAAAAACAAAATCAATAAATTAAACAAAAGAAGTTATAACACACAGCTATCTGATTAAATGCTTCTGAAAAACTCTACATGTTTTTATTTTTGCTGAAGAGCCGAGTTATAAACATTATGCAAAATTTACTTTTATCCAAGTTAATCATTTCCACTAAAAACTTTCAAATTACACTTATCAAAGCAAAATATTAAAAGACACACTTCACCGTAGTCACTGTTTTTCCCTTAATAATTCCCTAAAATGACCAATGTTAAGTAGCAACGGATATGACAAAATTAGTACAACAGGGCAAATACAGTATGTGGTTTATTGAATCCACTAACAAAATTTTTATACAACTTAGGTGTTGGTATTTCCTAATTACTCCAAAACTGTTTCCACTAGTATCAAAAATTGTAGCAAGACCCTATGAATATTTTAAAGGTGATCTACTTCCTTTAAGATTTCACCTATAAAGTAGAGACAGCTATAGCACGGACTATATCAGCAGACTAATGCTTAGTTTAGTCTGGCCAAATTCCATGAACAACCCTGAAATAATTTCCCTTTTGAAATTTCCTTCAACCTCAATGCCAATGATATTTTCCATGAATATGCTGAAAAAATACAGCCTAAAACGTGGAACTGTCATTTAAGTTATAACTTAGCTGCTTACCTTTCTAAATATTCCTCCTGCATTAATTAATTAAAACTTAAAAGATCTTTACTTCCAAGAATGTTATGTAAAATTGGGCATAATTTTGACTGACCAATTCAATGATTAATTTGAACAACAGAGCATTCAGATGACACAAAAACATTTGTTTAATGCTAACCTGGCCAAAATGCCACCCACAGATTACTTTACTATGAGCTTCACTTTAGGAATGCATTAAATTTACGTAGTGAAGAAGTGTTGTGAGTTACTTAGCAAAGCACTAATATTGTAACATAAAAACACTGTGAGTATTATGTATGTATCTATGTGTGTGTGTGTATATATATATATATATATATATA
>JANRMT010062806.1:120592414-120614159 GCA_026402145.1 Polypterus bichir lapradei | reverse complement strand
AATTCCTCCAGAGCGCTGTAAAAGACTCATTGCAAGTTATCGCAAACATTTGATTGCAGTTATTGCTGCTAAGGGTGGCCCAACCAGTTAATAGGTTCAGGGTGCAATTACTTTTTCACACAGGGCCATGTAGGTTTTCATTTTTTTTTCTCCCTAAATAATAAAAACCATCATTTAAAAACTGCATTTTGTGTTTACTTGTGTTATATTTGACTAATGGTTAAATGTGTTTGATGATCAGAAACATTTTGTGTGACAAACATGCAAAAGAATAAGAAATCAGGAAGGGGGCAAATAGTTTTTCACACCACTGTAAATCCGACAAACTTAAACTGGAATATGATATTCAAAAAGTGCCTATTCTACTGAAGTTGGTTTTAGACTATAATCATTATTACAAATGGCTTGTGATACCTTGCTAAGTAAAATATTCTATCTTCCAGGAAAAGTTCTGATCTGTGCCACAAATCCCTATGAGAACTACAGGTGGTTTCAATATAGATCAAGTATGATTTGGGGTGGACTGGATACTAGGAGCTACATAGGAGATGATTCTCAGTGTTGCAGTAAATTAAATGTAAGCCACATGAAACCAGGTAACTGAAAAAAGATAACATGCATGACTAATACTCTTTTTCAAATCAAGAGTTGTAATGCATCAATCATCAAATCCAGATAAACTAGTTCGAGGTCAAAAAGCTTGCAACTATCATGACAGCACTGGGGCCAAGTCAGGAACCAATGATTTACAAAGTGAAGACATTTTCAATAATATATATTTATGAATTTTACTGAAACCACTTTTCTTCATAAGGTTAGACTGCAAAAATCCTGAACAGAAATTAATATAATAAAGTTCAGCAAAAACTATGTAATATTTATGTAAATAATTAATCGACTACCCAAAATGTCAGCCGCCAGCATATTAGCTATAGAAGTAAATCATTAAAACACATTATATACAATAATGTAGTATTTGCTCAGGGTAGACACTCTCACTCTTTCAAGCCCTCCATCCTGTGATGGCAGAGATAGGATACAAATCTACAATGTTGGGACTCAATCGGTCCTGCAAGCAGTGCTTGCCACAAATACTTTTAAGTATTCTGACTGTAGTAAATAAAAACACTGCAAGTTTTTATACGACATTTAATAAGTGATAAATGTTAGAACTCACTATGGAACGCAAAATCTCTAGGTAAGGGATGTCAGGAAGGCAACACAGAAAGACATTGTTTTTTTTAGATTATTATGTATTAATAAAATAATATCACAGACAAACTGCAGATGGGCTTCGGCACCCAATAATCCTAAATGGATAAAGTGGGTTTGAGAATGTTATGTTACTTAATGAAAACTGGTTTGAGTTTAAAGTTAGCTGAAATTCATCTTATTCACTTCAATACACCACCAACATTAACTGAATTCAGTTTCTTATGCCAATCTGAAAAAGGTTTACTATACATATTGTTCTACCAAATCCAGTGGCACTTGGCCATTGTTTTAGCAGTCCTGTGTCAGATTCATGGAGAAGATTTCTGTAATATGAATATACTTTAATACTACTACATTTTACTGATAGTTTTTGTAACTTTTTCCCATGGGGAAATTTAAATGAAAGTGCCACATGCCTTAGTGTACAATAATGCTAGTTTGCATCCATTCAGAATAAAAGTACTTGTATTTCCTTGGGGAGGTTGTGAATAATAACCAAATCACCAGGAAGATCAAGAAACTCTGAGGTCAGCCAAAGGAAAAAAAAAAGTTAATTGAATAGCACAGATCTGAAGAAGTGTTGCATTTCTCAGCATTTCATTTAAATGCTAAGGGGCCAACTTTTCATGCCAGGACAGCACTTTCAACAACTGCTTATTTAAGTTCAGTTTGCTTGTTTAATTATATAATTATCCAGTGTAATAATACACCACAAATACATTAGATGTAAAATGACTTACTTAAATGCCTCTTAGTACCTAGGCACCACCAATAACTATCCCCCATCTAAGGTGAACAGGCGGAAAAGCCAAAAACTTGTAAGACATGCCAGCCAGTGTAAGGCCAATAATAATTCTGAGACAATGCTAGAGGTCTATGATTAAAGAAAACATGTCAAGTTTCTGAATACAGAAATCTCAAAATGTGTGTGAAGAAACTATGTGGGGGGAAAAAAGGAAAAAATAAAATAAAAAACTACATTCTCAAATTAAATAAATGTAAAATTACACTCTTTAAGTCTGCTGCAAACCTTCCTTATCACTTATCACTATGTCCACAACACCCTGATTTTCAAGGAGGGTAATAATACTGCATGTTGCTTCATATCAGTAAGGACTGAGAAGCTTGTTAGGATTGAAGAAGAAAAGCAACAAAGTAGATGATATTATGGATAAATATCAGGAAAGTTAAATATTTAAGTTAAGAATGACTTCAATGTTTCATAGGAGAAATTTCAAAATATAATACCAAAGGTATGTTGAAGCGCATTAAGAACAACACAAGCTCTTCTTGACTAACCAAGTCACAGTCCTACATTTAATCTTACAATGTCAGGTGAGATCAGAATTGCTATTTATTAATTATTCCCATAAATGTTCAGAGCCTGACAAGAACAATGGTCATATAAGTATGGCTGCATCATTTTTAAACTTTACAAAATGAGAAACAATGGTGCATTTGTTCGAAAAAAAATTATACTGTGTTCACTGCCACCTAAAGAGCGCCTTTACATGTCATCGAAGGGGCTGAATATCTAAAAATGAAATGAGCGAAAGAGTGAAGATCTGGAGTGAGGATTAAAATCACAAGCTCATCCAAGTATGGAAGAGATAAAAATGTGGAGAAAGGATAAGAGCAAGATGGAAAGGATTCAGACCTGGCCTGAATCCATATAATGAGAAATGTGTGAATGTTTTTATATACTGTAAGTTGCATGAACTGTTATATCTCATGGCAAGTTCAGGTACTGTGACATTTTAGGTATTGTTTAGAACTAGCTTAAATCTCTTATTTCTGATGCCGTTTAAATGCTGGATAGCTTTCATCAGACTGAGTGTAAAAAGCAGTAGGGGGACTGGAGATGTATGTACAGAAATGGAAAAAAATGGTTGCGCATTACAATTAAAAGAAAATGTATGATCAAGACATTGAAATGCAGGCTAAATGCATCCAAGTTACTGTTCAGGGAAATAAGCTACATGATCCTACCTGACTCAGGAACAGAAATGATTCACTGTTAGCAATATCATAATGATGAATAATTGTGAATGGTGGTGACTTCAAACAAGGAAACAAACATCTATCCGCATATTCCATTTATGGACTACAAACTGGTCCTGCTCTATTTAAATAATGATGACTTTAAATATAAACCTGTGGTACCATCTGAGCAGGTGTGACCTCACCTTACTGCCACCTATTACCCTATTAGTGACAGCAGCTGCTCTTTATCATCAAAACTGGAAATTCATATGCATGTTTGGAGGGATATTGTTTGATTTTAATATTATAAATATAAAAAATTGTATTTTCTCTTTGGGCCAAAAAATATAATTAATCAATCTATCTATTGAATGAAAGTACTTTATGTTTAAAAATGCAGTATTATTTTTTATATTACCTCAAGAGCACAGAAGGTATCAACAGTTTGTATCAGGATGGATGCAATAGTAGACTTGTAGAACAAAACCCAAATGTGACACTTTTGCCACCATTTAAAATATCTAGCACTATAAGGCATTATTGAATAAATGATCTTAGCCCTTTGAGGAGGGTGTTCAGCTGGTTCTTTCTTATTATCTTAGCAAAATGTTTAAAACACACAATATTAATATTATATTAACATCTGTCTATTACCTTGCAATTAAGCAATCCACAAAGTATCTAAAATATTATTATGAACTTCTGCTCACAGTTCTCAGCACTCCATTACACTCTACAGGAACTGACCAGGCACGAGCTACACTAAATGGCTAAACGTTTGTGGACACCTGACTATCATACCTATCTGAGGTGGTTGGACATCACAGTCTGAAACTATAGGCATTAACAAGGAATTGCCCCACACTTCTGCTTTGTGGCAATAACACCCTGCACTTGAATGGGAAGTTAAATATTGGAAAGTATCTGTGGGAATTTATATCCATTCAGCCAAAAGAGCATTTATGAGGTCAGGCACTGGTGTTGGATGAGAAGATATAGTTTGCAATCTGCATTCCAATGTACAGTATCTCAAAGGTGTCCAACAAGGTTGAGTTCAGTGATGGAGAAAAAATAAATAAGAAATTTCTAATAAAGTTAGTTAATTAATCTTTTCAGTAGCTGAAAACTATATTTAATTATGCAAATACTGCATGTAATAATTATACGAACTGTAACTATTTTTAAATGTAAAGATTATATTTAAGCTTTGAGACCATTAAATCCCATATCATTTTCAAATGAATCAAATTAACAATATTCAAATGCAAGTTAAAATTGTGGACATACACATTTCTTCACCTGGCAGACACTAGCAAAAAAAAGATTATATTCAGAAGTTAAATAAATTAACATGTTAATTGGTCCATGAACTCACCAAAAATTAGCCATGTAATAAGGCAAGCTTTAAATGAACTACAGTAATCAAGTTCTCGGCACTTACTGACTTTTAATGATAGTGAAGACACTGTTTTTTTTAATTGCCCAACAAGCACAGCAAATGTTGTGTTTAAAAACACTGAAATAGGCTGTTTTTAGTAGTCCTACTAACTTCTTTGATTTGATATTTGATTTACATTTTACTTACTAAATGTGAATTTGTCTTAAATTAAGAAGATAAGCACTAAAAGACAGTTGTTTCTTAATTAGGCTATTATATAATTTTGGTTTCATTACCGAGAAATCACACAACAGCAGCTATCATGTATAGCTCCCTAACTCTACCAGAATTGTCAGCTTTGTTAAATGTGAGATGAAAAATTGTGTATATTTTTACTTATCCTAAAGTGCCTAAGGAAGTTAGGGAGTACAGTACATACACAGATGCTTGATGCATATTTTTAGAAAGTTACTGAGCACTGAGTTAATTCCTAAAAATTGGAAAATAGCAAATTCATCCAAATAAATAAAAAGACCAACAGGGTTAGGGTTAGGGCAGATCCAAAAACTACACACCAGTAAGCTTAACATGCATCTCAGGTAAATTAATGGAAGCAGTTATTAATGTAACAATCAAGTAAAACATGTCAAAAACAGGTGTACTAGCAAACAGACAGCATGGATTCAGAAAGCTGTGTTTCACTAATATGCAGGAATTCAGATAGGAAGGAAAAAACACATGTCCTGGCCTGCATATGGAATTAGTTAATCGTGATTTTCAAAAGGCTTTTGATAAGGTACTATATGAAAGGTTACTTATCAAAGTAAAAGAGGATGGAAATCATGGCCTGGTGTGGAGTTGGGTGAATAATTGTCTCAAACACATGAAGCAAAGGGTTATGGTGAGAAGAACGTTTGCAGAATTAGATAGTTATAATTGTGCAACTTAGGTATCAGTTCTAGGGCTGCTTATGTTTTTCATATGCTTGAATAATCTAGAGAAAAATAAAAACACTATGCTGGTTAAGTAGGCAGATAATACCAAACTATGTGGAAAAGAAAAAGTTGCAGAATCAGAAGAATAGTTACAGAGGCATATCAACAAAATACAGAACTCTGCAGATTTGCGGCAAATGAAATTAAATAAGGTGTTATAAACAGGAAGAAAATTTAGATGTAAAACCACAAAGCAAGGTTTGAAACTTACAAGGCCACCTTATAAAAATGATACAAGAATCACAGTAGTCATTATTTACATTGACAACATGTACAGAAGCAGGAAAGGTGGTTAAACTGGGTTATATAGCATAATGTGTAGAGTACAAGTCATGGGAGGCGAGATGTAAGGCTATATAATATGCAAGAGGGGCCTCACCTGGAGTATTGTGTACAGTTTTTTTCTCCTTATTACAAAAAAGACACAGCTGCACTACAGAAACCCTACAGAACAGCAGCTAGGCTAATTCTGGGACTGTGAGGTATAAGCTATGAGGAAAGATTGAAAGAGTTGAACTTTTCCAGTTCAATTGATTTTCTCTGCACCAAAGAGCTTCACTAGTTATGGAGTGGATGTGGAGGCAGTACACCGATACAGGTACATGAAGGTTCACATCTATGACAGGCTGGACTGGTCTTGCAACACAGGGGAACTACTAAATAAACTGCACTATTTTTTTCTTAGGAGACTGCGTTTCTTTAATGTGGGAAGTGACATCCTTTACATATTTTACAACTCAGCAATGTCCAGTAAGATTTTCTACCCGGTGATGTGTTGGGCTGGTAACATCACATCAACAGAGGCCCACCAAATTAGCAAGCTATTTAAAAACAGATTATGAGATACACTCTGGACCTGTATATCCTCCCTCTGACACACCATCAATGAGTACTTTCAGAACAAATCATTCAGCAGAACTGTGTCAACAAACACTACTAGCACTTCTTTATACCAGTGGTAACACGCCTTTATAATTCCTCACTGTGAAGGTGTGTAGCCAGCGTTTACATCCCAGGTGTGAAAGTGCGTCCACTACTGGATACAAGGTGACTGCTCTTTTTTATCCTAAGCCAGGTCAAAAGTTTTATTTTGTTTTTAGCCACTCTGGTGTGCATTTGCTGCTTGGCATAATATAATAATATTGACTAATTAATTTATCTACTGTTCTTCGATAAAAAGCCAAATGTCCCCCTGGAGACAAATGAAGTGCTATCTCTCCATCAATCAGGATTTCCTAGCTTATTGGGCTGAATACCCTATTCTCATCACAAATGTTTGAATATACTAATAATTCAATTTAACTTGAAGCAACAGTGCTATGTCTCAGCATTTTTTCTCCTTTTTGTCATTTTTAGTGTTTTTTAATTATTCAGTTTCATGTGTTCTTTGTCATTTTGAAAACTTTGTAAATACTGTTTAAAACATTCATTATTACTAGGAAACACATAGACCTTTTGCTCTCAAATAAAGATGCCTCAAATAGAGCAAGATTAACATGTTCATTTTGGCCACACACATTCTTTTATTTTCAGTATGAAAAAATATCATTCACCAATGTAACTTTTGAAAGTAGTGCTCTTCAAAAAAAATTGATGTAAGGATGTAAAAGCATTTTTTGCATATGGGTGTACAATAAGTATGGGTGTACTTGATGATCACGTTTGTCGGCATATATTTTTCTGTTATTCTTGTATTCTGTATTGTGAAGTATGTGTAGTGTGTTGGTAAGACATACCTTTTGTCGCTCTTCATGACTCTTGTGTTTACCTTGATACTCAGGTATTGTTATGCCATCACAGTTTAGAAACTGTATTTTGCAATCATAAGAATCAGTCTGATGTGACAACAAGAGTACAGTTCAGTTTGTGAGGGTATGTGTCTGTCTTTATCCCATGTGAACTCTGTATCCTGTACTTGCTTTTCATCTTCATCTTCCTATGAGCAGCTTCAGCAATTGTGCTTCATGCTCAGCAGATGTAGCCACTGTTCTTTTCATTTCTGCCATGTCACCATCTGAAGCAGTTACATTTAAAAAAGACACAAATCTCGATAACTCTGCCAACGTTACTGCTATCACAATCTTTGCTTCACTAGCGCATATCACGTCATAAGGTTTCAGTGGTTCCTGAGTAGTTGCGAGACAAACAAACATATCCTGTAGCACTTTATATATTTATATATACAGTATATAATATATATATATACATATTAATATATATATATATATATATATATATATATATATATATATAACACACACACAAAGTTGTGCCTTATACATCAAACCTAATTCATTGCAGAAGACCATTTGAACTGTGAATTGTTCAAACGGTTAGAAATAATCAAAAGTGTATTAATCCATTCCCAGACCCTAAACAACACCCATTTCAATAAACTTAAACAGTAAATAAACATAATTGAAGGTAAATATTTCACAATTAAATACCCTAAATAATAGATCAAAAAACAATAAATAAAATACGTAAATACAGCATCATAAAATGAAAATTGCATTTACTCTACATTAGTGAGTAAAGCTGACGTCACATGTGGCTGGTGAAGAGAAACAGAAAGGTTACTGTTTGAAAAGTGGGGAGGGGGGTTATCTTCCATAAACATGCTTTGCAATAAGTTCCTTTATCACCTCAGTCATCAATACTGCAACCATCCTCTTAGGCTTCATTGCTTCCACACTATTCTTAGATGCCATGTTTAACAGACAAGGGTCATATATGTATATATAACCAAACACAACAGAAGTAAAGCGAAAAAAGCACTTTAAATATGCGAGCGTAATGCAAGAGATGCTCTCACAGTGAGAGCGACAGATGACTTGAATGCACAACTGATGACGTTTACACCCTCTGCATAAGCGGCATCTGTTGCTGCATTTTTTTTTAATTGCGTGCGCAGTTCAAACGTAGAAACATTGTTTGAGCTCCAGATCAAATTACTCTTGATCTACATATTTATGTATTGAGTATTTATGTTTTGGACTATGTTCCTTATGTTTTACAAATGGAACATGAAGAGGCAGGGCCACAATGATGTCACTGCTAAGGGACCATACCTCAGCTTTGATATACAGTAATCCCTCGCTATATCGTGCTTCGACTTTCGCGGCTTCACTCTATCGCGGATTTTATATATAAGCATAACTAAATATATAACGCGGATTTTTCGCTGCTTCGCGGGTTCTGCGGACAATGTGTCTTTTTACTTCCTGTACATGCTTCCTCAGTTGGTTTGCCCAGTTGATTTCATACAAGGGACGCTATTGGCGTATGGCTGAGAAGCTAACCAATCAGAGCATGCAGTTAAGTTCTCCTGACTGAGAAGTTAACCAATCAGAGCACGCAGTTGAGCTCCTGCGCGCTGAATGCAGTGTTAACCAGGAAGTCTCGTCTCACTCATTCAGCATCAACGTGTTTCGCTGTGTAAAGAGTTGTGCTCTTTAGTGTTTATCTTTGTGCATAGTCAAGCCCTTCATTATGGCTCCAAAACAATCTGCTACTGCTTCAGGGGCCGTGCCCAAGCGCAAGAAGAAGATGTTAACGATTGCCGAAAAGGTAAACGTTTTGGATTTGTTGAAGGCTACGATTCTTTTTATTTAAAAAGTAGGAAAGGAATATACGATCTACGGCTGCAGTGTCCTTTTAACCAGGGTGCAAAACGAGTTGTAAGTGGATGTAATAAGGCAGTAGTCTGGATGGAATCTGCTTTAGGGATTTGGATTGAAGACTGCCAGAAGAAGAACAACGGCAGTGCTACACAATCGCCTGAAGTGGCTCCTTTACAAGGGCTGTAACGCTCTCCTTTGTTGTGCAGTAAAATTAAACTCATTGTTATCGGACAAGTCATCGTGTCATTGTTGGTGAGTAACCATAATTAATTTTCTTCTTACAGTGCTTAGTACATGTACGTACGTTTAGTGTCACTTTACACACATTTATTGTATACTATTTTTCTTGCATTGTACGTATTTATTGCTGGTGGCCTGTCTATCGTAATGGCTGTAACATATGTGATATCGGAGACACTCAATATCTTTAAAATAATATTTAGGTTTTACTGTATATAAACAGTGTGTTTATATACATAATTTCAATGAATCTTACCTAATATCTAAGAGAATACAAAGGGATTATGCTGTATAACTCTGCGGGGAATATTTATAAACAGTGCGGGAGAGTTTATAAGGGCTTAAAATATATAAAAAATAACCATGCAAACATATGGTTTCTACTTCGCGGATTTTCACCTTTCGCGGGGGGGTCTGGAACGCAACCCCCGCGATCGAGGAGGGATTACTGTATAGGCTGAGAAGTCAGGTTTCACTGATAGTTGTGGTCTATAAATTTGCAAGTACTTTTAAGATTTTCTAGTTATACTGGAATTTTCAATTCTTTTTAGATTTCTGGATTATAGACTAGTCTTGTTAGCACTGGTTTAATTTTTAGGTCCCCTTTGTTATACTTAGTGGGCTTGTGTATACCAAGGTTTGATCTTGATGACATTTCTTTGGAACATGATGTGGAGGTAAAGAAAAGATGTAATGGGTTAAACCTGGAAGAAAGAGTACAGGAAGAACTTTGGACAGAAGTTAGCAATGTTATACATATGGTGGCAACAAAGAATATCCCAAACGGTAAGAACATCAAGAATACAAAGTGGCTGTCTGCAAAAACCATAGAAGTTCTGGAGTAAAGAAAGGAAGCAAAAATCAATGGAGATAGTAATATGCATGACCATCCAAATGTTCCAGAAAACAGCAAGAAAGTTGCTAATTGAACAGGGAAACAAGACCTTTTCAAGAGGATCACAGATATCAAAGGAACATTTCATGCAGAAATGATACAGTAAATACAGTAAAAGACAAAGATTATAAGGACCATACTGAGGTGGAAGAAATCAAGATGAGGTGGCAGGAATATATAGAACAACACTACACAGGTATTGTTGACAAAGAGGTAAGAAAAGAATCCTCATCGTTGGGGAAGCCATCTATTGATGACACCAACATAAAAAGAAAATAATGGATGCCCTTTCAAAAATGCTTTAAAATAAGTGCAGCTAAAATGGTCACAAATGGAAACAAAATTGAGGATATCGAAGAAGAAACTAAAAAAAAAACTGTCTAAATGTTACAATTACTTGTGTGTTATGTAAAGAAACAAGAAAAACCTTTATTGAAAACATATTCTGGAATATGGGTATCAGCAAGTATCTGCATGCTTTTTTTTTTTTTTTAATATAGTGCTGCTTGACGATAACCAGATATGTATCATCAGATGAACTTAAAACATTCACCTTGCAACAAACACATTTTCTATTCAGTTTACATTGAGAGATCATTTTACATATTTTACGTGTTCTTAAATTTTTATTATTGAGTCTACCAAATCAGTACTTTGAAAAGCAAAAAAATTCTAAGCCAATCAAATATTTTACAAAGCACCATAAGCCATAGAGTAAGTTAATTATTGATATTAAAAATTATTTGTAGTAAATGTAGTATTTGTATGCATTTATTTTCAAAAATGTTCAAACTTCTACTATTTAGTCCTAGAAGATTATGCTTATAACAAGCATATGCATCAACACAAATACACAATTCAATATTTTTCAGACATTAATGTTTACTGAAAGAGTTTTAGTAATTTTGGTAGACAACTTAAGCTGAGAACATATATTATTAGCGATTCCAACCCCATCCCGGGCAAAGTATGAAAACAATGTAGCTAAATAATACACATTATTTTCTTGTTAATTCTGCATGCTTGCAGTAAGTATGAAAAATGTACAATGATATAAAATAGTTGTCTTTAATTGAATACCAAAGCATTAGAAATTTATACTATCCAGAGTTAACTAACAGGGTAGAAAATGTTTTGAGTCATATTCAGTAGCAAGAATGTAGGAATATGTATAAAAAAATGTAAAAAGCAAAATGATTAAAGACCTTCTAGTTCTCACAGACAATGCTAAGAGCTTACTCAGTTTTCTGTATTAGTTTTATGTGTATCTCTATGGTGTCCACTTTGACATTTACTCACTGTGAAGGTGCTTACATGTATTAAAGTTACTGATTCTTTATAGGTTGCTGAAAATACATTTACATTCATGTATTTATTTGATGGCACATGTAACCCAGAGATGGACTTTGTCCTCTGCACATTTATTTTCATAGTATGTTCATTTTTGTATTAGCATATCAAGGACTACATTGCAAAATACTGCGGAAATGCTCCAGCAAGAATCTCTGCTGTGAACAATGTAATCAATAAGGTAACAAGTTTTCAAAATCTTTGACCTATGTTCCTAAAATCCAGGTCACATAACTTAATTAGTAAAAACATTTTAATTATTTTACAAGGACCATTTTGGTTGCTACCTTATACAATGCTTAAAAATTTGTCAAGAACAAATGAAAACCATTCCTTCCGCTTCCAATGCCAGCACTTTCAACAAAACAGTGCCCAGTTAAATGGCAATTGAGAAAATTCCTGTTGATTTTTCAAATACAAAAATTGGCAAATTATCAAAGAATGTAGGAAGAGAAGTTGAAATAATTAAATAAATGATAGGAAATGAAACATTCAGGCTTGAAAATGAATAGTTGAAGCTTTTCAGATTTAAACATATTTTATAATTTCTCCTTTACCCATGGCCACTGGCATTCTAAGTCTTGTGTCTTAGAATAATGAAAAGAAGGAATTTACATCCATAATTAATACAGGTTTATTGTGGTCCCAGTCCTGGCCTGTTTCTTTAGGCAAAATGGCCTATAGCCTGGCACAATGTTGTACTTCAAGTAATTCAATAACATTTTTAAGCAATGCAAACTATTGTTAAGCACAAACTAAACAAATTTGAGATCAAATATGTATGGCATTCACATTCAGTGAATTGTGTTCATAATGTTGATTCTGCTCCACTTTCCAATTTAACATTCACAATGTATATAACAAACCATTACACAATATTTCAAGGTTAGCAGGGCCATGGACTAAACACCAAACACCATACAAAACTGCTTAAATGATTGAGTAGTACAGAATACAACAATCTTCGCCTTAGCACCAAGAAAATGAAAACATGTGTGGGGTGTAATGGTACTCCACTTAAAAATCTTTCAAAAACTTGTACTATATCAATTATACTCAAATAATTAAAGATGCTACCACTGGTAATGTGTGGCAAAGAATTTAACAGATTCTAATTTGACCTGCTGTTTTTCTGCCCCTATGGTTTATTGTTAAAATGAATGACTTCTAACTTTTCATGTACAGTTTACTTTTACTTTTCTAACTAAATTTACTTTATATCACAAAGAAAAAAAAACATGGTATGACACTTTACATTGATAAACTTTGTTCAAAAGATTAGATGAACATTTTATAAAGCTTAAAATAATGAAGACCAGGGACTGGCTATTTTCAGAAAGATTTCTTCATTAGTTCTTTTATCTAATAGGCAGAATGGCCAAATGCTTTCATCACTACAGTTTTAAAAATGCATAATATCAATGAGTGAGCTTTTTAATTTTTTGAGGTTTCCCAATTATGCATGAACTTGATAGTCCGCATGGGGACTAAATTCTCAGTGGGATACGATATAACAGATATGAAAAACAACAAAGCCATTTCCTTTGAATTTCATTAAGGTACTTTACTGCATCTACCTTTTAAATAAATTAAAATAAATAGTAACAATGCAACAAGACTTTTTAAGATTATTTTCTTTACATGGATTAAATCTATAGTAATAAACATCATCAGAGAAATGTATAGTATACACATCAACAAATAAGCACATCAGTCAGTGTTACACAGGATGCTTGTGGCAACACTAATTAGTGTCATGTCAACATTACTTTAACTTCAGATATAAATTTAAAAAGTGGTGTTACACTGCTCCTAACTTATGCATTATAGACGTATCTCATTAAATAAGGATTATTAATATTAAAATCATTACCAAACATACATTGTTAAAAATACAAGAAATACAAAAGAACTGGATCTGAAGAGTTATATACTAAAGTTTAATTTCAGATTCTCAGCTATGTGACGTCAAAAAATGTCTTCCATAATTAATATCCTCACTTAATAAAGGTATACTTTACATATTGACAATACCTTCTTCACAAGTAGAAAACCTTTACCACTTTTGTATAAAAATGTGCAGCTGTGTGGTGTTTACCTAACTTTTGTCACTTTGATAGGAAAAAAAAAAAAAAAAACAATACAAAAAAAAAATAACAAATTTTATGTGATTCTATCACAGGCAACAACAGGGAAACTTTCCCATTCTGATATAAACTGAAAGTCTGATTATTTCTAAGTTTGTTCTTTATGGTAATATTTGGTTATTTTTTCTAACATTTTTACATGTTGACTCACATATCAAAATTCCACAATAAAACTGTTTCAATATTTCTACACATTGTGCACTACAAGGTTAAACAGACTTCTTCATTCTATGAAATCTTTGTGGTTTACATTCAAAACCTATAGCTTGCGTCTGTTTGCTGGATAGCATGTCAGATTTAAAAACTGCAAATGCTAAATCTCACTGCATCTAAAAGTGCCAAATTACATGACTAGAAATCAAGGAGGGTCATCAATTACTCAATTACCTCTCAACTTTTCATCATGGTTCCATTACTCAGGTTGATTAAATATCAAGCAAATTATTCTCTTTTAAAGTAAACTGAATTCCAAAATACCAATTAAACAAACCTTGCATAAAAGTTACCCACAACATATCTTACCAGTTGATATTTTTGATGGGATGCAACATTGTCAGAATATCCATCCATCCATCCATTATCCAACCTGCTATATCCGAACTACAGGGTCACGGGGGTCTGCTGGAGCCAATCCCAGCCAACACAGGGCGCAAGGCAGGAAACAAACCCCGGGCAGGGTGCCAGCCCACCGCAGGGCGCGCGCACACACACACACATACTAGGGACAATTTAGAATCGCCAATGCACCTAACCTGCATGTCTTTGAACTGTAGGAGGAAACCGGAGTACACGGAGGAAACCCATGCAGACAGAGGGAGAACATGCAAACTCCACACAGGGAGGACCTGGGAAGCAAACCCAGGTCTCCTAACTGCGAGGCAGCAGTGATACCCACTGCGGCACTGTGCAGCCCTTGTCAGAATATACATCTGCTAAATCATGCTGCGTGAAATATCTGAATAATATCCTCTCATTCCACTTCTGAGTAGCTCTAGTGCATGTTTTCTTCATTTTTTTTGTTTACACTTGACAATACCAAGATAACCTGCAGAATAGCTTACAGTGAAGAAAAATAAACTGCTTTTTCTATCCGAAGCAAATTACTTTGGATCTGAAAACAAGACATTGGTAGACTGCTTAATCTAAACAAAAAAATCAAAGGTGGTAATCAAATGCTGGCCTGGATATGGCATCTGACATGCATCTGTTAAGTCAACACACTCAACCCCAGCATAGCTAAAAAAAAATAGAGAGCAAGAGATCAGTAAGTGTGTATTCAATCATAACTTAACATATCCACTTCAAGATCAATGGAACACATAAAAGAATCAATTTACAACTGATAAATGTGTAGTCTGAGTTGCTGTGGATATGGAAATTCATTCTATGGGCTTGTTGCATTGAAATAAAATGACAAATAATTTGCTGAAAACAATTACAAGCTCCATTTTTAAATGGTTAACTCATATTCGATTTCACATTTTCAAAGGAAATGTACTGAGAACAAAAGTCAAGGTGAATGAAGGGTCACTTTTGTCTTTGGCATCTCATAGTAAAATTATCCATCCTGCTGAAACATCAATTGCTTCTAACACTTGGAACCAAACATCAATAAATAAAATAAGACAAAATGTCAAATTGGATATTATAAAGAGATACTGAAGCTTTTAGCACTAAACTTTATCAGCTGATCTTTAAGTCACTACCAAATCCCTGGCCTCTTTATAAATTTCCTCTTGTCAGTTCAAATGAAAATTTAAGATTCAATACTTCTTAACTGCAAGGTGACAATGTTTTCCTTTCTTCTTTTCATAGAGGAAGCAAGCTTCTGAATGTGTGTGTATTTTTTTTTATTTAAAACATCTGGAGACCTGGAGTGCAATTCTATGGTTCAAATGTTACGAAAACTACCCTAGAGAGAGTATCATCTTACCTAATGTTAAATATATGTTGCAGATTTCTTTACCAAAAAATCTAAAATGGGAGACTTTAATTCTACAGCTACAAAAAGAAAAACACATTCTACAGTCGTAACAGTGGGAGCACAACTCATATCCTTCAAAGCCCATTTGCAAATTAACCAGAAGGAAAAAAAAAACATATATTAGGGTCACAAATCTCTTGCTTATCTAGGCATGATCTCTTCTCAACTCTTTCAACATCTGATAAGCAAATATTTGAATCTGTCCAGACTGGACAATGAAACATCAGTTTATCAGAAGTTATGCGAATGAGCTACTTCTTAGTAACAATGATGGATGTCCCCCTGTGCTGCGACCTCACTACTAATTTTGTCACTGTTGACCACAGCACCCTCCTTGAACACATTTAAGAATTGTAATGGATGTCTTTAAGGATGAATTCAGCAGCTTGAAACCATATGTCCACTTCTGTTTTGCCATTTACATGCTGTCTGCCATAAGTCTATTTGACTAATGACAAACTTTATGTGAAAATCACTCCTAGATACACAACTGGAATTGAAAAGTTGATTACTGAAACAAGAACTGTAGTGTCTAGATGTTTACAAATGTCCTCCAAAAAAAGCTATTTTATATATATATATATATATATATATATATATATATACACACACATACACATACACATACACACACACACACACAGACAGAGGCAGTACCCGGGTTATGTATGAGATAGGGACTGTAGGTTTGTACTTAAGTTGAATTTGTATTTAAGTCAGAACAGGTACATAAATTTAATAAATGTTATTGTTGACCGACTGTAACCAAGTGCTCTGCCAATGAATGATGGAGTTTCACCTCTCTCCGACCTTTTTATTATTTCTACTTTATTTTCAATGGCGATTGTTTTTCTCTTCTTTACTGTATCACCAGCACTTGCATCAGATTTCTGTTTCAGAGATATTGTTCAAGGGTGAAGACAAAAGATTAAGACGAGCTCTTCTGCACAGCACTGTACATGCTATCACAGCAAGAAGGCACCCATCATCAACACATCTGATGT
Source organism: Polypterus bichir lapradei (assembly GCA_026402145.1). Classification (NCBI taxonomy): domain Eukaryota; kingdom Metazoa; phylum Chordata; class Cladistia; order Polypteriformes; family Polypteridae; genus Polypterus; species Polypterus bichir. The sequence continues at coordinate 120,597,345 of JANRMT010062806.1, read as the reverse complement.
ACTGACAAGAGACAACTTCCTGCTATGTACGTAACAGTACAAACAGGCTTGCTATTGAGAATGAATGGGGGCATTGACAGGCGGTTCATCACCAGCCCACCTCACAGTTACCTCCACTAAAGTATGTTGCCTGCAGCGTCCGCCCACTGAGATATTTGAAATATGATCACTTACAATGCTCAATAAAAAGTCAACTTTACAGTACCTAGCAGATTTTATTTTCTTCTGTGACCAGCTCTGGAGTAGTGTAAATGATTTTAGTATAACCTTTGAATCTGACATCAATGATGCACACTATTAGTGACAAAATTTTGCCAGGGCCTAAAATTGTCTCATAAGTACAATTTGATGCTGAAGAAGCCGGGCATTCTTATATTACTTTCCAGCTAGCCTACTATAATTCTCTTTTCAACAAATTTCTTTGAAAAGGTTTTAAACAGGTTACAATGGGTTCAGAACTCTGTTGTTTCTTTGAAAAGCTCATTGTTTTTTGATTCAAGAAGATGCAGGCAATCTGATGAACTGTAAGATTTTACAGTTTATTCTGAGAATTCAACAATCTACCTTTACTTTTGAATTTCTATTTTTCTTTTTGTTTTCTTTGTTATTTTTGACGTAAATGGTCAGATATGTTGTTATTGTTTGATTGCAAAGCACACCATTGAAATGTGTAGCTTTTCAAAGATAAAATAAATAACATTCTTACATGTAAGAATCCTTGGGGTATGTTATAAAAGTAAAAAATGGATATCTCATCTTAATTCTTGTTTTATTTCTTTTATCTGTGGAACAATAATTCATGTTTGCTGTAAACAAATACTTCAAAATAAAGGAATATGGTTTAGAGCTGACATGTTGTAAATCCATTAGACTGAAATTGGTTTAGTAAAAAAATACAACTCAAATTAGTTGTGACTTATGTTGTAAGTGAATAACATGTAAACACCATGTATACCGAACACAGCAAACATAGTAACTGATATCATTTATTTTATTTCATATGTTGGAGAAGACATGTTTCAATTGAGCATGTAACTGGATTAACAGTTTACAAAAGAAGAAACTGCTTTTCCCCATTGTACAAAATACTTTAATGATTGTGGTGCTAAAAGATATAGCAAGCCAGCAAATATAGGCTGCACGTCTATCAGTGAAGGCACAAAGTTCAGTCTCATTGTTGTACTGGTGTTTCAATACCATTCAAAGGTCACAGCAGGAACAAAACACACTAACATATTCTGTATCTTTAAATCACATGCCTTCAATTTACTTCACTGCAGTAAATACAGAATGAAGAAGTAGTCTATCGAAACAAATTACAGTAAGTGCTGTAAATACAGATGCTGTAAATAATGAAAGGATAAAGAAACATTATTTAAGGAATATTTTATCATTCATTTCATTTATTTGAAAATGTCACAGCTGTTTGCTATTGAAATGCAGGTTTTCTCAGTCAACACCTTTAGAAATTACTAAAAGGTATTACTAAAATGGGTTATGTACAGTATCTTAAGGAAATTTGTAAAGATGCAAATAAATTTTACATGTACATTTATTTTGTATTAAGCAATGATATTTTATAAGACTCTTACTTATTGTCTTCTTTTTACATTAAAGTCAAACTAGTTCAGAATTAGGTTTAAATAAACAGGAAACCAACATTTAACACAATACTAACTGCACTCACAGGTGTGTTCATATGAAGTAACTTAGAAAAGCATTGCTATAAGAAATAACAGCAAAAAAAGATTCACTAAAACGTAGAATTCACACTGGTCTACATACTTTGAAAATAAAATACACACAAGTAAGAACTTTTGAAATGTTTAAAAACTGGTCAAGACATCTAATTAAAATAACATTGTTATTTTTCAATCTTCATTTGCAGCCATTGTGGCTCTCCTTGACTAGGGATTCCTAGCCATATTTTGAATATAGAGAAGAACCTTAACAACAACATTTATTTCTACAGTACATTTTCATACAAATGATGTAGCTCAAAGTGTTTTACAAGATGAAGAAAGAAAAGTTTATAAAAATATAAAAATAAGATTACGCAGTTCCAAGTAACAAAGGATAAAGTAAGATCCAATGGCCAAGCGGACAGAAGAAGAAAAAAAAAACAAAAAAACTCCACAGGGCTGGAGAAAAAAAAACAAAAACAAAATCTGCAGGGGTTCTAAGGACAAAAGACCACCTAAGCCCCCACTTAAACATATCTTTCTTTTGGAATGAAAGGCGTTTCTAAATGATGTATTCAGAAGTGGGTGTGGTGTATTGAGATATTAACAGAATAGGGAAATAAGCAAAGAAAACTAAGCTATAACAAAAGATAAAGACTTATGAGAGCACAAGCCCTATTTACTCCCTCATGCCACCAGACGCAGACAGACAGACAGTAAAAATATAATTATGGGAGCACTGAGCCAGCCTGCCTAGAAAACACAAACTTCAACATGATAATCAAGATGTTGGAAAACAGTTGCCAAACTCATGTCAAGCACAATAAAAATATTGGAACAGGAAATAAAGACAGTGAAGCTAAACCTTTCCAAGTTTTTATGGCAATTAAGAAGAGAATGTCCACATTGTGGTAGAATATCAACCTTAAAAATACAATAAAATAATAAACTCATGACACATATTACAGCATGTCTGCTCTCCCTCTTTATATTTTAATAATCTCTGACACAACTGACGTAGTAATGATGAACACAATTAACTTTGACGCTCGTCATGGGGCTTTTTTTCATGCTAACTCTATGCAGTATTGAATAATGTAATGAGTAGCCCTTAACTTATTGCTTTTCATAGTCCTAAACAACCACACTGCACAACCGACTGTGTCTCATTTCATGAACTTGTGGAGAAGATTAAGCAGTTTATACCACAAGTTATTTGCTCAGGAAATCAGCCATCTACCTACAGACACTATTCTTCCAAATGTATTTTAGGCTTCTAAATCACCTGTCATTGCAACTGCTGAGCATGTCAAAAAGGAGGAAAAATATAATAACAAATAACACAGACAGAGAGGACAGCCATGCAATTAAGTGAATCTAAAGGTAGTTTTTAAATCTGCAATACTTTCCAAAACTTTAGTTGAATGGTTTGTCCTCTAAAAAGATACTCTAAACTGTTTTGATAAAGCCAGCCACTAAATTTATTGGAAAATAGATTATGTACAGTAGGAGTACAGTGGTCTTGTACTCCCTTGACTATGAAGAAGAAGGGAAAAAAATGAAAGTGTGGGGACATCTGAACTAACAGACAGTATAAACACAAAAAAAAAAAAAAATGAAAATACATTTTGACTTGTGAGTGGGATCTCCATGATGCTAATTTATGTGCTACTATATCTCTGTCTGTCAATAATGTGATTGCAATCCATATGATATAAAGTAAACAGGATGAAAACAATTTAAAAATAAAGAAGGAAATTTTATTACAGGAAAATTTAATAAAACATATTTCATACTGAAAAAGGAAATTAACTGTATCATTCTGTTTTCGTACTATTTGCTAAACTGTTCTTTTCATTAATCATCTCTCACTCTCTCTCTCTCTCTCTCTATATATATATATATATATATATATATATATATCTTCAACATCTGTCAGTCTGCTTTTCACGAGAGATCTGCCTGCGTTTGAGTCAGTCTACTTGACGCCACGGTTTAGAGTGTAACTTGCCTCTACTTAGCTAGCGATACCTGTTCGTTTATTGATCTTTAAAGATTGTCCTATTTTACTACTACACGGGCGGAGCCGTGGGAGATGGCTACTCTTAAATAAGCTTACATATACTTTATGCTCTTAAATGAGTTACATGTAATTTGCCAGGAGACCATGACATGTTTTTTTTATATTGGTTATCAATACAAAAAAACATAATGTCAATTAAGAATCAAAAAAGACATCTTGTAAAACTGTGCATCTCCTCCTTTATTTAAAGAACTGTAATATACACACACACAACTTTTATATATCTGTTTAGCATTTAGCATTTACACAAGATATCAGAAGAAACTTTGGCTGGTTAGGACTAGGGTAAACGTAGCATAAAAACTGAAAGCTCTAGCTAAGTGCATCTTAAAAACAGGCCTCAACGCATTTTGGAATTGCTCAGAGTTTCAATAATTTTGCCATACTCCTAACTTTCAACTGTATTGACATTATAAACCATCAACCAGCTGAGGTTGTTACTAGACTGCTACTACTTTTCAACAATTATTTAGAACTATAGGGTTAAGCTTCTTCAGTTTACTTTTGTTCTCTGTCATGTATTTACACTGTTCTTTTTCCCTAGTCTCTTAAATGTCTTATAAGGATTTTGTAATTCTCTTTAGATAAAGGTATGTGTTAAATACTAACTTATCAGTCCAGTACTTAACAAATGTAGATCATCTATAAGAGAACCACCTGAAAACTTGCAATTCATTATTTCATATAAAAGTTTATTGTGATGTGAATACAGTACAATTTCTTAACTGAATGGCAAAAACATTTGTGTTTTATAACTTCCAATAATAGTCTGAAAAGAGAAACAAGCAAGCCACAAAAATTACCAATCAGGTAAAAAGCTGCCCATAGTGTAATTTCATCACTTTATGGGCACAGATTAGCCTAAGTTCACAAAATTCCATCTTGCAGTTAGCATAAAGCTTTCAAGCAAACTTAGAAATTACAGAATCACAAGCCCAGTTGCCACATCATATGAAAAATAAGGGTTACACTAGACTAGTACAGGACTCTAGAAGTAGCTTGCATTTGAAAAGAAAGAAGACACACAGTAGAGAATGCTCCCCAGGCAGACACGAGGTCCAGTCCAACCCTCCAGAAATGACCATCTATCTGTCATATATATATATATATATATATATATATATATATATGTGTGTGTGTGTGTGTGTGTGTGTGTGTGTGTGTGT
>JANRMT010062806.1:120544413-120556939 GCA_026402145.1 Polypterus bichir lapradei | reverse complement strand
TGATTGGTTGATTAGATAATTGCATTAATGAGAAATTGAACAGGTGTCCCTAATCCTTTAGGTGAGTGTATAGTCAGCCTAAAGACAGGTGTATACCATTTTGTCCTCTGTTAAGTCAGCACAAAATCTTCTTTCCTTGTTTGGAAATGAACTTTTTACCTAAGTAAGGGCCTGCACATGGAGAAGACAGTATAAAAAGACTGGACAGCAGCCAAACACTTTGAAGCTGACGGACGGATGGGTGATATCGTCATCCATCCTGAAAAGCCTTCCAGCGCAGTGCCGGAAAATGGCTGACTGTATAGATCAAGATCCCACCTTGGTAATGTCTTGCTATGGCTGTATGTTAGAGATGAAATGGAATCCTCTCCTTCCCTTTTCTGGAACCTAAGAAAGGGCCTGCACGTGGAGGAACCGGTATACAAGACTTAGACAGCAGCCAAGTACTTTGAAGCCGATGGGTGATATTGTCATCTGTCCTGAAAAGCCTTCCAGCGCAGCGACGAAAAATGGCAGACTGTATACACTGAGTTCCCTCCTGGGTAATGGTCTTGCTATGGATTCCATCGTCTGTAATGTCGCGTAAATCAACAGTAAAGAAAGCTAAGTTATTTTCTCTTATGTGATTTTGACTGCCGTATCACTATGGGAGGGATATAGCCATTTAATATCATAACTGTTAAATTTTAATATCCTTTGGGTTACTTAAAACGCCGCAATTACAAAAGAACTTATTCCAAATAGGGAGCTATCGCCCCCTAAAGGAACACCTGTATTAAATAATATTTCTGTGTTGTCAAGTTGGGGAGCCTGCACTGGTACAGAGCGTTGCCGCACCCACCACATGACGCAACAACTTGGGATCCCGGTTGGCAACCCCCCAGGCAGACGCGCGGCCCAGTCCCACTCTCCGGAAATGACCCTCTATCTACCGTAGCCAGGTGTTACGTGGGCGACCCCTTGGCCTGGTCCAGCCACTCGGGTTCCCAACACTGAGGATCTTACGAGCTGATCACCCTCGGGGAAACGCGCCACATGACGCTCCCTCACAATGCAGGTCATGTGCCTCATTCAGGACTCCGTGAGCAACGCAACGTCAAACCAATGATACCCAAGGATTTTCCAGAGAGACACAGTACCAATGGAGTCCAGTCTTCACCTCAGGTCACTGGATAGCATCCATGTCTCACAACCATATAGCAAGACAGGAAGCACCAGGACTCTAAAGACTTGGACCTTCATCCTTTTGCATAGATATCGGGAATGCCACACACCCCTTTCCAGCAACCTCATGACCCCTCCATGCTCTCTCAATCCGTCTACTGACTTCACAGGAAGAGTTACCAGAGACATGAATGTCACTACCAAGGTAAGTAAACCTCTCAACGAGGTCGACACTCTCTCCACAGACAGACACACAGCTGATGGCCGTGCCCAAGAGGTCATTAAAGGCCTGGCTCTTGGCTTTTTATCAGGATGCTCGCAAGCCCAGACATTCAGACTCCTCACTCAGTCTCTAAAGCACCCCGATCAGATCCTCCATTGACTCTGTGAAGATCACAGCATCATCAGCAAAGTCAAGATCCGTGAATCTTTCTTCACTAACGGATGCCCCTCAGTTGCTGGGCCCCACGACCCTGCCCAACACCCAGTCCATGCCAGCACTGAACAAAGTAGGAGCAGAACGGACCGCTGACGAACCGCAGAATCAACTGGGAACAACACAGAGGTTCTGCCTCCACTCTGCACAGCACTCCCAGTACCAGTGGACAGGCTGGCCATGAGGGTATCCCGTGAATCTTCAGGATGTCCCAACATGTCTGTTGTCTGTATTAAATAAATATTTTCAAATGATTTGACTTTTGTTTTCCTCATAACCCATTAAAATGTTTGCTTTATGTTTTTAATCTATGTCTCTAGTTTTATATAATATATTGGTCTGGGTGTGTAGGGGGCATGTATAAATCCATCCATCCTCTTCTGCTTATCCGAAGTCGGGTCGCGGAGGCAGCAGCTTGAGCAGGGATGCCCAGACTTCCCTCTGCCCGGTCACTTCTTTTAGCTCTTCTGGGGGAATCCTGAGGTGTTCCCAGGCCAGCTGGGAGACATGGTCCCTCCAGCGTGTCCTGGGTCTTCCCCGTGGCCTCCTCCCGGTTGGATGTGCTCGGAACACTTAGCCAGGTAGGTGTCCAGGAGGCATCCTGATCAGATGCCCAAGCCACCTCATCCGACTCCTCTTGATGCGGAGGAGCGGCGGCTCTACTCTGAGCTCCTCCCAGATGACTGAGCTTCTCACCCTATCTTTAAGGGAAAGCCCAGACACCCTGCGGAGGAAACTCATGTGTATGTATGTGTGTGTGTGTGTATGTATGTGTGTGTATGTGTGTATGTATATATATATGTATATATATATATATATATATATATATATATAATATATATATATATATATATATATAATATTTTATAATAGAGAGAGAGAGAGACTTTGAGTGTTCTGTATTTCAAATGTTCTAATCTGACAACCCTAGGAAGGGACTAAAAGTATGAAGGTCCTCAGATAAAAATCCTGGTGAAAAACAAATCCTGTCCAAACAGGGCTTCAATAAAACATTTTTTTGGTAGACTTTATTAAATCCCCGAATGGAAATTGTCTTTTTGCATGATCTTGTTGGCGGTCTGAGTGCAGGGTCTGCCATTGTACAGCACCCTGGAGCTATTTTAAGGTTAATGGCCCAATGGAGTAGGATCTCCTCCTGCCAGTAATGGAATTTAAACCGGCAGTATTCCAGCTAGTGCTGTGATTGGCTGTTAACTCTTTAGCACAGGGGTCCTCAATCAGGGTCCTGGAGGGCCGCAGTGGCTGTAATTTTTGCTCCCACCCAGTTGCTTAATAAGAATCCCTTATTGCTTAAGTAACACTTCTGCTTCACTTTAGTGGTCTCGCTTGTTAAGATTTTGAACCCTTATTGCTTATTTTTGTCTCAAACCACAGTATTCTCAGCTTTTAATGGCTCCTAATTAGCAATAGCATGCAAATAAAAGAAAGCAGCATTTCTCCATTTAGCTTGTTACAATTTATACCTCTGTGTGTGTTTATCGTGCACTATTACGTTTAATTAAATACTTGGAAGGAAAGTGAAGAGAAAAAAGTGAAGGACTGAGAATTACTCCTCCATTTTAGCCTTCATATCCTTAGAAATGGGAAGAAAATCGGATATGAGAATGAGCTGACATAGCAGAGTTAAAGCACTAACAAGCCACGATATGAAATTATTGGCAAGAATTGTTTTCTAATTAAACAGCCGGGTTAGAAGAAAAACCTGCAGCCACTGCGGCCCTCCAGGACTGGGATTGAGGACCCCTGCTTCAGCATTTTGTTTTTTTTTCCCCATTTCAGCTCATCAGTGACTCCTTAAAAATGGCATTAGTGGAAGGAGCTCATGGCTGTGTAGAAAACCAAATATCTGAAAGTCTCTTGCTGACGGATGATCTTCACGCACAGATATGTTTGGAACTACCAGGAAAGGTAAGTAAAGCCCAGAGGGCTTGGAAATGAAATTCAATGTAGTCTATTGAGTGTTAGATGCTTCGATGGCAGGCTGTGTGGTGTGGAGGTTGTGGGTTCAAATCCTATAACTCAGGGGTTGCCAACTCCAGTCTTGGAGTAGTGTTCTGTTGTGTTCTGCTAATGTCTTGTGAATTCATTTTAATTGAATTGCTTTTTAAGATTTGTTCCCCTACTACCTTTTCACTACATTAGAGAAATTTGGCATGGATCAAACTACTGTATACCAATCCAGAAGCTTCAGTTTGTATTAACATTTGTTCAGACTACTTTAAACTAGAACATGGTACCAGACAAGGATGCCCCTTGTCACCACTGATATTTGCAATCGCCATTGAACCACTGGCAGTTCACTGTCGAAATGCTTATCAGATAAAGGGGATTATCAGAGAAGGACTGGAACAGAAAATGTCTCTATATGCAGATGGTATGGTACTGTATATATCAGATCCACAAAATACTGTGCCTGCAGTTCTAACAGCACTAACAGAATTTCAAAAGATTTCTGGTCTGAGAATTAATTTGAATGAGTATGCTCTTTCCAGTGAATTCTCAAGCATACAATATTAGATTGGACACCTTCCCTTTTATTATTGCAGATCAGTTTAAATACCTAGGGGTAATTATCACAAGTAATCACAAAGCTCTTAATCAACAAAATTTTGCCATCTGTATGGAAAAAATTAAGCAAGACTTGCATAGATGGTCAACCCTTCATCTGACTCTAGCTCACGGGTGTCGAACTCCAGTCCTGGAGGGCCGCAGTGGTTGCAGGTTTTCTTTCTAACCGTCGTCTTCATTAGTGACCGGTTTTTGCTGCTAATTAACTTCACTCAGGCCCCTTAGTTGTTTCTTTTTCCTTAATTAGCAAGCCAAACAGTAATGAGGCACAAAACAAGTCGTCACATGACCATCTTACCTGTGCCCATCACACATTATCTAAAAATAAAGAATGTAGGAGGTCTCGGTAAGGTTGATCTCTCGGGTCACCAAAAAATTGACTGTGTTCTTAGAAAAAACAGAAAAATCAACAGTTTTGGAAATGTCTGCCTTGGCAGAATGAGAGCAGCAACAAAGCCATGGAATTAAATAACGGGTTTAATTAACAGCAAGAATCAGCTTCTCATTAAAAGATTGGTTGGAGTGAAATTGGTTTAGCTGGTGTGGTTGAGGGTTCGAGGGAAACCGCAGACAGACACTGATCAGAAGAAAAATATAACCGTTTCTTTATTAATTATTTGGTGAGCAGAGAGACTCTTTGCAGGTCCTGTCAGCTAGTGCTGCGACAATAACCAGCAAAAAGCTCAAATTTACGGCGGGTGAGTTCCTTTTTATAACAGACTTCAGAGTCGAGCTTAGCATGAGACAAGATTACTAAATAGTTTGGCGGGGTTCAGTACTATGCCCAAGGGTTACATCATTTGTTTCAAAATAATCAAGCAGAAATGGAAGTACCTGTTTGCTGCTTATTAGACAAAACATGCAGACGTTTCCTAACAGATTAACAGTCGTCTTTTTAGAACAGACTAAAAGTTCAGCAGTTTTCTTAAAAATGTTGCAAGTTACTTTTTAGCTTACATGTATTTAGCAGAGGCAGTTTAAATAATAGCTTATTGAATATTTATACATTAATATATATAATATAGCTTAATTTTTTATTTCTCAATTCCCCCCTTTGAACATTAAATGTTCACATTATAATCATACAGAATTGGTGAGGTCACCCTCGTCATACTCTGAAAGGAAAGAGGCTGTGAGGGTCTCTTGAGACTGTTGGGAGTGGAGAAAATAGGACTTAGTAACCATCCATCCATTTTCCAACCCGCTGAATCCGAACACAGGGTCATGGGGGGGTCTGCTGGAGCCAATCCCAGCCAACACAGGGCACAAGGCAGGAACCAGTCCTGGGCAGGGTGCCAACCCACCGCAGAGACTTAGTAACAGAAGTGTCAATAAGCCTTTGTAGAAAACCTCGGATACAGGGGATAAGGCAACACCCACAAACAACTAGAATAACGAGGAAAACTAGGACAGTGGTAAAAATTGACTTAAGCCACCCAGCCCATGATCCGAACCATTTCGCAAAAGTCAATCTGAAATGAGGCAGTTGTTCCCACTTGGAAAGCAAGCGTGGTATAGTTCTTAGGCATTTTCTTGAGTTGGTAGACTAGCTGATCGCCACCTGTTTATCGTTGTCCTGCAATCAGGAGGACAGCGAATGTTAGAAGGAACAAAATTGTCTGCCATTTTTTGCAATGTGAAGCGTGAATCCAGGCAGGCAGTCCTTCGACTTTAACTGCGTGTGGTGTGGATAGTAGCACTTGAAATGGTCCCCTCCAGCGAGGCTGATGCCAGTGTTTCCTTCGAGTATCTCTAACCAGGATCCAGGTTCCCAGGGAAATCGGGGAATCCTTTGATGGAAGACTGGTTCTCCAGGCCTGATTAGCCTGCTCGTGGACTTCCTTCAGTGACGCTCGGAGACTTGTAAGACTGGAGAGAAGATCATTGTCCACAGTATGCAGAGTGACATTTCCGATAACCATGCCAACAGGCATGGGGCGTCCAGTTAAAATTTCAAATGGCGACAGTCCCAACTGCCGATGTGTCCTTCCTCTCAATCCCATCAAGGCCAGGTGTAGAGCGTCTGGGCAGGTTAAGTTTTTCTGCTCACAGATTTTTGCCAATTTTGATTTTAGGGTGCCATTGCACCTTTCTACAATACCTCCACTTTGGGGATGGTATTTGCAGTAATGATGTACATCTATCTGGAGCCAGGTAGTCAATTCATTTATTACAGAATTCACAAAATGGGTACCGTTTATCAGTCTGCAGTTTCTGTGGTATTCCGCATCTTGGAATGATTTCTTTTATTAAGGCTTTTGCAACAGTTTTGGCGTCTGCATGTTTGGAAGGGAAAGCTTCCACCCATTGGGAGAACACATCGACAATTGCCAAGCAGTAACGGTAGCCCTTAGATGGTGTTAGTTCAGTGAAGTCCATTTGGAGATGTTCGAATGGACCCAATGGGTTAGGTGTGACGGCGGGACTTACCTGGGTACCTTTTACCTACATTAAATTTTTGACACAGTGCACAGCGTCTGCAGAATTGCTCTGCATACGTGGAGAAACCTGTGGCTTCCCAATGTCGCTCGACATCTTGAGTCATTGCATCCTTTGCTGCGTGGTCCAGGCCATGTGCGATTTTTGCCATTCCTGGAAAAGAAGCTTTTGGGAGGAAAGGTTTATTTTCCTTATTGGTCCAGACCACATCAGAGAGGGATCCTTCTTTGGACCATTTTCTCTTTTCTCTGTCTGTGGCTGCGCTCTGTAAAGAGAGAATTTGATTATCAGGGTCTTTGTCATCTTTCTGTTGGAATAAAGAGACTGGTGTTTTATTATAGGCAGCTTGTTTGGCAAAGTATTCAGCCCGTTCATTTCCTTGGCTGACGGGATCTTGTTTCCCAGTATGAGCTTGGCATTTGACTATTGCTAATTTTGATGGTTTTGTTATGGCTTCTAAGAGGGATTCTACTAATTTTTGATTTTGGATGGGCTTGCCAGTACTGGTCTTGAATCCCCTCAATTTCCATAATGCCCCATGATCATGGCAGACTCCAAAAGCATACCTGGAGTCTGTGTAGATTATGATTTTACCTTCTGACAAGCTTGGATGAGAGCTATTAATTCAGCTGCTTACGCGCTTAAATTTGAAGAAATTCGGTTTGCTTCCAGCAGGTGGTCACCTTTGATCACTGCATAGCTGGTTGAGGGTGTTCCATTATCCAATCGCAAGGAACATCCATCTACGTAGAGTACTTCTTCTGTTTCCAGTGGAGTTTCCTGCAGGTCTGGCCTAGGTTTTAAGACCTTAGTTATTTCATCATAACAGTCATGTGGCTCCCCTTCTTCAGTGGGAAGAAGTGTGGCTGGATTTAAGGTGGAGCACCTTTCAATTGTGACATTTGACAGAGTATAGAGTACGTTTTGATAGTGTATTGCCCTAGCAGTAGTGAGATGCGATGTTTTGGCCTGTACTAAAATTGAGTGTTACGGCGTGAGGCACCTTCACTGTTAGGGGGCTCATGAGCACTATATCTGTACTGGCTAACACGGCTTCTGTTGTGGCTGCGACTGCTCTGAGACAAGTTAGAAGTACCTTAGCCACTGGATCCAATTTTTTTGAAAAATAGGCTATTGGCCTCTGTTTTTCTCCATGGAGTTGTTAATACTGCATTCATATATCCCCCCTTTTCGTCCACGAACAATGTGAATGGACGAGAATAGTCAGGGAGCCCTAACGCTGGCGCAGAGAGTAGTGCATTTTTTAAATCACTAGAGCCTTCTCAGCCTGCTCATTCCACTGTATGCGGCCAGAAAGAGGAAGGTCAGCAGTGTTAGCAAGATTTTATAAAGGCTGTGCTCTTTCAGAAAAATTTACAATCAAACAACTTCTCGGGCCACAAGCTGGTACTACTTTTAAATTAGGAATTCATCTTACCTTAGTTATATATGCGCTAGTTTCCAGATCATGAAAAAGTCCGTGGCGAAACCGGGTTCAGCTGCAATCAAGGAAACACTAATTTCCGTGGCGATCCAAGTTCCAACGACAAATCGAGGACACTCCACTTCGGGAAACCACGCAGCACAACTCCACAACAAGAAAACATTCCCATCAAAAGCTATGTGGCCACAGAGAATATCCTGACTTAACCTGTTGTTTTATGACCGGTCTTGGAAGGTTTTGAATGGTGGTTATGCGGTCTTTTGACAGAGCTCTGGTACCACACGTGATGTCATGACCCAAGTACTTGACGGTGGTCTGAACTAACTGCAGTTTGGCCTTAGACACCTTGTGCCCATTTTCAGCAAGATACTTGAGCAATAATTCTGTATCTTGTGTGCATGCTTTCTCTGTTTCGCTACAGAGTAATAAATCGTCAACGTACTGTATCAATACACTCCTCCTGTTAGGCCAGAAGCCTTCCAGGTTCTGAGCAAGCGCTTGGCCGTATACACAAGGAGCCTCTGTATAACCTTGTGGCATAACGGTCCATGTCCAACGGTGGTTTTGAAAAGTAAAAGCAAACCAAAACTGAGAATCAGGATGTACAGGAATAGAAAAGAAAGCATTTGCTAAGTCAATTACTGAGAAGTAACGAACCGTTGCTGGAATCGTAGAGAGAATAGTGGAAGGATTAGGGACAATCGGTGCCCTAGGAAAAATAGCAGAATTAACCTGTCTGAGGTCTTGGACAAAGCGCCAAGAGCCATCAGCCTTCTTTACAGGCAGAATAGGAGAGTTTACAGAAGAATATTTGATAGGAATTATAGCCCCCCTTTCAACAAGATCTTTATGTACAGCAGCAATTCCGAGTTCGGCCTCAGGAGAGAGAGGATATTGCACACGGCGAGGACGGAAGGATGATTTCGGAAAAACTACCAGAGATTCACAATTTGCGATCCTGCCAAAATCATTCTTTCCCTGAGACCATAGGGTGTCAGGAATTGTAGAAAGACATGGGGAAAAAATCAGTTTGTAGAGAGCATAGAGAGAGAGAGACAGGTGACAAAGGGAACGAACGACCAGCAGGTCAATTTGGATTAATACCTTAGTTATCAGATGGACTGAAGTATCAAAAATGCCTGGAGTGACGTATTGCCAATCAGTCCTATTCAGACATTGCTCGACCCATTTCCCAATTTCGACCCAATGAACGGTGTTAGATTTGGCCAAGGAAACGTGGGGAACCGAGCCTCCTAGATAGAAAATGTTCTGTGAGTATGTGAGATGGACTCAAGCAGCAGCTTTAGTAGATGAAATATAAATGCAAGGGATATGAAGGGTCTCTGGGCAAGTACCTGAAGAGAGGAAAGATTCTAACCAGGGCATGTCTACTTCAGTGGGTAAATATTGGGCAGTACAGTGGAGGGTGTTGGGGACTTGAAGGTGAGGAAAGATGCATGAAGGAAAAGAGTGTAGGGCTTTAAGGAGAAGGGTGTGTGGGGAGATGTCTAGGGTCCAGGCTGCAAAAGAGGGTTTGGAGTGTGAGGAGATTTGGCACAGGAGCTTAGGAATGGAGCAGTAAAATCCTTTTTCTGTCAGTGAGATTGAGACTGACAGTTTAGTCATGAGGTCTCTTCCTAGTAGATTGACAGGCACAGATGATTTAACAGGAAGCGATGAGTTAATGGAGAGCTGTCGGTGCTGAGTTGCACTTGCAGAGGCTTTGAAAATAGTAAAGTGTGTGGCTGTCCTGAAGCAGTGAGAACTTTCACAGTGTCTTTTGAGGCAGGGATCTCCAACAGCGGAGGAGCGCGTGGCTCCAGTATCTACAAGGAAGACAGTTTCCTTACCATTCACTATCAAAGTCAATAAAGGGTCTGCATCTGCATAACGAGTAAGCAGAGGAAACTGGAAAGAATGGCTGGGGGTCCCTGCTAATTCCTAGGACCAAGGTATGTCACTGGGCTCAGGGAGCGGGGGTGGTGGTAGCGGACGCTTGTTTGGACAGTCACGTCTGAAGTGTCCAGGTTCGCCACAGCCGTAGTAGATATATGCTTCAGGAGGTGGTTCCGATGAATTAGGCATTTGTGTGAACGGATTGGTAGATGCAGAGGACTGGAAGCCTCGTCCCCTTCCGCGCCCTCTTCCTCCGAAGGAATTCCCTCGGCCACGGCCTTGGAATCCTCTGCCCCTGCCCGTTCCCCCTGTGTAGTATTGTAGTTGTGCTGCAAGCAGCTTGGTATGTGTATCAGATTCTTTTTGCTTAGATTGTCTCTCAGCATGCTCTGCATGGCGTTTTACTTCCTCAAAAGTAGTGCTCTCCCAGCCTATGCAGGATGTGCGGACCTTGTTTTAAATGTCACCTTTTAGTCCTGAAACAAAAGGGGGAACGGCAGCGCGGTTTCGGTCATCGCTGTCTTCCAGACCAGAATGATTTGCCATCAGGTCTTGTATTCTGTGTGCCCACTCATCGACCGTCTCATCCTTCCGCTGCTTAGCGGCTGATATGAGCGACCAGTCTGTTCCCTTTTTGTATTTTCCTGCAATTGCAGTTTTTAACAAGCCCCATTGTTCTAAAAATTTGGTTTCCTGATCTCCCCCGCGGCCATGGCCTTGGTCCCATCTCCATGCACTCTCTTCCCCCCTCATCCCATGATTACCAGTTGTCCGGGTAGTGCCTAGTTTTTGTCGCAGCACCTGTGTCCATTCTATAGCATTTGGCTTATGCATATCATCCAGCTGCTGAAGCAATTCCACGAATTTTAAAGCCGCCGACTCCCTTGGGATCTGGCAGTTCTGACACCACATCTTTTAATTCTTGGATATCCCAATTTCGGTGTATCATGACAGTGGTGGGATTGTTAGCTCCTGCGGGCTGATTGGGGTTGGGTTGGGCAAGAAAACTGTGGTCTGGGATTCTGCTGCTTTGGTGGAATGAAGCTGCATCCCAGTCAGGGGCTTAACTGTGATTGCAATGTTTGGCTTCTAGTATGGCTAGAAATCGGGGGAATGGAGTGAAGCTTGTGTCTGGGGTTCAGTATTGTTTCCATACCGGGTGCCTCGGTCTTCATCATCCGGGTCTGAATGAGAAGATGGGTAACAGTGAAACTGTTGGTCATAAAAGTCTGCTCCGGGTGGATCATCAGCTGCTAGAGGTGCCAATGGGGCATTTGGAAGGGGAGGAGGAGCTGGGAGCTGATAAGGAGGTGAGGAGTGAATAATTGGGTAAAGGGGATCCTTTTAATCTGATTTTTCGCCTATTTTCTGGGTCCGGCTCTGTCTTAGTCTTTTGTAATGCTAGTAACATCTCTTCCTTTTCGGGTTTTTATTTCAGCAGAAAGCATCTCATTGCGCTTCTGTGTTGCCTCTAATATTCTGTCTTTTTAATTACGAATTCCCATCTATCAAACCTCTCCATTCTATGGGGACCCTTATTACAACAGCCTTGGGTATTTCTGCATAGGATTTTCCTAATTTCTTGTATTTCTGAGATGTCCCCAGTCCCCTCAATTGGCCATCTACCACCGCTTTGTTTGTTCCGTTTTTTGCCCGCTTTCTTAAAATCCAGTCCGGTTTTCTTTTCCACTAGTTTCCTAGTGAAACCTCCCTTTGGACCCGAGCCAGAGTCCAATACGCTTTCCGAAAATAATCTTTCCAGCAGAGACTTTTATTTTCCCGAAGGAACCTTTTTGACTGGTTTACTATTTTGCTTTCCCATAACTAAATAGCACTGGACTGCAGAAGAATAGATCCGCCCTCGCGATGTTCCGCCTCCAGTCCCTTCCACTCCCGGATCAGTACTCTTGTGGCTTCGTGGCTTTAGCGGACTGACAGTCTGTTCAGCCCGGAGTCCAGGAGTTTCAACAAATCAATGCTGATCCCTTCGTCAAGTGCCTCCTAGCTGGTAACCACTTTTGGTGTCCACCATAGATTAACCCGTAGGAGCAGGAGTATGACCAGACGTTGGAGACAGAAACTCGCCCTCCCACACAGTGTTTTTCCCAGATACTCAATATATATTCTACTCGTTTTATTCCCTTTCCTCTATTTCTAGGAGTGTGCCACTCACCCCTTTCTATTCCACTTCACGGGGATTAACTTACTAACATTCTCAGCACCTTACACTGTCCCAGAGGGACCCAAGTATTCCCTGCTTTCCAGTTTACTATCTGTTAGGTGATAAAGTATTCTTAATTCATTTATTTCCCGTAAAACGGTCAAATCCCTGAGTTACGTCCTTTACTCAATCGGATTCCCTCGGTCTACTCACCAAAGATTTTCTTATTCTGCTAGGGAAGCTCCCAGTTTCACTCGACCTTCGTATACAGGTGCTGGTCATAAAATTAGAATATCATGACAAAGTTGATTTATTTCAGTAATTCCATTCAAAAAGTGAAACTTGTATATTAGATTCATTCATTACACACAGACTGATGTATTTCAAATGTTTATTT
>JANRMT010062806.1:120499136-120512100 GCA_026402145.1 Polypterus bichir lapradei | reverse complement strand
GAAATGTTATTGCTGCATCAGACAGATTCCATTAAATTACATGACTACTACACTCACAAAGGTTAAATCGACTGCAGCAAAAAAAACAAAAAAAACAAAAAAACATGGAATTTTATAAAAAGTATACTGACACAAATAATCTTTGGAAAATATTCCTTTAACAATATTGATTTTAGTCAGCAGGAAACAATAAGTTAAAGGTTAGGATATATTGGTGGAAAAAAGAGAGGCACACAATTCTGGATATCTGGAAACAATTAAAGCATCTGCAAACATAGAAAAAATATTCTGTTACTTACAAATGGCCTATTTACTGGAAAATGAGCAGAATAAATGCTATTCACAGCAAACTCTGAGTCAGAACATGGGCAATAGGAAGAGGAAAAAATGTCTGTGGCTGTGCCAGTTAAGAGGCTGTCCTTGTTGCAAAATGATGACATTAACTGCAAACCTAAAAAAGCAGCACTCTCGACAAAAACTAAAACTGATACTTTGATGCAAAGCCGCCATCACCTCCCACTATCTACTGGTGAAAGTCCCACTAAACAAATTCTCAACACTAAGACTCATTCTATTACTTAGAATTCTCTTCCTCACTTGCATCTCAGCCTGAAATTGTATCCTCAATGTAACTTGTGTGGTTATTTATTTTGAGTATGCTTGAAGATAGCTCTTCATTTAGTTTGCAGAAATGGATAATGTCCTAATTATAACCTTTAGGGCTAAACAGTTTAAATATTTATATGTAGGATATTCTCAATATATCAAATAGTAAAGTATATAAGAGTAAAATACAAATATGATAATAATCAACTATACATTGTTATATTGTTAAAGTGAAAAACATTTTATTTTACTTGTATATTCTGCTTCATATTAAGTTTTCTCATTTTATTTGAAGGAAAAATAAACAACTGATAAAACGGGAAGAGAACACTTCTCAAGAGGAAAAAAATGAAGTAAATTAATTAAGCTTGCACAAGGTGTTAGAGATTATTTACTTTACTACTGTAACCAAGTTAAAGTTACTTAATGCACAGTAACTAGCCAATAAATTGCAGTATGACACCAGAGCATTTAATAAAATGTAAGATCAACATGGGTTAGCAATCTAAGTTTCCCACAGCCCATTGTGACAATGAGATTAGGGTCTACTTCTCTTCACACAAAACCACTCCAAGCTGCAGCAGGAAAAGCGAGGAATCAAGGAGTTATTTCATCCTGATAATACTTACATCAATTACATTTAAATCTTCTTACAAACAATTGAACTTCCATTAATAGCTGTAACTGGAAATATGAGGGAATATGTTGACTATTTTCAGTCAGAAGATCGATTACATGTCAGATGTTCCAGAACTTCCTTACAAATGCTGCAACACTGAGTCTACAAGAATCATGACTTCTAAAGTACCTGAAGCTGTCCTTCAAGGTTTGTCATGTCAATTGGAAGTACTGTTACGCTACTGTCAGCATCCTCATGGATGCAAAGTTAATTAGCACTATCAACCTTATCTTCCATAACCAGTCCTGTCAGAAGAAACATTGCTTTAGAATAACGTGCAATGTAATTTAGCAGGAGAACCCATGGATGCCACAGAAAAGAGGTCAAGGACATCCTGAATGCATGCCTTAACAATATCCACATCACTATAACTACTTGGAAGCCCGGCTAATGAATGTCTTCAAAATTAGTTAAGTGAGGCTTCCCATGAGAACCCCACATCTCCAGTGTGGTAGAATAAAAACAGACAAAAGACCCAATGAGAATCACCTGTGCCTGCTCTCCCCTTATTTTTGGCTCAAAGACTGTTTTTCTTGGTCATCTCAAACAGAAATCTGATCTTCTTAGTGCCATTCTCAATTAGTGGGACTATCAACAATATTGTACTTATCTTTTTCTCATTCATTTGCCATTTGACAAATCACACAAGAATACAAATAAAACCAAAAAGGAAAACATTTACTATCAACAGTGGAGCCCTAGTAATCCAGTTTTAGGTGAGACAAGGGGTTGAATTTTGCACTACTAGTTTGATAAAAAATTAATGAATCCTGACAAGTCTGTACTAGTAACCTTTTTAAAATTACACTATATATAAGACTATATAATTTGTAGTCAGCATCACAAATATTATGGCATAGCTTAGAATAAGCAAATCAGTATTTCAATCAAATTTGGTCTTTCATTTACAAGTGAATACCAAAAAGCAGCAGAAGTTTGCAGTTTTTACCAATACATAAAAATACCATAATAATAATAATACAGAAATTATTCTTAAAATAATAAAATATGATAATTCAATCAGTATACTAGTAACTGATATATGCAACCCCCTACATGCAGTGTATGATATTCAGTTAAGTGAAATGTCATATGTTACCATCTCTACCTTGTCTCATCCTCTAATACATCAGAGGCTAGGCATTCCTAAGTTTTGCTAGGCCACCTGCCTCTTACTGTCCTGAGGGACACTGCATGGTTTCAAACATATTCACCTGTAAAGGTTGCTGCCCTCTAGCAGTCTGTGCATTTTAAAGCTGAAATGCTCTCATATTTCCATTAAGGTACTCTCTCCACCCAGGAGATCCAATTAGTCATGTCTGAGATCAATAATAGTTATAATAGTTTCAGAAGTAATATTTGATGTGTATCAAAATCCATCCATCCCGCTGAATCCAAACAGGGTCACAGGGGTCTGCTGGAGCCAATCCCAGCCAACACAGGGCAGGAACCAATCCTGGGCAGGGTGCCAACCCACCACAGGACACACACAAACACACACTACGGCCAATTTAGAATCGCCAATCCACCTAACCTGCATGTCTTTGGACTGTGGGAGGAAACCCACGCAGACACGGGGAGAACATGCAAACTCCACGCAGGGAGGACCCGGGAAGCGAACCCAGGTCTCCTAACTGCGAGGCAGCAGCACTACCACTGCGCCACCGTGCCGCTCGTGTATCAAAATGATTTACAAAATCTAAGTAAATTAAGTGGACTTTATTGTGATGCCATCTGTACACATACCTTGGTACATTACATTTCCTAGGGCCAGAGTGCAACATTTAGACAATAAAAATGACAATACAACAATATAGTGGGGTAGGTAAATTTAACTAAGTGAATGTGGAACAAGGAACAACTGTACAATCAACATCATACTGGCAAATAGCTCAGTGATGATGGGAAATGTACAATGGACAAGGAATACAGAACAGAACAGTAATTATATATGAACAAATATCTTATGGATGGAGTGATTTGTGAACATGTCTATGATGGAAGTGAGAGAAGTCCCAATGATGGCTGCCGAAGTGTGCACTATATGTTGTATGAACTTCTGAATGGATTCCTTGCAGTTCCCATACCAGGCAGTGATGCAACTACTCAGGATGCTTTCAATGGTACCCCTATAGAAAGTGGTGAGGAGATGGGGTGGAAAGCTTGTCTTTCTCAGCAGAAAGTGGAGTCACTGCTGTGCTATCTTGGTCAAGGAGTAGCTACTGATAAACCATAGAAGGAATTTGGTGCTTTTCACTCTCTCTGCCACGGAACACTTGATGTAAAGTGGAGTGTGGGCAGGGTGGGTCTTCCTGAACTGCATAATCATCTATTTAGTTTCATCAACATCTAGAGACCAGGGGCCTCATGTATAAACAGTGCATACGCACAAAAATGTTGCTTACAAATGTCTCCATGCTCAAATTGCAATGTATAAAACCTAAACTTGGCGTAAAGCCACACACATTTCCACGGTGCCTCATACCCTGTCGTACGCAAGTTCTCCTCTCGGTTTTGCAGACTGGTGGCACCCAGCGTAAAAGCAGTGCTACTGTTCCTGTGTGGTTTATCTTTCTTTTTCAGATCCACATCTCTGACGCGGCTTTATAAATACACTGAAATTAACCGCATTTTGTTTATTAGTTTAAGGCATCTGATTGTAATTAACCTGTAACAATATAATGGTCCACAGAATGGTCAAAGTATTCTAAATACCATAGCTGCTTTAGCATTGTTACTCTCACTGCACCTTCTTTTCATTCTTTCAGCTGCTCCCATTAGGGGTTGCCATATCTTTTTCCACATTACTCTCACTGCACCACTCAGAGTATTTATATCACTGTATCTTAGTGGGGGATCACAGCTCAGCAGCTGATTGGAAAGAGAATTGTCGGGATACAGCATCAAGCACACAGCCATGCTGTCTATTTGAACTGCTCTCATATGGCAAACGCTTCAAAGCCTTTCCTTGTGGTTCAGAAACAGTTTCATCCCAAGAACTATAAATGCACTCAATCAGTCCATCAAGTGCTCCTTGTAGAATTGTTTGTACTTATTAGTACAATCACCTCACTGTAAACTTGCAATACAGTTATAATATTGCACAACCTGAGCCACTTTATAAAGCGCGTATTTACATACGACTATATCATTTTTAAGATGAATTGCAGCAAAATATGTATATTATATTATACAGATAAAACTTTAACTTAATTTAAATAATCTATATTGTTAATAATTAAACATGTGAGGACACTGGCGCTCCGTTCACAGATTGTTCCTGCCTCGCGCTGTGTATTCTACTAAACATGTACTACGAAGATATTTCAATGTTCCTTAAAAGTTTTGAAGAATCGGCGTTCTAAGCTTACAGATGGCTTAATGTCTATTACAGAGCTGATTGTGTGGCGATTGGGTATAAGAGCAGATATTGTAGTGTTTTTGGTAGATCGGTTGAAGTGGCAGGTAAACTGCAGGGGACCATGTAATGCAGGAAGCTGTTTTATCATGTGCCCCATGGTCAGCCTCTCAAAGTATTTGGTGATGATAGGTGTGACCGCAGGGGCACGATAGTTATTGAGGCACAAGGTGTCTGATTTCTTTGACACTGGTTTAATGGTGGTGAATCTAAAGCATGAAGGAACACTTGACTGGTGCAGAGAAATGTTGAAGATGTCCGTTAGAATCTCCGCCATCTGGTTTGTATAGCCTTTAAGCCAGGCCAGGGATGTTGTCTGGTGCTATAGTTTCACATGGATTTCCTCACGTCTGCTGCAGAGAAGTTCAGTGCTTCTTCATCGGGAGATGGGATGACATTCATTGCAGGAATATTGTTCAGAACATTAAAACGTACATATAATTTGTTAAGCACATCTAGGAGGGAGGCTCTAGTTACCTGTCCAAACAAATTTAACAAACAAGTTTGACAAGATCTTCCTTTCATAAACTTATGTTGGCTTTAAAGTAGTATATCCCTTTTATGTAAAAAGTATGAAAAATGCTTTTCTGCATATACTTTCCATACTCTTTCATGATTTGTTTTCCTTGTAGATCCCATCATAAGGTACTTTCTGCTCTGAAGTGGCTGATTATGCTTAATATACTGTAGGTTTATAAATGTAATCATCCTTGTTACTCTGTACTGTGGTAAAATCCCATCAGACTCTGTTGTTTTGCTAATCATTAGCACAACATGGGCCTCAAAAACCTGTAATTGGCAGCTTTAGCAGAGAAAAGAAGACTAAACAAAAAATTACTGCTGATTCACAAACGGATTAGGGAAAGGGACACACACATATCACATATATACACACACATATCACCACACTCTTTAAATAAAGAAAAAATGAAAAAAAAAAAAAAACAACCAATAATATACAGTATATTGTGCTCAAAAAGAAATTAATTGCAGATTCTACATAGAAAAAAAAAGTACGTTTTCTTTACTATCAAGGCTTCATTTTAGAGAAAACCGAATGGCCATCACAGTTACTATGAACCTGTTAAGCTTGTGCCTGCCCACATCATGCTGAGGCAATCACAACAGTAATCACTGAGCTTTCCTTCAGAATTTCAATTTTATTGTTTTTCACAATCTGTAGTTTCTTATTACCCAGATTTTTCTAGTTTACTTTTCCTACTATGATTGTACCTTCCTTCTTATAAAGAAATCAAGTGCTTACCAGTAAATTAATTAATCTAGCTGGTCTAGACTCAATTTAATCTCAAATCACTCAGTTAGTCTGCAATTTCTAGTCAAGAATTATCCATCACTGCAAAGAGAAGTCTTCAGCAAAAATGCCTCAACTACACCTCCAAATCCTATCATGGATTTCCAGCAAAACTAGGTTCAAGGTTAGGAAGTTCAAGGAAGTCTGATATTGTAGCCCTCTACAAAGAAAACATTGCTCACAAAATGTTTTTATTGACATAAATTTACTATGTATATAGGATTTATTATCTGCTTAGCAATCACATTTCTTTATTTTATTCACTATACATAATGAAACTCATTATAAAGGGTTGCCCTACACCCCCTCAAATAATGAAATTACATATATAAAGGTACTTTTGTGTCTCACAGACACAAGTCTCATAAGCTGTAACCTGATGTGACAAATAAAGACTTTGTGTTTTTGGTGATGCAGTTCCTTTAGCTGGGGATCCACCTAGATACTGTCATTTGCACATGTTTCTATGATTATGCTTCCATGGCTCTCATAAAGTTTTAAGTCACAATGAAGCAAATCCAGTTTGTTACTCCTGTATTTAGAGTGTAGCCTACTAGATGAATAACTGACCTTTAACCCACAAGGCTGCGAATTCAATTCCAACGTTTTAATCAAAGCATGACACTGAGCAAGTTACTTGATCCGCTTGCGATCCAATTGTATTAATAATATAATGTTTTGTGATTTATCAAGGATATCCAAAAAAATCAATAAAGAAAAACACCATCTAATACATGGATAAATTCAGTAAATATTTTGTAGACCTATTGTTAGAGTTAAACTATAATTCAATGGCTGATTGTTATGAATTTCATTAAACCAAAAACATGTGTCATGAGCTTAAAGGTCTCTTGACAACTACTCCCAATTATTATGTTTCCTTGAACGTTTTTACAAAAAATTGATAAAAACTGGAGGGTCTTGATTTGCTCACCTTGTAGATACTTAACACCATGTTATATTACGCTACTTTCCCTAAAATATTTATTCATAGGTTTGTACAGTACAACATCTGGTTATCACAAAAAGGAACGAGCACAACTGTGGTGGAAGGATGACAGGCGGTCAGTAAATTTGATATGCCCAGCAATTTTTGGTTATTTAAATTGACATGGTCCTGAGACAAGATCAACAACTGGAGTCAGCAGGTCTGACATGCTCCATGAATAAAAGTCACCTAATGTGACATTGGCTTTATTTACATATATATTCATCCTAAAATATTCACTGTTTGAATTTCTAGCAAATGCCTTTCTATCAGCCAGTGACTCAACATAGAGGAGAAATTACAGCATTAGTTGTTTTCAGGTTTTGTTGTTTAATTTAGAAGCATCTATAAAGTTTTGCTTTCATTTTTCCTTTATAGAGTTGTGCTAATCAATAGCAAAAGGTCAGAATAAAATGCATAAGGATAGGCATATTTAAAAAAAGCTAAATATTAAAGAGAGCAAACATATTTCATAACTGATCAACCTACATTTTGTGCAAGTCAAAGTTTATAGTGAAATAAGAGCTGACCAACAGGGCAGACACTGAAGGCTCTTGCAAAACTGCAGGGTCTACAGAAGTGTCCAGTTTGTGAATTCTGACCATAGACTTGTTGTTGCTACTCTTAGGATTCAGCTTAGGTCCAGTAGGTCACCACCTACTAGGAAAATGAGCCTGGATTTGGCCAGACTCCAAGTCCAGGATGTTTCTAATGAGTTTGCATGCAGTTTGTGTGAGGAACTTTCAGATTTGGGTATGACTGCCGATCCTAATGTGATGTGGGAGACCTTCCATGACAAGACCTTGAAGGTTGCTGAGGGATGTGTTGGTGTTAACTGGTGTTCCCAGAAGGTGTTTCATCTCGCAGGGCACCCTGGATATCATCGAGAAGAGTCGCTACGCACGGCTCAATGGCAACTCTGCTCTGTACCGGGAACTGAGAAGGATGGCTGCAAGGGCTCCGAGGGCAGATAAAGAGGCGTTTGTTAGAGGAATCTGTGAGCAAGTGACACACCATCTGTGGTCTAGCTACCCACGTCCTGCTTACAGAGGAATCCAAGCATTAAGCACATCTGAATCTGTTCCTCGGAGAGTCGCAGTCAAGGCAGCTGATGGAATGGTCCTTACGGATGACACTGTAGTTGTGACCTGCTGGGCTGGCTACTTTAAGCAGTTGTTCAAAGGTGATCCCCCGCCTAGGACGTTGGATATCTCTGGGTCCACGGTTCTTGAGGCTGATCCTCCAATTAGCTGTGAACCACCCAATCTCACTGAGATTTTGCACATGTGGTGAATGAGTTGGTGGGGGGGGAGGATGCCAGGATCTGTAGTATCCAGGGTGAACTTCTCCAGGCTGGTGGTAAGGCTGTCCTCCTGGCATTGCAAGCAATCTTTGCTTCCATTTGGGAGACTGGCAAATCATCCCAACTGACTGGAAAATGGGACTTGTCGTCCCTATCTGGAAAGGGAAGGGTGATCGCCTGCATTGTAGCAACTACAGGGGGATAACACTGCTCTCGGTGCCGGTTAAGGTCCTTGCTATGGTCGTCCTCACTAGGATCCGTGATCACTTGCTCACCTACCTGCGACCGGAACAGTCTGGTTCTACGCCTAAGAATTCTACCATCGACCGCATCCTGGCACTGAGGGTTCTCATAGAGCACAAACGCGAATATCGGCAGAGTTTCTTTGCAGCCTTTGTCAATTTTTGCAAAGCATTCAACTCAGTTGATCGAGCTGCCCTGTGGGGCATCCTGAGGGTTCGCATGATCCCCTCGAGGTTGCTGAATATCATGGCTGGCCTGTACACTGGTACTTTAAAAGAGTGCTGTGCAGAGTGGAGGCAGGACCTCTGTGTTTTTCCCAGTTGATTCTGGGGTTCGTCAGGGGTGTGTTCTTGCTTCTACTCTGTTCAATGCTTGTATGGACTGGGTGTTGGGCAAGGTCGTGGGGTCCAGCGGCTGTGGGGCATCCGTTGGTGAAGAAAAATTTAACTGATCTTGACTTTGCTGACGATGCTGTGATCTTTGCGGAATCAATGGAGGCTCTGATCGGGATGCTCGAGAGACTGAGTGAGCAGTCTGAGTGTCTGGGCTTGCGAGTGTCCTGGATAAAAACCAAGATCCAGGCTTTTAATGACCTCTTTGGCACAGCCATCAGCAGTGTGTCTGTTTGTGGAGAGTGTCTTGACCTTGTTGAGAGGTTTACTTACCTTGGCAGTGACATTCATGTCTCTGGTGACTCTTCCTGTGAAATCAGTAGACGGATTGGGAGAGCATGGGGGGTCATGAGGTCGCTGGAAAAAGGTGTGTGGTACTCCCGATATCTAGGCAAACGGACGAAGGTCCAAGTCTTTAGAGTCCTGGTGCTTCCTGTCTTACTAAATGGTTGTGAGACATGGACGCTATCCAGTGACCTGAGACGAAGACTGGACTCCTTTGGTACTGTGTCTTTCTGGAAAATCTTTGGGTACCATTGGTTTGACTTTGTGTTGAATGAGCGGTTGCTCACGAAGTCCCAAATGAGGCACATTACCTGCATTGTGAGGGAGTGTTACTTACAGCACTATGGCCATGTGGTGCGTTTCCCCGAGGGTGATGCAGCTCATAAGATCCTCATTGTTGGGGACCCAAGTGGCTGGTCCAGGCCAAGGGGTCACCCACGTAGCAACTGGATGCGGCAGATAGAGGGTCATTTCCAGAGGGTGGGACTGGACCACGTGTCTGCCTAGGGGTTTGCCAACCGGGATCCCGAGCTGTTTCAATGTGTAGTGGGTGCGGCAACGCAATGTACCAGTGCATGTTCCCCAACTTGACTTGACAACGTTTCAAGCTGTTTGGCTTGTAGAGTGAAATAATACTTCAGAAATTTTATAAAGATGTGGCTTTGGTGTCAAATAGACATTGTATAACAACACACTAGAACTTCTGACTTCACTAATGAAAAGGGATCTGTTGCTGTCTAATAACAGGCTTTTAGGTGGGAAAATAAAGAAGATAAACAGCTAGACACACCAAATTCAAATGATATAATTATACTATGGATATATACTATAAAGACATTATCCATCAGCTCATGTAGAACTATTAAGAAACTTTTTATAGTGTTTAGATTCTCAGTTTAGACCAATGGCCTCAACTTCAATTTGCCTGAAAGACCAATATCAAAAGGTTGATTATTTAACATAAATCAAATGTATAGCTCATTTGTTGTTATATAGTATTTACTGGTAATTTAAAATCTTGTGGTCTAATTGTTGCAGGAAGGTACCAAACAAAGTTTTTGAAACTGAAATCTTCATTTGCATATCCTTGTTCTACCACAAAACTTCACTGTTAGACCTCAAATATATCATTTTTATAGTCAGTTCTTCAAATACTGTTTTTTTAAACAGATGTTAAAAATAGATCATGACCCTTTTTAGGATGTTACTGAATTATTTTAGGAGAAAGCTTACATGTAAAGGAAACTACCGGTATTAATTTTTTTCTATTTCTAAAAATAAACTATTAAATGAAAGTCTTGTAAACATTTTTTCCTGTTGCTGTGTTAAATGACATTCCATATTCACTAACAAAAACATATTATTACTGCTAAAATGTGCTTTTACAAGAAATAAATTCTAAAGACTAATATACTTGAATCTTTCATTTTTATACTATGTCTGTATATAAGGCAGCAGTTTGTGTTGCTGTCTCACAAATACAAAAAATCAGGGTTCACTTACTGGCCAAGTTATTTTTTGTGTGGTATATGAAAATTCTATTTGGATTCAGGTGGATTTTATTTAGCTAGTCTGGATTCCTCCAACATGTCATAAATGTGAATTTTAGACTAAGTGTACTTTTTAAATCAGCCCTGGATGAATGAGTAAATAAGAGAGATTGTGTATGTGTGTCTATGAATGTAACTATGTAATCGTGTCCTATCTTTTCTTATTCCCTTTTGACTAGAATACTGGAATATAGTCCAATTTCCCCTAACACCCTGGTACACAAAAGTAAATTAAGAACATGGATGAATGGATGGACGCACAGATTAATGGATTTTGATTTTTAATTACAAAGCTTAAAAGTACAGTGGAACCTTGGATTGCGAGCATAATTCGTTCCGGAAACGTGCTTGTATTCCAAAACACTCATATTTCAAAGTGAATTTCCCCATAAGAAATAATGGAAACTCAGATGATTCGTTCCATAACCCAAAACTATTCATATAAAAATGATTAATCTATACTAATAAAAGGCAAAGCCCTCACTGACTGACTGACTGACTGACTCACTCACTCACTCACTCATCACTAATTCTCCAACTTCCCGTGTAGGTAGAAGGCTGAAATTTGGCAGGCTTATTCCTTACAGCTCACTTACAAAAGTTAAGCAGGTTTCATTTCGAAATTCTACACGTAACGGTCATAACGGTCGATAACGGTCGACAACGTCCGCCATGTTGAACTTTCTTATTTATGGCATCATCTTCACGAAATTTGGTAGGCGGCTTCCCGGCGCTAACCGAAACCGATGTATGTACTTATTTCGATGGAATGACGCCACTGTCGGCTGCCATATTGAACTTTCCAACGTCACTAATTTTCTAACTTCCCGTGTAGGTAGAAAGCTGACTCCATCTTCACGAAATTTGGTAGGTGGCTTCCCTGCGCTAACCAAATCCGATGTACGTAGTTATTTCGGTGGTATGACGCCACTGTCGGCCGCCATATTGAATTTTCCAAACATCACTAATTCTCCAACTTCCCGTGTAGGTAGAAGGCTGAAATTTGGCAGGGTCATTCCTTACAGCTTACTTACAAAAGTTAAGCAGGTTTCATTTCGAAATTCTACACGTAACGGTCATAACGGTCGATAATGGTCGACAACGTCCGCCATGTTGAACTTTCTTATTTATGGCCCGATCTTCACGAAATTTGGTAGGCGGATTCCCTGCACTAACCGAAACTGACGTATGTACTTATTTCGATGGTATGACGCCACTGTCGGCCGCCATATTGAACTTTCCAACGTCACTAATTTTCACAATGTCCGCCATGTTGAACTTTCTTATTCATGGCCCCATCTTCACGAAATTTGGTAGGCGGCTCCCCTGCGCTAACCGAAACCAATGTACATACTTATTTCGGTGGTATGACGTCACTGTCAGCCGCCATATTGAACTTTACAATGTCACTAATTCTCCAACTTCCCGTGTAGGTAGAAGGCTGAAATTTGGCAGGCTCATTCCTTACAGCTTACTTACAAAAGTTAAGCAGGTTTCATTTCGAAATTCTACACGTAACGGTCATAACGGTCGATAACGGTGGACAACGTCCGCCATGTTGAACTTTCTTATTTATGGCCCCATCTTCACGAAATTTGGTAGGCGGATTCCCTGCGCTAACCGAAACCGATGTACGTACTTATTTCGATGGTATGACGCCACTGTCGGCCGCCATATTGAACTTTCCAATGTCACTAATTTTCCAACTTCCCGTGTAGGTAGAAGGCTGACCCCATCTTCAAGAAATTTGGTAGGTGGCTTCCCTACGTTAACCAAAACCGATGTACGTACCTATTTCGGTGGTATGACGCCACTGTCGGCCGCCATATTGAATTTTCCAAACATCACTAATTCTCCAACTTCCCGTGTAGGTAGAAGGCTGAAATTTGGCAGGCTCATTCCTTACAGCTTACCTACAAAAGTTAAGCAGGTTTCATTTCGAAATTCTACGCATAAAGGTCATAACGGTTGACAATGTTCGCCATGTTCAACTTTCTTATTTATGGCCCCATCTTCACGAAATTTGGTAGGTGGCTTCCCTGCGCTAACCAAAACCGATGTACGTACTTATTTCAGTGGTATGATGCCACTGTCGGCTGCCATATTGAAGTTTCCAACATCACTAATTCTCCAACTTCCCGTGTAGGTAGAAGGCTGAAATTTGGCAGGCTCATTCCTTACAGCTTAC
>JANRMT010062806.1:120484901-120497879 GCA_026402145.1 Polypterus bichir lapradei | reverse complement strand
GAGTAGATTGTGAAAACATCCAAGCTGGTGAATACTTTTTATAGGCACTGAGCTGATTAAATAATAAGAATCTGTTTTATAATTCCTAGCAATTATAGCAATTAATTATTGAGAGTCATAACAGCTCCCAGTGTTATCAAGTGTCATGCGCGGAGCTGCAAACTTCTGCTTTCCGTCCAGCCGTCCGGGGTCTGCTCCTTCTCCCAGACACCCTCTTATGAGCGCGATTCCTCATGTGATGTATAAACATCATCAGTTACGCTTATTTAAACCTTCACATGCTTTTTTTTCTTTCAGTTTTTCTTCCAAGTGGAAAAACACCTCAGTAATTCCACTCTTGTATTCCATGAGGGCTAGCTGGGTTGTATTATTAAAGAAGAAGAAAAAAAAAGAAACATTTATTCTTAGATTATTTATACAGCTTTTAAACACACTTTATTTTTGTTTTTATTTTTTTTTTTAGTCTTCGCTTCTATTTTAAGATCTGTTAAATCTGCAGGTTACATTGTTCTGTTCCTCGAGGGCCTGTCACTTAAAGAATGACAAATGCAACAAGCCTGTCAGCTTAAAAGCCCTGGCTTTCCAGAGGGTCCTGCAGACGCTTTAGTTTGAGTAAGTGCAGGCAGATGGACTGATGGGAAAGCACTACCTGAAGCCACAGTCCATGTGATGTTTTTCTTCTCATCATCAACTTCACTTTCACTTTGTTTTTCCTGCTGTAAGTCATGATGGAAGCTCACTGATCGGGGCCAACCAGGCCACCCAATGCCCAGCGGCTTCTTCAGGTTCCACCTTGTCACTCGTGTGAGTCAGAGGATCAGTGTTTCTTAACCTCTGTCCTGGGGGCCCACTGTGGCTGCAGGTTTTTGTTCCAACCAGATTCCTAATTCAGTGACAACACCTGATAACATTGATTTCATTTAATTAGCTGGTATTATTTTCTTTTTATTCTACATTCAGAGAAGCAGAGCAGCATGATTTTTACATTTATAAGACATTTGGAAATATTTCTGCTTTTGCTACAGATTTAAATGCTTAACTCTCTTTTGTTGATTTCATTTTACTTATGCCCTTTCTCTGTGCAGTTTCTCACCTTCATTGTATCTTATTAATGACAATTAAAAATGAGCAGAGCAGACACGCTGGCAAACAACACAGAATAATCAAAGGTTGCAAGTACTTTAGCGTCAGACCCACTAATTAGTAAATAATGGATTAATTAAACAATTAGAACACCTAGAAAAGTAGAATGAAAATCAAGATGAAAACATTGTTAAAAAGAAAAAAATACATTATTCCCATATAACTGCTTGGTACATTTTAATATCCTCCCTCTTTCTCATCGGCAGACCAACCATGGTAAATTTCGCCTGGACTTGATGACGTCACTTCCGGTTCCTGCCCGATAACATCATTTCCGGTTCCTGCCCTGATGATATCACTTCCCCTGACCAGCTTTAACTCTTTTAGGGCGGATGTCGGCTTTTGTCGACAGGAGGGGTTGAGGGCGCATGTCGACTAAAGTCGACATCCAGAGATAGAGGGCGATAAAATCAGCTATCAATGGCGACAAATCTCACTGTCACGTCACAGGCATTCCCTCTGTGCTTGGAGGAATGCTAGACTTGTTGACTCGGCAACTAATCCTTGCGTGTGCGTGAGTTGCGAAATGTAAACAATGGCAAGGTGGCATCCACATGTGATGAGGGAGCGAAGCGAGTGCAGAAAAGAAAACACTCGGCAGACAATGTTTTGCGCATTATCGCGGAGTCGGACTCTGATTTTTCAGAATCGGATTTTATTGACAGTGATCAGGAGATCGAGCAAGAGAGTGAGAAGCCAGCATCAGCTGATCAAACACCAGCCGATGCCGCGCCAGCGGATCTGCTGCCAGTTGAGCGCCTTCGCGCAGCCAATGCATCTATGGCAAGGTTCGCGTGGGATAAATACACAGACATTGATCCGTTGAGAGCCGATCTGGCTACTGGACTTCACAAGATGGCATGGCTTGCTGTTGGACACGACAGATCACCAGCTGCTGTACTTCAGGCTGCTCTCTCCTGATGATGCTTTTCAGCTACCGTCAGATGAGACAAACAAGTAGGCAGAGAAATTTTTTGAATCGTGGGCTGCGTTTGCATCGCATTCTCGTTTTTCAAAGTGTAAACCCACAACAAAAGACGAGATGAAGCGTGCTGTGGTAATACAAATAGAGATGGGACAGAACTGGTGATATAACTTCAGGGAGCATTGGTCCAAACGTACTTTGTCCCCTGGTGGCTTTGGACAGATTATGCAGCATGGTGATAGGTACGTGCTGCTGCAAAGTTTTATTCACTTCTGTAATAAACAGAAGCAAATCCCATGGGGTGAGCCAGGCTATAATGCCATGCATACAGTTCATAAAGTTTCAGAAGATGAAAAGAGGTGACAATACGGTTTTCATGCGGGCAGAAAACTTGGTGGCAGTGGAATGGCACAATAGCAAAAGGGTGACTTGTCTCTCTACAGTACACACTAACAATATATGTGAGAAAGTGCAGAAACAGACAATTGAAAAGTAGGCACCAAAGCAACACGTATTGTAAGCAGTGCAATGTGGCAATGACTGAAATTGGCTGCTTTGAGCGAGATCAGACTTTGCAGGACTTTGCTGTGTAAAATGTATGTGATATGTATGTGAAATCATAGAGTATGCAGGCTCATACAACATGCAAGACAGTAACATTTGTCAAAAGTAAATATGTTTTGTTGATTTGATATGTTAAACAATTGCTTTGTGTTCTTTTTTAAAAAATGTTAGTTTTTGGAAAAATATTCTGCCCTGGGAGATAAGAAACAAAAAAAAATTAGCCCTAAAAGAGTTAAAACCGCCATCTTTGCCTGTTATGTTGTTCTATTGTTGGACTGAAGTCTGTTGAGACCTGTTCTATGGGACCAACCTTTCAGTTTTGGCAGTAATTCAACTATACGGGTGGCTGCCCCCAAACCTCTTCCTATGTCTGTCCAGTCTTTTCACAGTGTATATATCACCATGCCACCACCTGACACTGTGCCAGCTGTCAGTGACCTGCCAAAGACTGTGGTTTGCCTACAAAGGATGAGATCTTCAAAGCCATAAAACAGCTGAAGAACAGCAAATCAGCAAGGCTCGATGGTATCCTGGGAGAGGCATTTCAGTCTGTTTGAAACCATGATGGAGGTGCTCTTTTCTCTCTTCAAGAAGATCTAGGAAGATGAATATTTCCCATTTGAACAGAAGGAGGGCACCATCATTGAGATCCCAAACAAAGGCAACCTCAGCTTCTTGTCAAACTGCAGAGAGATAATTCTCTTGTCCATCCCGGACAAGGAGTTTCAAAGGACCCTCTTAAATAGGATTAAGGACATCATCAATCCCAGCCCCAGGATCATCAAGCTGCTTTCCACAAAGATTAATCTTGTATTGATCTAGTAGCAAAGTTGTACATAATTTTAGAGTAGTTGCTGGAGTGGCACTCATCATGTCAGTTTCATTGATTGTGAAAACACATTCAATATGATTGACAGGGAGACATTTTGGAAGCTTTTGAGACAATATGGAGCACCAGAGAAGATCAGCATCCTCATGAAGAACTTTTACAAGGGGATAACTGCAGGGCTGTCTGTAAGGAGCAACTTATAGATGTCTACCAATTGTGGACAGCAGTGAGGTAGGAATGTTTGCTGTCACCCTTCTTGTTCTAGCTAGTGATAGACTTGGTCAAGAAGAGATCCAGAGCACAGAAGTGAAACAACATGGACACAGCCGGATAATTGAGACTTCGCTAATTACCTGGCCCTTCTTTTTCACACCCGCCAACTGGGCCCCAACATCCACAGACAGAAGAACAAAGTCCTCAAGGTAAATACTGCCAATACATTCACCATTGTGCCAGAAGGTGAAGAGCTAGAGGAGGTGGAGAGCTTCACCTACCTCAGCAGCATTAGGCAGGATTGACAAGGTGGGGGACCATTCTATTGCAATTACGATTATGCTCTTCAATATCAACGTGAAGTCAGTCTTACTCTACTAAGCAGAGTCGTGGAAAACTTATGTTACTACCACTAAGAAAATGCAGATTTTCATCAACAATTGTCTGACAAGGATCCTCCACATACTCCGGAAACCAAGAACTGTGGCAGCTGAAAGGTCAAGGGTCCATGAAGGAAGAGATTCTACAGCAGTGATGGAGGTGGTTAGTCCACACCCTCTGTAAACCAGCTTATAGTATCACCAGAAAAGCCATTACAGGGAAAGAGGAGAAGAGGTTGGCCAAGAAACTCATGGTGGCCTAACATGGAGGCAGAAGCTAAGAGGATGGAGTACACCTGGGGGCAGCTGGAGTGACTGGCTAAAGACCAAGATGCCTAGACAACTCTGGTTGCCCCAAAAAAGAAGGTGATAAAGGGGTGTTAGGACAGACCATGTTAGCTGAGAGTGTGTCCTGAGTCAGCTACTCCATCCTCTCCCAATCTAACCTCATTGACCAATCAGTAAAACCCACTATGTGATATTTTGTATATAAATTGATAAATATCTTGTATGTCTTTATTTGTAAGCAAGACATATCAATTGTAATTTTAGTGTTTCATAAGGCTAACTAAGTAAACCCCAAGTCGTTAGGCCTGACTCATGATGTAAAATTTATTGCAGGGTTTGGGGAGGTGCCTTCAGCTGCTTTGGCAAGGGTGATTCAATGCAGGTCCATCCCCACAGGAAGGCCATGAAACTACCTAGCTGGCAAGCTTCAGCTACACAAATGGGGGGCATTTTATAAGCCCATTCACTACTTGAGGGCAGGTGTGGGAAGGCAGTGTGTGCACCCCTTGGTCTGAAGTATGGCTGTAAGGGATTGGTTTTGAATCAGAGGCCATTTTGTACCAAGATGCCCTATTGGCCTAAGGATCTGGACAGAGAATCTATAAATTTGGTCACTTTATCTATCTCTCTCTCACACCATGGCCATGAAGAGAACACAATGAGGAGCACAACTCAGTAGCCATATTGAGACAGGCAAGCGGCCTGTCCTGCAGAAGGTTGACTAGAAATTATGACTTGACCAGAGACATTTAAGGAACTACAAGTCTGTGTACCACCTGAAACTGCACATCTAGCATTTAACAGGTCGTATGTTTATGATTTGCCAACATTCACATTTACTGTGCTTCATTATTATTATTTTATGAATATTATCGATAATACATTATCAACATGTGTAACTTAGCTCCTGCTTGTCCTTTTACTCTATCTAATTGCCTGAGGTTGCAGATATAGAAGGAAAGGTGGGGAGAAGTACACATACCTTATAAACGTAATAAGTCTACGGTATTTGAGGCATTTTGATAAAGTCTACACAATGAAAAGTACAAAAAGAGAAAGAAGAGTCACAGACAAAACACCTATACAACTAGAATGCTCAACAAAAAGAATAATAGAATAAAAATCTGTCAAAAGTGTTTAATAAAACTCAGAAGGGGGACTTTAAAGATGGGGCGCCACTCACTCCCAATACTTCTGAGGTAGCCTCCTTAGCGTTACATTTTTACTTGAAACAACATGTAAAAAGCGTTGTATTTTTTTGCTTGAAAAATAATATATTTATTAAATCTGATCTTACTTCTGTAAAACGTGAAAAACACTAAAAGTGTAGAAAGTATAATAATAATGAATGATAATAATATCTAGGGGGTTCGCCCCCTGCTTGCTTTGCTCACCAACCCCCCTGGCCTGTGCTACATGCCAGCCAGTTCGCGTCTCTGCCGCTCGCGTTTTGAAGAGGGGAGCTGAATGCACCCCATGGAGATGCGGTCGCTCTTCTGAAACCTCCTCTTCAAAGGTGATACAATGGGAAACAAATTGCTGCAGGGAAACACTTTTTTTTTACCTCTTCTTTGCTCGATCAACTGCTGGCTTGCTGCTAATGCTGTGCTGTGTGATCTTCATCTCACATGGCGCTTCGAACATTTAAAAGCCTGTACAGCAGCTGTCCTACTCTTTGTCTTTTATTTTCCGGGTGTGTTTAAATCTCTTGGCACAAAGTCTTGTCTTGTGGGATGTGAGTTCTTGATATTTTTTAGATTATAATTAAAAAAAAACAGAATAAGAATCTGAAAATCTAACAACATCACATTAAAGGTTGGTAAATTTTGAAAATAATGATACCAAACATATATATGTAGGTTTAAAAATAAGCCCAATTTAAAGCATGACAAAAAGCATGACATAAAAAGTCACATAAAATCGTTGCACATTTAGGCTTAGGATTTTATATATAGAGAGTAGATAAAAATAATGCTAATACCATATATACTGTCATAATGTGTCACTTGTGTGGCATATCTTGCAGCACAGTGAAATACACCATCCAACATCACAGTCGGGACAATAGTAGCCTGTATAGTAGCAATAGTAGCATATCCTGACTAGAGCTGCTGATTAACTGTACAGACTGCATCTCTGTTGTTAGTCATTAGCACTAAAACAGAAGTAACATGACAGTTATAATTGGATACTAACCCTCACCTATTCTGTTTCTCTTCTCGGTACTCAAATGTGGCACTTGGTGCCACGGCCCACCTGCCAAGTTGTTTTGCCTGTCTAAGGTAAAGTCATCCCTGATGGAGGATCGCAGGAATCATCGGCTAGAGGGGTCCTTTCATCAGATTAGTGCTATTTCAACTGTGGAATGGCCAAATGGGGGAGGCAGCTTGATGGATGAGGTCTCCAGGACTCTAAACAAATCCAAATCATATTATGTGATATCATCTACTGTTAAATTCTACTCCGTACTTGTAAAATTTTTATTTTTATACTGTATTGAGAATTTGTTCTGTTCTGTGTATTGTATTGTATTGATCCCCTTCTTTTTGACACCCAGTGCACGCCTAACCTACCTGGAAAGGGATCTCTCTTTGAACTGCCTTTCCCAAAGTTTCTTCCATTTTTTGGGAGTTTTTCCTTGTCTTCTTAGAGAGTCAATGCTGGGGGGCTGTCAAAAGGCAGGGCCTGTTAAAGCCCATTGCGGCACTTCTTGTGTGATTTTAGGCTATACGAAAAAATAAATTGCATTGTATTGTATTGTATTCCCTGCTGATTTTCTCTCCAGACTGATCAGCTTTTGAGCAGCACACTGCACATGTGCGATTGACATGAGCGTCACTTTCGGATTCATCAGAATCACGTTTGATTTCACTGTCCATTTCAATTCCATTGCCTGAAGACAGATTCATTTTGTCATCTCTGCTCGTATCACTGTCAAGAGCATGCAACACCTGGGCTGCTGAAAAATGTTTCTTACGAGACACCATTATGCACCGCTGCCCTATCGCTTATGCAAGGCACGCCTGTATCATTTCGCGAGTAACGGTCGACACTAATGCTGTTGGCACATTTATTGCCCGAGTAATCCTCACGTCTAACGCTTACGTGAGACGCATCTACACAGATGCCTGAGTGACGCTCAGGTCAAACACTTTAGTGCTGCTAGGAGAAGATGAGTTTGCACCGCTGCCTGGGTCACACTCTGTCCTCTCACTTACGCAAGACACACTTTTGTCGTTTCTGAAGCAACTCTCGGGACTA
Organism: Polypterus bichir lapradei; assembly: GCA_026402145.1. NCBI lineage: Eukaryota > Metazoa > Chordata > Cladistia > Polypteriformes > Polypteridae > Polypterus > Polypterus bichir. Next base: position 120,490,276 of record JANRMT010062806.1, on the reverse strand, counting down.
ACGGTGTTAGCACTTTTACAGCCTGAGTAATGTAATCCTTGGGTCTAACGCTTTCGCGAGACGCATTTGTATGAGTGACACTCAGGTCTAACGCTAAGGAGGTTAATGAAAAACTAGCCATCAATGGACGTATCTTTGAGATGTAGGAGAAAGACTAGAAGTACAGTAGAAAAACCCAAAACAGATAAGGGGACAGCAGGCACATTACATACATACAGAAACGAGGCATAAAATATGAACCTCGGACACCTGATCTCTGAGGCCGCTGCGCTAACCCCTGGGCAAACCATTAACAAGAAGACTTTAAGGAAATTCAAAACTAGAAAAGGACTTTTATGGGAGAAGTCCACTGAATAGAAAAATCATTTGATTCATCCATCCATCCATCCATCAATGTCTAACATACATATTCAATTCAGGGTTGTAGAGATCCCGAGGCAGTCCTGAAATCAGTGGGCACAAAGTGGGAAATCATACTAAATGGGCTGCCAGTCCATCACAGGACCTACTCATATAGACCCATACTAAATTCAGAGTACATCAAATTCCGATTAGTCGGTGACTCTACGTTAGCCCAAATAGGTGTGTGCGTGAGTGGGCTTATTAAGAGCTAGAACATAAGGTCATCAGAAACTTGAAAAAAGAGAGGAGATCAATTCAGTCCATCAAGCTCATTTGTTTAACGTATTGCTAAGTTCTTTCCAAAATCTCAGATACTCCTTAGTTAGTGTTCGATGGTGCCAGGTTAGGCTTTGGACTGTTACAACTCAAAAGTGAATTAAGCAGTTTGAACGTGTCATTTTGCTCAAATGTTATACTATCACTAGCAAAAAAATGAAGTTGAAAATAAGGTGTAGTGTTCAGTATTTTTTCTGGCTCCTCTTCTTGGGTACTCACCCTTTCTCATTAGCTGAGCATCTGGGAGAGTTTCTCGTGTTGTTGTTTTATTTTGAATTCTGTAATGTGAGATAGGCAGCTGGAGAACACAGAGATATGGTTCAGGGTTGAAGAACAGGTCAAGCTAAAAATGACAATAATAAGATGAAGTCAAAACATGGGCAATAGTTGTACCATGAGACAAAGCAAAACAACGCGAAAAAGGTAATCAAAGAGCCATACTTGGGAAAAAAAAAAAAACATGTGATCGACGGCACAAGAAAAACAAAACAAAGGCTTGAAAGAGGGAATTGAGTCTGTAACTGTGACATCTGAATTCGCGCCAGCAGAGATGTAAATGAGTTAAACGGCTAATTGTCGACAAAGAAAAAATCACGTTTTGAGCACAGTGGATATTCTGACTTGGAGGACTGTAATTAGGCATTTTTTAGATCAGGAAATTAAACTAAAAAAGAAGGGCAAACCAGGGGAACGGTCTGAAGAATACAGAGACATCAGAAAACAGGCAGTCACACTAAAGACTGATTATCAACCTTCAATACTTCACCATGTCCAAACCAGTTGAGGAACAAGAAAAACCATGGCTACCTATTATTTTTCTTTTACTTATTGTATATACTCGTGGATTAGTTCTCCCACAGATAAGTCGTGGCTTGATTTTACTGTATAATTTCAGGTATTTTATGATGTCGGTTGTATAAGTTGAATGCGGAAAACTCACGCCATTGGTCCAAGAGATTGTGAGAGAGTAATCACGGAGCACACAGCCTGTTATTTTTATGTTTTTGCACATGATAATACCCAAACTATTCCGAAGTGACATTTGCACTGTTTTGTGTTTTTTTAGTATCTCACACCCTCATACACCTTTATCGTAAGAGCATCCCTTATCTACGATGGAGCGTTCGATCAGAAGAAACTATGAAGCCGGATTTAAATTAAAAGTTGTTGATGTGTCAAAAGAAATTGGTAACCGTGCTGCTGCAACGAAATTTGCTGTGTCTGAGAAACTGATGCGAGATTGGAGGAGGCAAGAAGATGTAAAAAAAAAACCGAAAGGCCACATTTTTGAATGGGCATATATGTCAGGGTCTGATTTTATGATCGATTTTTCGGGTTTCAACACCAGACGTATATACGGTAACTATTATGGGAATCATTTTTTTTTAGTTTTAGCTCAAACCTTTGACTCTAGTAACAATATACCGCCATCTTGGCGTCACACATAGCCATGTGCCATGAAAGGTGATTGGCTCTGTCCATCTATGCTGTTTTGTGATCAACTCATGGAGACCATAAGGTTTTTAAGAGTAAGGAGCAGGTGTCAAAATAAAGCACTGAATTTGTAACCTACAGTCTATTCAAAATGTTTCATCAAGCCTAAAATACTGGTCAAGATTGGAAGTCAGATACACCAAGAATAACACATTTAAAAAGTTTGTTATTGCACAGAGTTTAATCCAATTCTTGGATAATGTGTAAGTAGACATATCAACGTTTATACCTTGGCTGTTGATGACGTAACAAGTGGTGCACATGAGAGCATTTACAGCCAAAACCTCCAAGGAAACATACTGACACAAATGGCAGTGCCCATAATAAAACCATCCATCCATCCATCCATTATCCAATCTGCTATATCCTAACTACAGGGTCACGGGGGTGTGCTGGAGCCAATTCCAGCCAACACAGGGCGCAAGGCAGGAAACAAATCCTGGGCAGGGCACAAACATATTTCAACTTTTAATGGACACATTATATGGATACATTCTACTGAAAGACTGAAATAAAATTTGGGTTACTTGGAGTGAAAAGCCCAGACCTAGAAATGTACATCATAGAAAGGTTAGGAATGTCTATAAAAATGAAAGAAAACAGTCAACCATAACACCATTGTTGCCGAAAACAACATGACTATTGTCATGTAAAAAAAGTCAAAAATCCATAAAAACAACGATGAAGCAATGTAAAAAAATACTTAAATATGGAACATAATGAGAGATATCTCAGATTAAAGATCAGTAATGTTAGTCTGAATAAGCAGAATGTCCGCCTATACACTAAAAAAAGTATAACATCCATTCAACTTAAAATAATTAAGGTAATGATTCACATTTCATATTTTCAATCTGAAACAATATAATTTTTTTATCTTATTGAACCGACAATTTTTAAGTTGAGGCAAATCATTTAGAGTGATTGGGTGCAATTCACTTGTTTTATATTAAAGTAAATCTATTTTTTAAGTTGTCACAATTTAAAATGGTTTATTGGTTGTAACCTATTTTTGCGATTAGAAATATTATGAACATAACACATTCCAATGCTGTTCTTTTAACATTTATTTAAAAATCTAGTGCAAATACACAAGCATTTTGCAGTGTAAATCTTAAATATACAACAATAAATGATTAAACGTTTCTACAGCTTTCTTGAAAGTATGTTTTATTACGAGTTCATATACTTAAAATTAACAGTTGAGAAACAGGGTTACTTACTAGAAATCCTCCGTTATAAAAGTCTGCTGCTGAAAATGACCAGACCTGTATAGCCACATCCACTCCACTCGGGGAAAGTCTTTTTCTTTTTTGGCAGTTGGAAAGCCAGCACGCTGGAAAGTTTGAGCGGAAGAATATATAAATGCCAAAAACACAGCACACAAACAACCTAAAATATTAACTGAAATAGGATTTTTATGTTTATTCCCTTCACCGTAACTCACTTTGGTACAAACAAATTTTTTTTACTTTGATTGAGATCTGAAACCAAATATTTCAAGCTACAACACTAAATGACTAATTTTAAGTTTCTTGAAAGAGAAAATTTACGTTGAATGAACAACATCAATGTTATACTTTTTTCAGTGATACTGTCTCTGACCAAGTCAAAAAGATGTTAAGGATTTTAACAGAAAAGACCGGGAGGAGAGGCGTAGTCAAAATAACGTAAAATATCTCAAACTCATAATAGATCAATAATGCTAGGCAGAATAAGCACATCAACCATTTATACAGACTCAGGGCGACTCAAAGAGACAGTAAGGTTTTTAACCCTTAAACTGCCACATACTTGGGGGTTAATGCACCCACGGACGCCAAATACTTTTTTGCTGCACTCTTTAGGAAATGTCATGATTCACCAAGAAGATGTGAAATTTTACTGGAGCACATATTTTTTTCATGCAAAGAGCATCACAATTACTGCAACACTGATCATTTAACACACTGCCAATGAACTGTAAAAACTATAAAAAAAAACTACTGCAACAATCTACTATGATATGTACAAGGTGCAACTGACATTGCATGAAATTCAGTAAATCACCAAGCCAACTGTGCTTGAACTGGCTGCACGCAAGCACACAGAGGCCAACGCTGATGCTGGCAGGCTAGTCTAGTACAGCGGCTGAATCCCAGGGACAGTGATGCCGATTTGCTAGGGGGTCGCAGTGGTCATGAGCTGGCTGCTCAATGAAAGTACGGCACGGACTGATCAGCTCCGGCGTGCTGGCAAATTGCACTGGGAACCGACTGTAGCAAGTTGCGGTGTTCCATGAATGTATGTTGCCGAAGATACTCGGCTCTGGCTTGCTGGTGAATTGCAATGCTGGTTCCAAGTAAGGACTGGGAGAAGAGACCTAGTTAAAAATAACAATCTCAGACTCCTAACAGATCAATAATGTTGGTCAAAATATTCTGATCGGCCATCTATACTGTCTCTGACCGACTCAGAAAGACAGTGAGGTTTTTAGAGTAAGGAAAAGAAACATTTTCAAAATAGCAAGAAATATCTTAGACTCATAATAGTTCAAGAAAGTTAATCAGAATTAGAAGATCATAAAAATAAAAACAGGAAGTCAAGAGTCAACATTAAAACAAAGTTCAAGTTGAACTGCATTTCTAATACCCTCATTATTTCCATTTTTATCAACAACAAATGTTTAACTTTTTTCCTTATTTCCAAAATGCAAGTAAAACACCGGATCAGAGAGCCCAGAGAAGCAAATTCATCAGCTATACACATACAGTAAGTAAAGCTGCATGCCATTTGTGTAACTGTGTTAGTTCATCTTGTGTTTTGAGATGATCTGGTCAAACAGGAACACATAGATTGAAAAAAGTAGCGGATCTAGTATAGATACTTGTAGTACGCCATGTAAAATATCACAGACTACAATCATCACAACTAAAAAAAAAAATTTCTGCCTGTTCAATTAGTCTGAAACTAATTTAAGTGCGTGAGAGGCCCATCCATTGTTAAAGACGATTTTTGAAAATTCTATGGTCTGAGGTGTCAAATGCCTCTGTCCGCATATTCCTGTAGGTCATTCACCACTTTAACCGATGCACTTTCTGTATTATGATTTGTTCTGTAGTACTAAGGTGTTGTGTTAGCCGTGTTAGCCATTATCAATGTAGTGAAAAGTCAAGCAAAATGACACCTTTTATTGGCTAACTAAGAAAGATTACAATATGCAA
>JANRMT010062806.1:120455773-120466391 GCA_026402145.1 Polypterus bichir lapradei | reverse complement strand
GCTGCAGGGAGATGCAGGGATTTTCATTTCCCATATAGCCTGGAGGTACTTCCAAGTCACGGGGACAGAAGAACAGAAGTACTTCCGGGCTGAAGGGAAATGTAATTCTCCATCTGACCCGGTAGTGCTGACAAGTCACGTGAATAGAAGAGGAGAAGCACTTCCGGGTCAAGGACTACATAAAGGACTGGTGGAGACCCAGCAAGCGAACTGGAGTTGGAAGGGAGTGTGACGGAGCTGCTGGGAGGAGAGAATTGTTTAGTGATTATTGATTTATTGTTTATTGAGGTGGTTGTGGTGCTTTGGGGCACAAAATTGAAAGAAGAAGAAAATTAAATTACCTCTTAGGGATTTTATCCCATGTCTTGCGTACTATCTGTTGGGGTAAAGGTGAGCAACAGCGCCACCAAGCGTCCACTTTGTGACATTGGCGTAGTTGGCAGAAAACCATTAAATAATTTAACGTGAATGCAATCCAACAGACAGTGCGGTGATACGAGGGAGCCCCACGAAGAAACTGCCAACAAAACTTCACAATAACCTGTCCATCATGGGAAAGAAGAGGATGACACAGATTGGCAATGTCATTGGCGTTGGTGAAGAGACAACGAGAGGCAATCGCCTTAGGGGAAAAAACTTACAGTATCATCATATCCAGAATGAGGTATGTGCTGGAGAAAACCCCACAAATTGGTTTGACTTAATAAAGTTTGTTCCTAGCACGTACCTCTCAGACGAAGAAGATCTGGAGAGGGGCCGAGAGGACGGTATTTACCCCGAGAACGAAGGCAGCCTTCTCAATGAACTTCTGGGTTAAATTTAAAAGAGAGCAACACTTTTGGAAGAGAAAGGAGATAATTGTGAATTGGTATATTTTACAGGTGTTCTTGTGGAGAAGTTGTTGGGAGTAAATAAAAAGTTTTTATTTAAACCTGGAATTGTGTTGGGCGTTACTGTGTCTGTAGTTTGGGGCTCAGAGGCGCCCCCCTTGAGTTTACACCCATGAAACAAATAAATGTAAGTGACGAACTGCATAATGGCTCCAGTGACTTGGGTTCAAGTTCTCTGTTCAGTCATTGTCGTTGTGGAGACTGACAGTTCTCCCTTGCGTCAGTGGGGTCTTCCTCCCACATTCCCACTGTGTGTGTGTTTGAATGGACTCGACAGGGCTCCTCCACTCCAATCAGCCTACACAGGCTTCAGCACCAGACAACCCAGAAGTGGCTTAGTCAGGTCAGAAAGTGTTGGGTTATTTTTAAGTGCAATTGGCGCTTTACAGTCTTCTGAAGATCAAACAAAGCATTTGTTAAGCTCTTGTCTCACCCCATGGATGTTCTTTCGATGTAATGATAACATAAATCTGTACAGGAAAGAACATTGCCTCTGGTTAGTGTAAACCTTGTTTATTAAAAGGTTGTTCTTGTACTACCTTATCGGCCAGAGCAAAAATGGGTCTGTGCTGGAAATGACTGCCGTTTGAGAGCCTATAAAAGAGCGCGTTCACTTCTAGGAAGTGCTTCTGTTCACAGTCATTTCCCAGTAGTATGGTGCATTGGGGTTCCTGTTAATCTCGGTCCGTCATTTAATCAGCCGAGCTCACTCACAGTGGTGTGCAAAGGCATTCAATCCCCTTGAAAGGCGTCATAATTTTCTACATGACAAAAGATTTGTACACATATTTGTACATTCGGTATTTTTAATGCGAACTCTTATGCTGTAACATTACATGTCCAAAGTCCAAAATTAACCATTTTCTGTACAATTGTGGCGAAAAGTTTTAAGAATCACGCAGGAATTGGTTTTCACAAAGTCTGCTGCTACGGTATTTTTAGATCTTTATGTCAGATGTTTCTCTGGTATACTGAAATTTATTTACAAGCATTTTATAAGTTTCAAAGACTTACTTTCAAAGACAATTACATTAAGGTTATGTATAGATTCCATATTTGCAGTGTTGGTCCTTCTTTCTTTTTCAAGACCTCTGCAATTCACCCTGGCATGCTGTCAATCAACTTCTGGGCCAAATCCTGACTGATGGCAGCCCATTCTTGCATAATTAATGGTTGGGGTTTGTCAAAATTGGTGGGTTTTTGTTTGTCCACCCATCTCTTGATGATTGACCACAAGTTCTCAATGGGATTAAGGTCTTGGAGTTTCCTGGCCATGGATCCAAAATTTCAATGTTTATTTCCCCGAGCTGCTTAGTTGTCACTTTTGCCTTATGGCCCGGTGCTCCATCATGCGAGAAGTTGCTCTCAGAGGATGTTTAGGTCCCATTCTTTATTCATGGCTGTATTCTTAGGCCAAATCGTGACGGAGCCCACTGCCTTGGCTGAGCAAGCTCTGCAATGGTGGTGGCCCCCGATCTCACAGCTGAATCAACTTTAGGAGATGGTCCTGGCGGTTGCTCGACTATCTTGGGCGCCTTCAATATTTTTTATTAATTTAAACATCTATATGTTGCAGTAATATCTTAGTTTAAAAAAATACATTTATTTAGAATGTCACCATCTTCAAAAGGCACACTTGTAGCTGGGGGTTTAAATAGATAACTATAGAACCCTATGTACTGTTTTAGCAGTAACTTAGGTTTTGTGTTCCTAATCCCGTTTAGGGAAACATTAAAGATAATAAATAAAGACTACTAATACAGCCTGCTTCCTTCTTCTTTTCTGAAATGGCACCCCTCAAGAGCGTAATTCTCCAAGACAGACTTGCAAACAGATATTGCTATAACTCAACTTTCTCAAATTGTGAATTTGAGGTCCTAAATACTTTCCTGTCCCCAGTCCTGTCTCGAAGTCTCAATGTTCAGGTATCGCAGTGATGATTACCCTCAAAGCAAAGGGGGTGACAGAGCGCCATTTACAGCTTCGCCTAGGGCCGCAAAAATCCTAGAACCGGCTGTGCCACAGATTCTCATTAGGGTTAAGATCAGGGCTTTGACTCAACCACTCCAAAACATTCACCTTTCTGTCTTTGAGCCGTTCCAGTGTCACTTTGGCCTTCTGCTTAAAGTCATTATAATATTGAAAGATGAGCCAACTGGAATAACTTCTGCAATATTGGGCGGTATTTGTGTCCATCCATTGTCCCATCAACGCTGACAACTTTTCCAGTCCTGACATATGAAAAGCTTCCCCATAGCATGATGCTGCCACTGCCATATTTCACCGTAGGTATGATGTTTCTTGAGACATGAGAAGTGTTAGTTTCACACCACACATTCATTACCTCTTTGAAGTCTGGGCACAAAGTTCTATTTTGGCCTCATCAGACCATAAAACCTTCTCCCACATCTTAACTGGATCTTTCTCAAGCTTTGCAGCAAATGCCATACGTGTTTTTATGTGGACCTTGTTAAGGAATGGCTTCTTTCTTGCTACCCTCCTGTAGAGGCCTGTTTTATGAAGAGCTCTTGAAACTGAGGACCCCCTGCACCTTCACTCCAGTTTCAGCCAAAGAGCATTGCAGACCTCTGAGGGTGACTGTTGGATTTTTAATCGCCCCTCTCGCAAGTCAACGTCTTGCTCTGATGTTTAGATTGGAGAGACGGCCTGTTCTAGTAGGAGTCTGGGTGGTGTGATGAACCTTCCACTTTCTGATGATGGACCCAGCAGTGTGCAACGGGACACTCAGACTCTTCGATATTTTTTTGTAGGCGTTTATTGCCTTGAATGACTTTGTTTGTCACATCAGCAGAAGGCTTCTTTGTCTTCATTTTTGGTAGTGATTGTCCACCTAAGACTATGGCCTTACAAAGGGGGCTTTTTATATCCAGAGAGATAGAAACGACTCACAAGTAGGACCTCATTAAGGTTTAAGAATGAATGTCAAATGATTGTTACCTTTGTGTCATTTGTGATTCATTTGTGTAAGCCTGGAGCTTCCAAACTTTGAATACTTATGCAAACACGAACTTTGGAGTTTTTCTTCTTCAGTTCAATATCTACAAAAAATGGTTTATTTGGACTTTGGAATTGTATTGTTACAGCATAAGAGTTCACATTAAAAATACTGAATGGATAAATATGGGGACAAATCTTTTATCTTGCAGAAAATTAGGACAAATTTCAAAGGGATTGAATACTTTTGCACACCACTGTAGGCTCTACTGAAAATAACAACTGCATGATTAGACGCGGTGGGGAGCATGCGTGTTCTCTGTGTGTCCATGTTGGGTTTTCTCTCCAGTTATTTTGATTTCCTTCTATTGTGCCTTTAGGAAGTTTTCAACCCCCTTCACTTTTTCCACATTTTCTTGTTTTGCAGCCTTGTGCTACTATCACTTAATTTCATCTTTTGCCCTCATCAAGGAACACTCAGAAAGACAAAGCAAAAACAAGACTTTATAACATTTTGAAAATTTATAAAAATAAAAATATCACTCAAGTATTCAGATCCTTTCCTCAGCACTTACTCAAAGCTCCTTTGGCAGTGATTACAGCCCAAATCCTTGGATCCTTTCAAGATCTTTCAGGTTAAATCAGTAGACAAGAGAACCCAAGACAATGCCAAAGAGTCGGGGCACCACCCCAGTGACCCCGTAGAATTAGAATACCTGCTAGCACGAAATACACGCAACAAGAAGTGAATACGTCTCTTCAGACAAGAACTCAAAATAGACTTCTGGGTCATATGGGTTCAAGACAGGAAGGGGTGGATCCAGAAAGGTGGACAATGGAAGTGACGTCAGGGGTGGAACGGACATCAATCTTCTTTTCTGTGGAAGGAGGAAGAGTGAAGGCATTAGAACACAGTGCCAACTGCTGGTTCAGCTGGAAATTACCATCACTAGAGCCCTTAAGCTATCTTCCATGAGCACAAGTGACAACACCTATTTTTAGGTTTGATTGGGTTCAAGTCTGGTCAACCCAAGGACATTCCCAGAATTGACCCTAAGCCACTCCTTTGTTTTCTTTGCTTTGTGCTTAGGGACATTGTCCTGTTGGGTGATAAATCTCTGATCCAGTGTGAAGTCTAGAGCACTCCAGAGCAGGTTTTCATTAAGGATATAGCTGTATTTTGCTCCATTCAGCTTTCTCTGAACTTCTGTTCATATGGATTCCAGGTAGGAAGGGGTGGATCCATACGATAGAAGTGATGTCAAGGATGGAACGGATGTCAATCTTCCATTCTGAAGAGGGAGGAAGAGTGAAGACTTTAGAACAGCGGTACCTGGCTTCCTCCAGACGTGATGCTAACCTTGACCAGAGAATCTTGTTTCTTACAGTCCGTGAGACCTTATTGTACCCTTTAGGAAATTCCAAGTGGCCTATCATGTGTCTTTTACTAAGGAGACACTTCAGTCTGGCCACTCTGTCCTAATCCTCATATCAGTGGAATGTTGCAGTGGTGGCTGTTTTTCTACTGTAAAGGTTTCTTACATCTCTTCATAGGTTCTCTTCACTTAGCCAAGAAAGGTTTTTTCATGTTTCTTTCATGTTTGCTCAGTTCAGCAGGGTGGTCAGCTCTTGAAGAGAGTTGCGGTTATTCCAAACTTCCTAAGAAGGAAAGAATTATGGAGGCCACTGTGCTCTTGGGAACCTTCATAGAAGATTTGTGCCTCAGCATAATACTGTCTCGAAGGTCTGAAGGCAGTTCCTTTGATCTCATGGCTTGATTTTTGCTCAACTGGTGGACCTTCTATAAACAGATGTGTGCCTTTTGTAATAATGTCCAATCAAGGTGGACTCCAAACAGGGAGTAGAAACATCTCAAGGATGATCAATAGAATGGAATGCTCCCAAGCCAAACCAAAGGGTCTCAATACCTGGGTCATTGTTATTTTTTATAAATTTGCAAAAATTCCTAAAGTCATGTGTTTGCATTGTCATTCTGGGGTATGGAGTAGTAATTTGAGGAGGGACAAAATGAATTGAAATGATTTTAAGACAAGGCTGTAACATAGCAAGATGTGTAAAAAGTGAAGGGTCTGAAGACTTTCTGGAGGCACTGTGCATGCCTGAATTGTGACAGACCAGAAGACCATCAGACCACAGCTTGTGAGGCCTAAAGGACTGTAAGCAACACTGGTGCACCACAAGGAACAGTCCTGTCACCTGCTCTGCTCATTCTGTACGTCTCAGAGTATGAATATATCACCAGCTCATGTCAAATCTCAGATGATTCTCTGTTAATTCAGTGTATTGATGAGGGGGAATGACAATGCGCTCGAGTGGACAACGTTGAGAATCGCCTGCAACGCCACATCTGCAAAATTGGAACTGCTTGCTAACAGCTTATTCACTGGCTAACACTGCGTTTCATGTGACATTTCAAAGTCCTTCTACTGTTCTTCCATTGAGAGTGTGCTAGCCTACTGTATCTTGCTGTGGTAACCCAGTAGCAGACCGGAAGGATCTAAAAACAGATATACTGTAACTGAGGCACAGAATATTATCGGCTGTCCATTGTCCTCACTTGAGTACATTTTCTCTTCTCGTCGACTTAAGCATGCTACTAATATCTCAAAAAGATTTTTTACAGTCTGGTCATTTCTTGTTTGAATCGCTGCCTTCTGGCAACTCAATCAAAACTTGAATGAAGAGATTTAAAAACATATTTTTCCAAGGGCTGTACACGAGTTAAATTCTTATATCCAGTGTCATTTAAACAATCTAAATCCTGTATAGGATATTCCACTTTATACTTAAATTTGTATGTACTTACAGCTGTTGTTGTGGTTGTGTGTTTGAATTTGAATTGATCAGGATATGCATCTTCCAAATTTTATTGTATGTTGTCACACACGTTCGATTAGGAGACAGTTTATGGGCTTGAATAAGTGTGTGTTCCTGTCAGACCAGGGGTTGGCGCTGTTCTCTAACTCTTTCTCCTGCAGAACAACCAATGAACCATCACACAAGCACAACTTCTGATCCCAGAAGACAACCTAACAATACTTCTTGTTCCGGTCCCAAGAACCCACCTACTCCCAATGTTATATCCAGTCCCAAGATGCCACTCTACCATTACATCACTTCCTGTTTTCTGATTATATATGACAGCCACTTTTATTTTCTTCAGTTCTGTTTTGGACTCCTGTCTGTAAAGACATATTTTCATACCTGCCTTTTCAAGTGTACAGGGTGGATCCTCAACTCTCTCACCTGGTTTTGTGTCTTTTCTTACAATGTTACAATTACAACAATAAAGGATCAAACTGAATTGAGTTGAGTTGAATTGAGTTGAAGGGCACAAACACAGGAGAGCCTTATGACTTCATATATTGTGATGTGTGGGTCGCAGACGTGCACAAGAGAGAAGGAGGTGAGTCCAGCTTCCCAAAAAATCTGCTTTATTGTTGTGAAGACAGGAACATTCTGGAAGCATTTATTCAAATAGGAGCTGTCACTCAAACACATGTAGCATTCAAGCAGTGACGATGACGTTAACCTGCATTCGGATGAGACAGAAAGTGAGCACAAGGCCAAGTCAGCAGCCAAGTTTCAATGTTCCCCGCATCATCCATTGGGCGACTGTGCATTACTAAGCTAAGAGCCTATGAATTTGAAGTTACACCAGCAGTGGACAACCAATCCCTCACAATATAGAGATTATATTCCGTTCAGATTAAGTAAACACTCTTATAAGATACTTACTATGCTTGGCTTTGTGAGCAAACGGCTGGGCAACTTGACGTGTGGATTATGTGACACAAGTAACGTGAGGTTTTGTCATAGTGTTTTTTTTTCAATGTTTGCTGTTGTCCAGCATTGTCCACCATAGACCCCCATTCTCAAAGAAAATTTGTTTCCATTCTGCATGAAAACACGAGGTTAAATTTTTTTCAGCCATCACTTCCAACTACATTAGGCAAATGACTTATAAAAAAAAATATCATTTTTGGAGGGAGAATTTCTTAAAATTAACGAACAAGCAATCTGATTGGATGATCACATTGTAATAGCAAAAGTCATTCAGAACATTTTTTTTCTAACAATTTTCACATTTAGTGGATGGTTGTGTAAGTTGACGGATTCATTGCAGCATTTCTATAATTTTCTAGACTTCTTTATTCCAATTCACAGACATGCTCCGGAAAGTCAGAGCCCACCGGGTAAAAGGACACACCCTGGTCGTGGTACCATTCCTGTAGTGTAGCCAGAAATTGGTTAGTGGGTGGGCATTTATAAAATTAGGTGGGCGAATAAAATTTCAGCCAGACAAGATGGTTTATAAAACTTGATCATTAGCGGCCAAATTAAAAAAATTGGGCGTGGATGGGCATTCGTCCACCCACTTAGAGTCCCCGCCCACCTTTGGCTACACTACTGTGCCATTCTATCATGGAGCTGAATCAAACAGACACCTCCAGTGGGGCTTGTCATAGTGGGAGGTTTTGTGGGTTTCAATTAAGTGTTGTGCCATAATGAGGTGATTGCCATTTAATGGCATGGCAAAGTCACGCCATCAGCCATGGTTGGCCGTGCAACCAAGAAGAGTGTGGTGAGAGAGGGGGAGCAGGATGGCATGAGCTTTGTGTGGCATACTATATAGGTGAGAGAGAGAAGAGTCTGACCCAGCTTGGAGGACAGGTCCGGATCTACTGATCAGTTAATACGTAACAGTAAAGGCAGAAGGTGGCGGTTCATGGGCGAAGTATAATGGAAGAGCTGTGCTGCTGTGTGTGGGCACAGAGCCCTGGTGGTTATGGGCAAAATGCCGGGGTCTGATGTAGAACTCCCAGGTGGGGCTGAACTTTGTTTGGTGCTCTGAGTCAGGATTTGCGCTTCCTGGGGGACTATAGGTTTTCTTTGTTTTATTTTTTAATGCACTAATTTGAACTGATCTCTCTGAAAGTGACAGACTGATTTTATTTGGCTCTCATTCTTTTAACTGAATAGTTTTTAACTTTGTTAATTCTTCCCAAGAGAGTGTTGTATGAAGCACTGTGGGCACTTTAATTCTTTGCAGTGGAAATAAAACCTCTGCACTTTTTTACACCTTTAAGTCTTCTCAGTCTTCTAACTTGCTACTGGACCATCCACGTCTACGAACTACTAGGCGCACCAATGACGGACAGTGGTATGGGCACGGGGCTTCACAAAACCCTGGCTCAGCCCCACAAGACCAGTTTAGAGTCACCTACAGCACATCTCTGAGATATGGAACAAGGTAGAGCACCCTTAGAAAAAAAACAAGAAGAAGACACAAAGAATATGTAAAGGCTGCTAATCGAACTCCAGGCCCCTGAGAGGTGAAGCAGCAGCAACACCTGCTGCACCAGCAACCCATACAACCCAGTGACACAAAATACCAGCAAGATACACACTGGGCCTGTAATAGAAGGCTGATCCATTACTCCCTGCAGTAACCAGTTAAATCCGTGATTAGTCCCGCATTCAAAATTCTAGCAGGCCCTTCATTGAACCCCTTTTCTGGGAAACAGGAGGCCACAGTGCACCACATGTATTAGGTAATAACTTAATCTATTTTATTTTGACCTGATTAACCCTTTTCAAGATCCTAAGAACTGGAGTCTACTATATCTTTAACTGCATGGGAATGAGTTTCAGATAAAAAACAAGCTAGCAGGTGCTGTGACAGCCATAGTTTAGCCATAAGAATGCAGCACACCAAAGGGAAATATGGCTACCAGACATTTCAAAATGAAATGAGGCAGAGAGTGCCATAGTCATATTAAGAACAGCAAGCAAGATGTAATTACAGTTTTCACTTCTGCAAGAATCAATCTGTGAGTCAATGAAGTAGAGCCTTTTTGTTCTTTTTTTGCCAGAACAGCATGCGATGCTTGAGTTCAGATGTGCAAACAAACATGCTGGTGAAAAGCCAAATGCATCTTCAATAATGTAAGAGCTACAGAAACATAATCTGCTTTTAATCAAATAAGGCAGCGATCAGAGAAAATGAATACACTATAGACAAGTGGAACAGAACTATTATTCAACTAATTAATGATTGGTTCACTCATCTATCTGTTATATAGTGCTTTTGATATCCATCTGTCTATCTATCTATCTATTATATAGTGCCTTTCACATGTATCTATATATTGTCACACACGTGTGCTTAGGAGGCAGTCAACATGTCCTCAGGTGAGTGACGAATTAACAGATGGGGGTTTGTACTGTGGTAATGATGCCTCTCTCTCTGACCTTTCAGAAATAAAGACGATAAATAAGACAACAATACCTGCACCAATCCAGAATTATGAAAATGGAGACTCATCCGCTTCCTCTACAAGGTCACTTCGGCTCTTCATGATGACGCCACTTCCGGCCCCATTCAGATGACGTCATTGTTCCGGCTCCTCATGATGACGTCACTTCCGGTCCCATCCAGATGACGTCACTTCCATTATGATTCATTTCCTGCCGCCATTTTCTTATCATATAAAAAGCCATTGTAAACACAACCAAGTTATCGAATGTTGAATGATTTTTTTCCAATACTTTGACCAAAAGAATTGCAACGGCAATATACGGGGCATATTCTCCAACACTTTAACGTTGTCTTGTGACGTAATTATATCACACTATCTATGTTATATAGTGCCTTTCACATCTATCTATGTTATATAATGCCTTTCACATCTATCTATCTAGCTATCTATCTGTTATATAGTGCCTTTCACATCTATCTATCTATCTGT
>JANRMT010062806.1:120443175-120455673 GCA_026402145.1 Polypterus bichir lapradei | reverse complement strand
CTGACAATAAAACTAAGTGCCGGAGGAAGATGCTTACTATCCAGGAGAAGGTGAAACTCGTGGATATGATCAAAGATGGCAATACCCTACAAAAGCCTCCTCACGCATATGAAAAGACAGCGCCAGCAACTGCCTATCAAGATGTTCTTCAGCCGCGCACCCAGATACCCACTGCCTACTCTTAGTACTCCTTCAGCAGAAGAAGACAACGATGCACCTGCTGAATATACTGCACCACCTGAAGACTCTCCTACTGATGTTGTGCCTTCATAGGTTAGTGGTTGTGTGTAAGAACTGTGTGTGTGTAATTAAATGTACAGTACAATAATCTACTATATAAAAGCAGTCGGGATTGTCCTTCTGTCCCGTGAGTGCAAAGCGTAGCGGTATTCCGCTTATCACTGACTTACTACTTGCGGCTTGCGGTACGAAGCGACGCGATGTGAGCAGAGTTCTGCTGCTCCCATCGTCCCCTTGCTTTTGTGCGCAATGCGCTGGAAAAATAGACAAAATTATGTCTCTGGAAATAATTAATGTTGATGGAGTACAAATGCCTCACCGCGTAGTAAATATCAGGGGAGATGGTGCTTGCTTATTCTCATCTATAGCTTATTTAGTGCATGAAACTCCGTCTTTAGCGGTACAGATTCAGGCTGATATTGTACGACTTTGGACAGGCACTCGAGGGGATAAAAAAACTTAGGTTTTCGGGAGATGTTATGAATGGGCACTTTAATGTTCTCATTCCCTACACTTACATGCCTGATGTACACATGGAGCGCACACAAATTGAGGATAAAAGTCGGTCGCCTTAAAAGGCGGGTGAGCCTAGTAATAATATATTTGTAACGTCTAATATGTCTTATTTTCTCTTATTTTGCCTAATATATTGGGTAATACGAGTGTAATGGTGACTAAAGTGTGTTATTTCATGTCTAGTGGGCTCTAATAATGTTACAAAACGTATTTAGAAGGTCATAAACAGGTTTTCTATATTCTAACTGCAAAAATATTCGATTTATAAATAAAGAATCCTACTTTGCGAAAATTCATTTATCGCGGTAGAGTCTGGAACGGATTAACCGTGATAAACGAGGGTTCACTGTAGTCACATAGCTACAACTTCCAATCACAGTACCTGTCAGCTTAACTAATCTGCACATTTCAGGACCAGAATAAATCTTAAACCATTATTTAGTTACAATCTTTATACTTCACTGCCTCCCAACAGTTCAAATTAAGTGCTCAGTGTGGTGGATGGCCAGGACACCCCTTTGACACTGGGTCCAGGGGAGCAGCCATGGGATGCACACTACGTCCCCTGGAACACTTGATGGCAGGCCCACTGGGTCGCATCGGGGCCACAATTGTGTTACACCAGAGCTCATCCATGTTGGGTTTCTGTGGCCACCGCCAGGGGAAGCTGCACAACTTCCTGAGCCCGTCTGGGATGATGCAGCCACACCAGGAAGTGCAGCCTAATTTAGGCCAATTATCACCTGGAGCGCTTCCAGGTGGGCTATAAGAGAAGCTGACACCCACCACAAAAGGAGCCAGAGTCGGGAGGAGGGAGACAAAGCTGCCGAGAGGAGTGGAGGAAAGAAGTGTTTTTGTTTTGGTGTTTCTGCTTGTGCTTTTGGGACTGTGTTGTGTCTGTGGGTACGGGGAAGATGTTGCCCACAGACGAAGAAAGTAAAACATTTATTTGTTTTTGTCAGTGTGCCTCCCATGTCTGTCTGTGTCGGGTCGGCGCTGGTGAAGCGCTTATTGGCACATCAGCTATTTCATTAATATTTTGACAAAGACAGCCATCCACCAGCTGGCAAAAATAATCTTCTACTTTTTTGTCAGCAAAATCCCTAAACGAGAAAAGTGGGCACATTACTAGTGAAGAAGGAAGGAAAAGTGTCAGCAGAAAAGACTGCAATTACTTCAAGGGTTTACTCACATTTGTGATGCAAATGTCGTCCACTCCAATTACTATACATATACTGTGACTCATATTTCAAACTTTTTTCCAAGTAAACCTTTTATTTGACAAGGTTGTGAAATATGACAGCCAAGGGCTTGGTAGGTTGGACGATGAGGGGGGAGAAAAAAAAAAAAAAAAAAAAAAACTACACGCTAGCAGCTCAAGATAAAAAAGAAGCAGCCATAATATTAAACTTATTATTTCAAAATAAATACCAAGACTTTAAAAGACACCAGCTGTGCTAACTCATCTGCAATGGGTTCAGACCTAAGTAATCAACGTTTTTAATTTGATACATAGGTTGTCCATTTTGTTTGGTATAATAACACTGGTCAACAAGCATTTTGCTACTGGGAGTCTTTCACCTTTGCAGTCACAGGTTTCACTTGCCGACTCCAAATCTGAAAACCGTTTTCGTCCAGCAGCACATCCCGTTATTTAGTTATGATGTTCCAGGTCTTAGACAACTAGGGTGACTGGACAGTAAAGGCAGATAACCATTTTGATAAATACTGGTAATTCCACTAAGGGTGCCATTGAGATAAATGATTTCACCACACGTTACTAACAGCTGTGAGTTGTTTACCTTGTCATTATTAATTTTTAATTAGCAGAAAAAAAATCTTTGTTACTGATTACCAAGACTTATATGACTCTAAAGCATAATGACACAACTCAGACATGATGGTGCAGTAGGTTGAGGTTTTACTATTAAACATAACATTGCATTTCAGGACATTTTGTTTGTTCCGATTCACCATTACTTTGAAAATTTTGTCAAGGCGATGGACAGAAACGGCGATGCTTTTCAGCATTTAAGAAATACGTTTGGTCTCGAGAAAAGTGAAGCCAAAATTAAGGAAGGTGTTTTTGTTGTTCCTGAAATCTGTGAACTGATGTTTGACGATGAGTTCAAAAGGAAGCATTCGTGTGGGTTGTCCAGAATTTTCTTGGCAATCACAGAGCAGAGAATAATGCTGAGCTTGTGGAGAACCTGCTTAAAGCGTCTCAGCTTATGGGAGCCAGAAGGTCAATGAAGACGCATTTTTTACATTCTCATCTCGACTTTTTTCCACCAAATCAGGGTGATGTCAGCGATGAGTATGGGGAAAGATTTCATCAAGATATAAGGGTGATGGAAAACCGATATCGGGGAAAATTCACTCCGAGCATGATGGGTGACTACTGTTGGTTCTTGCAAAGAGAGATGGATGTGCTGTACAAGCGTAAAAGCGAGGGCCTCCAACATTTTTGGGCACACTGACCTCACTTTTATATTGAGGTAAATTGACATAAATATGCTTTAACATGTCTCTGGTATTGTCTTCTGGTTTGTTTTCAGAATAAACACATCAAAACAATTTTGGTAGTACAAAGTCCAAACTCCAGATATCGTGTTGATATATATTGATATTCAAAAGTGTCAAAATGGCAATGCTGTGTATTTCAAAAGCCTGACGTGCTAGCTTAATTCTGATTTCATATATGAAATGAGTGTAAAAAACTTAATAAAGAGCTGCTCTGAAGTTCCCAGTAGCAAACCAAAAATATTTTTTTGTAGACCAGTGTAATATACACCTGATCTCTTTCGGTGTAAAATTTTGCCAGATCAACATGCGGCCAACAATACAAAAAGATGATCAACGGTGGCAACCCCTAATGGGAGCAGCCAAAAGAAGAAGAAGAAGATTTCTAATCATTCTTAAACCTTTAATGTTTACAGACTGAAAACATGCATCATTACATCTGTAGCTTCATCTACAGCATATCTTAAAATAATTCATTACAAAGCAAAAGCAAACTAATCTGCAAGATGCTAAATCCGGGAACTAAACAGAAAAAAATAAAGAGAGTCCCTCTTTTAAGGGCTCATTGTATCTGAGGGGAAGCCTGCTCTTCTGCCCAGGTTTGTAGATGCAGAGTTTATAGCGGAAGAGTCAAATGTGGACCAAACATTTATTAAATCCAGAAACATCGTTGTTAAATTTTTAAAACGGTACTACGGTATGCTGGCAAATCTTGCAGAGAAGCTGTTGTCCAGATTCATAAAAGTCGCCGGGATATTGCTGTGCCCTCAATTTTGCAGTTAAGGTCATGTTTCTTAGTTTTTTCAATGTAGTTATGGTATTTGATACAGCTCACTTTGACATTTCTGCCTCTTGCAGCAAGCTAATAGGCATGTATTTAACTAGAAAACAAGCAGGAAACACGTGCACAAACAGATAGAGGCACGACTGGATTTCTACAAAAATTGCATTCGCTTGAAAAACAACAAGCTAGAAAATAGTATCTGAGTGATGGAACTACAGCTTAGTCAATCGTTTCATTTATTGGGAAGTTCTGCAACAGTCATCCCTTCAGTCTCAAAATTCCACACATTTTTAAATCTAAAATCCGTTTTTTTGCATTAATTCCACGATTCCGTCCTTGCTTTCCGTATCACGGAAATCATAGGGCCCTACTGCTTCCTCTCAGCGTTGCTCATAAAACTGTCTAGTCTTATAGTCAAAGTTTTTTGCTAGCAGAATGCACTGATGGTTGCTACCGCTTTGGCCTGGATTACTGACTCTAGCCTAGTCATATCGGGGGCTTTAGTTTCCCGATGTTCACACCGATTTATTTACTCATCCATTGCCCACCAGGTGAAGTTATCAAGTATTAGCACTACAGCTACTATTGGCAATTTAGATTAAGGATCAATGTGCCTTATTATTAGTTTTAGGGCTATCAGCTATTAAAAGCTTATTCTTGAAACAGCTTGAAAGGTCATCATTTATTTTCGCATAAGGACCACCAGAACGCTGGCCTGACTGTCACTTCCCTTGCTTTGTTTTGAACTTCTGTGAGTTAAGGACATTGTGTTCTCTGAAGCAACTGAGCGAGCAGATTTTTGTTTTGGGAACATGGCTGCTGAGGCTTCTGACTGATTGAAGACTAAACAGATGATTAAACAAGCTTCGACAAGTGTTCACCGACCTTTCGTTTTTAAGACAACTAAGCATGCTCTCATGTTAGCACATAAACATTTTAGATGGCTTTTAAATTTACATATTAAGGCTTATCAATTCCATGGGTGATCAAGTTAAAGCAAAATGCATTGTGTTAGCTAGATTGAGCTATATAAGACTTTAAGAGTTGATTTATTAAAGGCTAGGGTTTTTCTTTCGTATAAGTGGCTGCCCATTTCCATTCCCAGCAGCTCAGCCCCTGTACTGGCAAATCAAAGATGGTGTGCGGCGGTGTGTCACTGCCTAATGGCGCAGCTGCCTTTGTCTGCTGGTTTTCATATTAGCATGCATCTATATTTTAGACAGCATTTAAGGTTACATGTCAATGCTTCTTTGTGAATCGTTATAATAATCAAGTTACAGAAAAATGTATTAAACTAGCTAGCTTTAAGCTTTATAAGAAAAACTGTTAAAAGCTTGTATCTTTCCTTTCTTCCAAGTAGTCAGGAAGCAACATGTTTTTCTGCTCAAGGCTGTCCACAGCGTATCACTCACCAGTGAAGTTGCACATTATCGCTTACCAACACAACTGTCTGTGATTTTAGCCTTAAGGGATGTTGGTGCAACAAGTAATTATTAAACAAGCGGTCCAATTTTCACATTTGGGTTCCCCTGATTCCAACTTAATGACGAGAACTGATTAACCAAAAGGCCATCGATCCTTAACAGGCCACGATTAGAAATGTGAGAATGAAGGGAGGGATAATTGGGCGATGCTCACTTCCAGGTGGCAAATATGCTCTTTGAGCCAAAGTGGTTGTTGTGAGAAAGTGTAGATTAGGAAGGAAATTGTTATGAGAAAGTCCACTAAGATGAAGACTGTTATGGGGATGTCAACAAGGCAAGGTTATGGTTATGATAGGTATGGGGAAGTCTACAAGTTATTGATATGATAAAGATCAAGTGATTGTTATGAGAAAAGGTGTGGAGGGAGGTCATTATCAGGAGAAGCAGATGATAAGAAATGTCATGAAGCAGAGTTATTTTGAAATAAGAATTGTAATAAATAAGAGGCTTGCCCAGAACATCGGGCTCACTTCATTGAACCAAGATGGGCATTATGTGCTCTGAAATGGTTATCTATGCTGTGCAATAAAGTTTGTTCTGACTGCATGTCTGGAGACACTGTGTGTTTTTTCTGAAAAAGTTTTCTCTGTGACACTACAAACCTCATTTACATGGGTGACAAAAAGTGGCTGCCATGCAGCTGTTGCCAGTGTATAACATTAACATATCCTGTTTTCTTATTTTTAGACCCTTATTTCTTAGTTTTATCTTTTTTGATCCTTGTAGAAAATGCATTGCCTATTTTTAACTTTTTGTTTCTAACCCTAGCAATCAGATGGACACACAGATAACACACAAACACGATAGACAGAGATAGATAAAGAATACATACCCAAATCTAAAATATAGGAATCAGAAAATGTTCCACTTGGGTTTGCACCTCCCGTGATAATGATTCTTCCTTTACTAGAAGCATCAGCGGTCTCTGGTATATATACACACGTATGGCCAACTCGAATTCCTGGCCCTTCTCCACTTGGCACAAGTGCATACCTGAAAGATTAAACCTGTTTCAAATTAAAATTTTCAAAAAAAAAAAAAAAAAAAAAAAAAAAAAAACCCCTTCCACAGAACAAATCTTACACGAGTAACCACCAAGATTAGTTATCATCATCATAGATGTAGATACATTTGAAGCTAACACAGACAGAGCTGTGAAGTAAACAGAACTGAAAGGAAATTAAAAAAATGTAAATATCAATACATGAATGGAAGGTAGAAATTCTAGTCCATAATGGTCCATACTGGCTTACATTTATCACAACTGTAAGCCAAAAGGCACTATTTAAATAAAATGTATTACAATAATTATTATTATTAATAACGAATATAAGGGTGACTCAATAATCATCCTCATTTATTTGTTAATTTTGTCTGGAGTCGTTGTAAAGCTTTCCTCATGTACATGTAGAACAATGGTGTGTTTGTGGCCACAGAGGTAAAATTTCTACCTTGATCAGTCAATTCCTCTTCTTGTTTTCTAGGAGTAAACTTGGCCACACCGCTCTCTGTTTGCACCTGTCAAGAGCAGTGATTGGCTTTTTATGGGTTGAGGGTGTACCCAAGGCCGAAATCCGTAGAATACTTTCTGCACAATGTGGAGACAGTGTTTCACCTTGGCAGAGAAACTGACGATAAAATTCTTGATCCATAAATGAGAGGGAGAGGCGGATTTTCAATTCAAACAGTCAATCCCTGTGGGTTTGCATTTCATGTGCACTAATAGTTCCCGAAATGCATTTACAATGACTTGCATAGCAGACCCCTTTATCAAACGTGCCTTACAAAGGAGGTCAACATAATCGAGTAATATCAGTCTAGGGACTGTTTGAACAAATGTAGCAGGACAGGCTATAAAAGTTGATCATCACAAGTGAAGAGCTATAAAGCCAGCATAACCAAAAAAAAATTAATTAATAATATGATGGACATCCATACAACAAAAAAACATTCATTAACAATCTGACAAATATCTACAGAACAGTAGGGTCTTCAATCACTTCTGAGGGTGGGCAGCTTGTTCCACCAACTAGGAGATACACATGACGGGTCTGGATTGAGATTTGATACCACGTAGAGGTCGCATCACCAGAACCTGTTCATTGGCAAACCCGAGTGGCCAAGAAGGACTGCAGCACCTCAACAGTGTCCCCAATTACCTGCTTAACAATATTTCAGCAAAAATGCATACATTTTGCGTGTTTTGAGCATACAAACACATAACTGATGTGAAGAGTAAGCAAACGGAGTAACATGAGATTTTCTTTTCTTTTTTACATGGACATTTTTCATATCGTTTGCCTTTGTACAGCATTGGTCACCATGAATGCCTTGTCTAGATTTTTTTTGTACCCATTATGCATTAAAACGTAAGATTAAAAATTTTTCTCAGCCATCACTACAAACAACAAGGGGTAACACATAAAAAATATTTTTAGGTGGTGTATTCCTTTAACTGATGTTCTCTGGTATTTCTTTCATCCACACATTACTCACCTGTTTCATTGTCTCCACTCACTTTCTCTGGTCTATCTATAAATCCCTAATAAAGGTGTGTGCATTTGGCTTTGTCCTGTCTGCTGACTGTCTCTCTTCTCATTAGGCATACAAAAACTGGATGATGTTTCACAATTGTCGCTCCCAGGCTGTGGAATGAGTTTCAGTGATGTTCACGTAACCCTGAAAAATGTACCTATTTACAAAATATCTCAGGACTGCACATGCAAGTAAGAATTTCACTATACTCTGAACGTATACTTGAAAGTTTAGACAGAGGTAAAGAATTTAGGGGTAATCATTGATTCTGACCTAAACTTTAAATCACATATTAATCAGATTACTAGGACAGCATTTTTCCACTTAAGAAATATTGCAAAAATTAGACCCCTTATAACATTGCAAGATGCTGAGAAATTAGTTCACATTTTTGTTTTCAGTCGACTAGATTACTGTAACGCACTCCTCTTGGGACCACCAAAAAAAGACATCAATCGATGGCAACAAGTCCTAGAATTTTAACTAGGAAAAGAAAATCTGACCACATCACACCAGTTCTGATGTCACTACACTGGTTACCTGTGGTATTTAGAATTGACTTTAAAAATACTGCTTATGGTTTACAAAGCCTTCAGTAATCTCGTTCCATCCTATATCTCAGAATGTCTCTCACCTTACACTCCAAATTGTAACCATAGATCTTCAAATGAGGGTCTGCTTATTATTCAAACAGCTAAACTTAAAAGAAGTGGTGAGGCGGCCTTCTGTTGTTATGCACCTCAAATCTGGAATAGCTGACCGACAGAAATTCGCCAGGCTGATACGGTGGAGAGAACTTTAAAAAAACTGCTAAACACCCGTTACTTTAACATGGCTTTCTCATAACTTCATTTTAGTGTAACTCTGATATTCTGTATATGCATTTAATCATTATTTTTTTCATGGCTCCAAAATCCGTACTAACCCCTACTTTCTCTGCTGTTCTTTTTCCGGTTTTCTGTGTGTGGCGATCTGCACTACCACCATCTGATCAAAGCACCATGATGTCCCTACATTGAAGGATTGAAGGCCAGAGGCCCACATGACCATCACCGTCTAATTTTTCCACATGAAGCGTGAAAACCTGAGGACTAATTGAGATCATTGTTGTTAGGTAGAACGCCCAGTGGGGGGCTGGGTGGTCTCATAGCCTTGGAACCGCTGCAGATTTTGTTTTGTTTTTCTCCAACCTTCTGGAGTTTCTTTTTTTTCTTTCTATCCTCCCTGGCCATAGGACCTTACTTTATTCTTTGTTAATTAGTATTACCAATTTTTTATATTGGTTTCTTTCTTCATCTTGTAAAGCACTTTGAGCTCTATCATTTGTATGAAAACGTGCTCTAGAAATAAATGTTGTTCTTGTTGTAACACAATAATGCCACTATATTCGGTCCTATTCAAAGGAGTGGCATGTCATAGGAGTGACATAACGAAGGACTGAAACCTCAGATATAAATTTCAAATGAGTGACAACCGCCCAACCAACCATCCAAGTGGTAGGTGAGGCGACAACGATTTTTTTGGCAAGCGTACTTTCAGTTGTGTGTGGTAGTCACTCCTTTAATACGGTATTTATGTCACTCCTATGAAGTATCACTCCTTCGATACAGACCCACTATATTGTACCTCTGGACCCTTCAACCAGGATATCGGCAAAGGTACCCACTTAAGAAGCCATCAAGCTTCTTAGATTTTCCTGGAGTTCTAGTTTTATTAACATTTTAGTTTAGCTATGGCAAAAATGCTTCTATTAGTCAATTACTCCTCTGCTACAGGACCTTGACAGATGCTTCTTTTGGTCTTAATTATGCTTATAAAGCACAAGTAAAGTCATTCTCCATCGCTGTGCTGTGTGACATGTTAAGAGCCATTGATATGCTAGCAATGTTACATATGAAAGATTCACAGGTCTTATACTGAAGTATGCAATATCAAGAGAAATGTGTCTCAGTTAAGCCACTTCTGACCATTAGAAAGTGAAGTTATTTTAGAAGATCACATAACACAGATGAATGACTACTTTACTGATGTTTTATAGGTGTTATTAACATCAAACAAAGCCACTGTTAAGATCTTGTTACATAAATGAGTAGTAGATGAATTTTTGCAGCATCTAAAGTGTTATCCATTCATTCATTATTTAGATTACTTATTACTAGTGCTCTACTTTGAAATTTGTTCTCATTTACTTGTGAACTTTGTGCTTGCTAGTCACTCACTGTACTCGGCGTTCATACACTTCAGGACATTTCAAATTCCAGGACTTCTTTTCCAGCATCAACCAGTACAAATATCCAGGACTACTTTAGACTCTGGCTCTGAATGTCCACAGCAAAATTACACAAACACGTTTGAACTTAAATATGTGGCCTATTTTAAACTGCTGACTGTTTATAAAAACTGAATTTGAAGCTCGCGGTGTTTTCCCAAAGATATAGCAGACTATTTAAGCAATTCAAGGCAGGGCTGCTACATTTTAAAAACATATTTTCTGGACAACAAATGTGCATTATAAACTGTGATGTGACAAAAAGCAGACTCAAGCAAATCTCTCTGTTTGATGCGACAAGACTTTTCTAGAAGACAAGACTTTTTGGAAAAGATTTTTTTTTTTTAAGTCCCGCGAGATGAGAATATTGCCATGATATTTTTTTTATAAGTCACACCCTCCTAGCAACCATTTTCAAACAAGACCACAGTCCTCTCACCTCTCAATGGTGTGAATACTTTTGTCAGACACACTTCCTGCGCTCTTTGCGCTTATAAATGTTAACATTATCCTCACTTTAAGTTCCCAATTAAAGACGACGTATTATATCTAAATCTTATTGAAGAATTTCACCACGAAGGGTTATCAACTGAAGACATAAGTACACGGGCAATCCTAGCACCGAGAAATGAGGAAGTCAAACGAATTAACGCCAACGATCGGTTACACTGAAAACTAGTTAAATGCTTATCAATAGACTATACCGAAACAGTTGGTGGTGATCTACAACCGTTAACACTGTCTGGTCTTCCACCGCTCGAATTACTGTAGAAAGAAGGATGTATCCAAGAAAGATAATGTAGTACATCTCCCGCGGATAACATTAGACAACAAAGGAGATCTTGATATGCCATTCGTATTAAAACGTTAACAGCTTCCCGTTAGAATAGCTTTTGCAAAGACAATTAACAAATCTCAGAGCCAGATATTCGAAAAAGTCTTTTTATTTAACAGAGAGAAAGAAATGAAATTCAATTACAGGTAGTTATACGTTGCATGGATGCTAATGTAACTCTTCATATGAAAATTAAAATCTGTTTAAATTGTATATCCACATCCCCATACGCGAGCAGCAGAATCGCAAATAGGCTAGTGCATAGCGCAGGCCCAGAGGTTCACGAGCGAAGTGAGCAGGGGGCAAAGCCCCCTAATATTTAGCAAAAGATACAAAGAAATCATGAAAAAAAATACACTGTGTTTGAGTGTGGTTTATAAATGCAACACTTTAAAGAGCACATAGCATTACAGAAACTTTACCGTGTTAGGGTGCTAGCGACCAAATAACTTTTTGGTAAATAAAAAAATCATTAAAAAAATAATTGTGGCATATTTTAAGTCATAAATTCTTGTGGATAAAAAAAGTATACCTTGGGAAGGACATTCACACACACTATACGACTCTCTATGATCTTATTATCAGGAAACATTTCCTGAAAAAGGTTAACCAGGTCTTCGCCATGACTTGTATGAATAATATTTGTCCATCACATTTAACACAGAGAGGATGTCAGATTTCTGACATTCACTTTTAGTCAAATATGAAGACAAAGATGGTGACGTAGTAGAAGCGTCACTAGCCTGACTAGAGCTCTCGCTCTGCCCTCTGATCTGTTCCTAGTAGTGAATTTATATGCAGTACATTTGTTACACTTGTCACTAGCGTTTGCTTGGCTGGTAACATCACTTCAAGAGACACCCACCGAATTAACAAGCTCAGTAAAAGGGCAGGTTCAGTTATGGGACACTCTCTGTATATATATATATATATATATATATATATATACACACATACATACATACACACACACACACACAGGTATATACACACACATACATATATATACACACACACACACACACACACACACACACACACACACACACATATATATATATTACACATACATACACAGTACAGGCCAAAAGTTTGGACACACCTCCTCATTAAATGTGTTTTCTTTATTTTCATGACCATTTACAGCACTCCATCACTCTCCTTCTTGGTCAAATAGCCCTTACACAGCCTGGAGGTGTGTTTGGGGTCATTGTCCTGTTGAAAAATAAATGATCGTCCAACTAACCTGACTTCTGCACAACACAACTGCTGGTCCCAACCCCATTGATAAAGCAAGAAATTCCACTAAATA
>JANRMT010062806.1:120399457-120410638 GCA_026402145.1 Polypterus bichir lapradei | reverse complement strand
GAAAAGGTCTTGTGGACAGATGAGACAAAGATGAACCTCATCAGAGTGATGGCAGAAGGAAAGTGTGGAGATGAAAAGGAACTGCCTAAGATCCAAAACAGACCACCTCATCTGTTACACATTGTGCTGTTGGGGGGAGTGGGGGTAGTAATGGCTGCCACAGGTCCTGGCACACTTCTCTTCATTGATGATGGAACTGCTGACAGCTGTGTCACAATGAATTCTGAGGTGTGTAGAAACATCTGATCTGCTCAAGTTCCAGTAAATGTCAAACTCACTGGACGATGCTTCATTCTCCAACGATATAATGAGCCAAATATACTGCTGAGGCCACACAGGAGTTTATCAAAGCTACAAAATGGAAAATTCTTGAACAGCCAAACCAGTCACCCAAATTTAAATACAATTGAGCAGGCCTTCTATATACTGAAGAGAAAACGTAATAGGACAAGATCCCCCCGAAACAAGCAGGAGCTGAAGATGGCTGCATTAGAGGCTTGGCAGAGCATCACCAGAGAAGACCCTCAGCACCGGGTGACGTCTGTGAGTCTCAGACTTCAAGCAATCATTGCATGCAAGGGATATGCGACAAAGTCCTAAATATAACGGCTTTAACAGACCTGCCATTGCTGTGTGCCTAACATTAAGGTGCCCTGAAATGGGGGGACACAGTGGTGCGGCCTGAATGTCTGCAAACCCCCTTAAATGAAGTCGTCAGTGTGCACTTTAATCACAAGCCTGAAATGGTTGGTTTGTCATTTTAAACTGTGGAGCAGAAGGAGAAAATTAAAGAAAAGTGTGGAGGTCTAAATGGAGGTCCTTTGAAATAGTGTCTTTCTTTCTTTTTTCCAGCCTTTTCTAAGCATTATAGAAATATAATATTTGAACCTTTCTTTTTCTTTCTATTTCTTTTTCTTTCTTTCAGCCTTTTCTAAGCATTATAGAAATATAATATTCTAACCTTTCTTTCTTTCTTTTTCTTTCTTTCTTTCTTTAAGCCTTTTCTAAGAATTATATAAATATAATTTAACCTTTCTTTCTTTCTTTCTTTCTTTCTTTCTTTCTTTCTTTCTTTCTTTCTTTCTTTCAGCCTTTTCTATAGAAATATAATATTTTAACCTTTCTTTCTCTTTCTTTCTTTCTTTCTTTCTTTCTTTCTTTCTTTCTTTCAGCCTTTTCTAAGCATTATAGGAATATAATATTTTAACCTTTCTTTCTTTCTTTCTTTAAGCCTTTTCTAAGAATTATATAAATATAATTTAACCTTTCTTTCTTTCTTTCTCTGACAGATCAGCAAATCTCAACCATTAGCAGTTAAAAGCTTTAAAGAAAGCTTAGCAATAAAAATGTGAAAGTTGAGACTGGGAAAGACTAAACAAAAAAATAAATGAATGTAATGGAATGAGAACGACTTTCTGGGATTGTGTTCAAAATCAATCTGGAATGAATGGAAAATCTAAAATGCTGGCATGACTTGGCTCCCCACAAAAAAAAAAGAAAAAGCACAGATCAGCAACTTTTGGAAGAGACCACTTGGAAAAATAAAAAAAATTATATTTTTTTCCAGATGTGTCACTTTGTTGAAGATGGAATTCATTCATTCTCTTTCTTTTTTCCCCTCTGTCTGTTACTTGGCTACATGGGTGGTGCAATCATTGATCTGAGTTGTACTTGCTGCAGAGAGAAAATGTAATTCTGTGCTGCTGCCAGCCGGGGGCATAGTTGAGTAAGAGGAATGCCTCCGAGCATGCAGGACTTGACAAAATTCCAACAAAATAAAACTGACACACATCATAGAGGCAAGAGTTTAACAAATGTATGTTTTCTTCAAATACCATAAAAATTAAAATAGCCTAACATTTCTTATTCTCCTGATCTCCGTTTATCCAACAATTTTCTGACACCATGACATATGTTAGGTGCATTAATTCTACATTCATTAATCACCCCAAAACATTTTCAAATGGCATTGCTCCAGGGAGTCAGAGCCTGTAAAAGCAGCATCAGATGGAAGGTGGAAACCAGTCCTGGATATGATGCATGTGTTCACACACCCAGACACGCTCATATGTGAACAGGTGGACAGTCACCGGCAGTCAGCCTGAATAATAATTGACTCTCCTTTCAACAGAAAAGATAACAGTGGTATGTCTTTCATTTCCTAGGAACATCTGAGTACTGCGGTGTTTTCTGAGCAAAGATTTTTAGTGACACAGTATTTAGTTGTATGAAATTAAATCAAATGTGAAAAACTGGCTGTACACAAATGTGTGTCCCCTTGTCATTGTGCTGATTTGAATGCCTGTCACTGCTCAATGCTGATTACTTGGTTGGATGAGCTCGTTAAGCCTTGAACGTCATAGACAGGAGTGTCCAATCATGAGTGGTAAAAGGTATTTAAGGTGGTCAATTACAAGTTGTGCTTCATTCCCTTTGACTCTCCTCTGAAGAGTGACAGACAGCATGGGATCCTCAAAGTAACTCTCCAAAGATCTGAAAACAAAGATTGTTGAGTCTCGTGGTTTAGGGGAAGGCGACAGAAAGCCATCTCAGAGGTTTAAACTGTCAGTTTCAACTGTAAGGAATGGAATCAGGAAATGGAAGGCCACAGGCACAGTTGCTGTTAAACCAACTCAGCAGGTCTGGCAGGCCAAGAAAAATACAGGAGTGGCATATGCGCAAGATTGTAGGAACAGACAACCCACAGATCACCTCCAAAGACCTGCAAGAACATCTCGCTGCAGATGGTGTATCTGTACATCGTTCTACAATTCAGAACATCTGTATGGCAGGGTGATGAGAGAGTGCCCTTTCTGCACTCGCACCACAAACAGAGTCACTTGTTGTATGCCAATGCTCATTTAGACAAGCCAGATTAATTTTGGAACAAAGGGCTTTGGACTAATGAGACAAAAATGGAGTTATCTGGTCAAAACAAAAAGCGCTTTGCATGGCAGAAGAAGAACACCACATTCCAAGAAAAACACCTGCTACCTCCTGTCAAATTTGGTGGAGGGTCCATCATGCTGTGGGGCTGTGTGGCGAGTTCAGGGACAGTGGCCTTTGTTAAAGTCGAGGGTCGGATGAATTCAACCCAATATCAACAAATTCTTCAGGATAATGTTCAAGCATCAGTCACAAAGTTGAAGTTACGCAGGGGTTGGATATTCCAACAAGACAATGACCCAAAACACAGTTTGGAAATCTACAAAGGCATTCATGCAGAGGGAGAAGTCCAATGTTCTGGAATGGACGTCACAGTCCCCTGACTTGAATATCATCGAAAATCTATGGGATGATTTGAAGCAGGCTGTCCATCAAATTGAACTGAACTGGAGAGATTTTGTATGAAGAATGGTCAGAAATACCTCCATCCAGAATCCAGACACTCATCACAGACTATAGGAGGACAGCGTCGAGAGGCTCAAAGGAGCAAAAGGAGGCTCAACTAAGTATTGATGTCATATCTCTGTTGGGGTGCCCACATTTATGCACCTGTCTAATTTTGTTATGATGCATGTTGCATATTTTCTGTTAATCCAATAAACTTAATGTCACTGTTGAAATCCTACTGTTTCCATAAGGCATGTCGTATATTAAAAGGAAGTTGCTACTTTGAAAGCTCAGCCAATGAGAAACAAAAATCCAAAGAATTAAGAGGGGTTCCCATACTTTTTCATATGACTATACAGGTGTATTGTTGCCGGTGTAAAGGAACCCCTCAGTTGTGTTTCCTGACAAACTTCTGTGGAATTTGTTATCTGAAAGTCCTCGGTGGTCTTGTGCCATGGAGAAGAATGTTCGGCATTGTTCTTAATGACACTCAGTCCTCTTTTAATCCTCTCCTTCAACTGCTACCTCGTAACTGATCCTGCCCTTTTAATTAGCTTGTAGAGTCGTTGTGAAGTGATGTTACCAGCACAACACACCACATTGGCCATCACAAAGTTGTAGAAGATGTGAAGGATGTCACTAACCACATTATAGGAATGGAGTCCCCTAAGGAAGAAGAGTCTGCTCTGCCCTTTCTTATATAGTTTCTCTGTCGTATGCGACCAGTCTAACTTGTCATTGATGAGGACCCCCAAATACTTGTAGGAGCGTCCCACCACTACATCAACTTACTGAATAGAGACTGGGCACAGAGGCTCTTTAGTGCGATGACAGTCAATAAGCAGTTCTTTGCTTTTGCTGATGTTAAGGTGCAGACAGTTCTCTTTGCCTCAAGAAAACAGAAGCTGTACACGCTGGAAATACTCCATAGTGAAACATTCTCAAACTCACTTCACCCGGCTCAGAATCGTGACGTCTAATTTGTCAGTCCTCAGTACGACCCTGGGTGGGACATCACACACACACACACAGAGTCACATTTACAAAAGGCCAATTTAGGCCAAACACAGTATTGCTTTATCAAGTGGGAGTAAAACTGGAGTACCCAGAGTACCCTATCTCGACTGTTACCACCCCTACGTGTGACACTGGGCACACTCAATTCCATACCCACCCCGGATCCGACATACTGCATGTCTTTGAACAGTGAGAGGAAGCAGCGGTGCTTAGGAGAAACCCACCGAAACACATGGGGCAACTTTCAAATTCTGTAATTAAAACCCCAAAGTCAGGAACTGAACTGGAGTTTAGGGATGTTGTCTGTAAAATTGTGATAACGGAGGGATGAACATTTCCTACCCCATGATAAAACTAGAGTTATTTGGCGACACTTAATTTTCTGACTCAGGGATAATGGAGAACATGAAAACTCCAATGAACTGGGATGAAAGGTCTGGATCCAAGTGGTGGCAGCCACAACCACTGCACCACTGTCCTACACACACTCCAAACATTAATATTTAAAAATAACTGAATGTGGTATCACCCACATCATCAACAGTATGGACAGTCTGGTAGGCACTTCACAGTTTGTAGGCACCTTGTAGTTCTCCAAAGCCTCTGATTTTATTACTGGGGCAAAGGAACTTATTCCAGGTGCAAGCTAGGACCTAATCCCAGAGCCAATCCATCATATGCACCAGTGATATTTAAGGAGTAAATTATCCATCCATTATTAGTAAGAATCCTGGTTAGTAAGAATTGAAGGATGTGTTTAAAAAATGAATTCCACTCTTTAGTAGGGGGTGTTGCCCTCTAGTGGCAATAATACTGGACTACAATTAACAAGGCTGTCTGTTCAATGTGCACTACAGTCTCACTCGTGTGCTCTTCGACAAGCTGTTTCATGTGTCGGGGCTACTATTGTACATTTATGAAAAAAGTAATTACTGTAGCTTTTTTCTATGGAATGTGAAAAAGTAAGTGCACCCCTGTGATAGAAGTGAGGTACAGTTGTGTTTGGAAGTTTGTGAACCCTTTAGAATTTTCTACATTTCTGCATAAATATGACCTAAAGCATCATCAGATTTTCACTCAAGTCCTAAAAGTAGATAAAGAGAAACCAGTTAAACAAATGAGACAAAAATATTATACTTGGTCATTTATTTATTGAGGAAAATGATCGAATATTACATATTTGTGAGTGGCAAAAGTATGTGAACCTCTAGAATGATCAGTTAGTTTGAAGGTGAAATTCGAGTCCGGTGTTTTCAATCAATGGGATGCCAATCAGGTGTGAGTGGGCACCCTGTGTTATTTAAAGAACAGGGATCTATCAAAGTCTGCTCTTCACAACACATGTTTGTGGAAGTGTATCATGGCACAAACAAAGGAGATTTCTGAGGACCTCACAAAAAGAGTTGTTGATGCTCATCAGGCTGGAAAAGGTTACCAAACCATCTCTAAAGAGTTTGGACTCCACCAATCCACAGTCAGACAGATTGTGTACAAATGGAGGAAATTCAAGACCATTGTTACCCTCCCCAGGAGTGGTCGACCAACAAAGATCACTCCAAGAGCAAGGCACACGTGTAATAGTCGGCGAGGTCACAAAGGACCCCAGGGTAACTTCTAAGCAGCTGAAGGCCTCTCTCACATTGGCTAATGTTCATGTTCATGAGTCCACCATCAGGAGAACACTGAACAACAATGGTGTGCATGGCAGGGTTGCAAGGAGAAAGCCACTGCTCTCCAAAGAAAACATTGCTGCTCGTCTGCAGTTTGCTAAAGATCATGTGGACAAACCAGAAGGCTATTGGAAGAATGTTTTGTGGACGGATGAGACCAAAATAGAACTTTTTGGTTTAAATGAAAAGTGTTGTGTTTGGAGAAAGGAAAACACTGCATTCCAGCATAAGAACCTTATCCCATCTGTGAAACATGGTGGTGGTAGTATCATGGTTTGGGCCTGCTTTGCTGCATCTGGGCCAGGACGGCTTGCCTTCATTGATGGAACAATGAATTCTGAATTATATCAGAGAATTCTAAAGGAAAATGTCAGGACATCTGATCATGAGCTGAATCTCAAGAGACGGTGGGTCATGCAGCAAGACAACAACCCTAAGCACACAAGTCGTTCTACCAAAGAATGGTTAAAGAAGAATAAAGTGAATGTTTTCGAATGGCCAAGTCAAAGTCCTGACCTTAATCCAATCGAAATGTTGTGGAAGGACCTGAAGCGAGCATTTCATGTGAGGAAACCCACCAACATCTCAGAGTTGAAGCTGTTCTGTACGGAGGAATGGGCTCAAATTCCACCAAGCCGGTGAGCAGGAATGATCAGAAGTTACCGGAAATGTTTAGTAAAGGGGGTCACACCAGATACTGAAAGCAAAGGTTCACATACTTTTGCCACTCACAAATATGTAATATTCGATCATTTTCCTTAATAAATAAATGACCAAGTATAATATTTTTGTCTCATTTGTTTAACTGGTTTCTCTTTATCTACTTTTAGGACTTGAGTGAAAATCTGATGATGTTTTAGGTCATATTTATGCAGAAATATAGAAAATTCTAAAGGGTTCACAAACTTTCAAGCACCACTGTATGTGGCAGGTGGGCGAGTTTTTTAATATATAATTAACTCCAATTGCCACACTTGCATCTTTGGGTGGGGGTGTGGTAGCGTGGTAACAGCAGTTCCCATGTGCACTATTGGAGCAGACGGCTGCAGGGGTTGCCAGCTCCAGTCCTGGAGGACCCCCTGTGGCTGCAGGTTTTCATTCTAACCCTTTTCTTAATCAGTGCCCTGTTTTTGATGATAATTAACTTCTTTTCAATTAAATTTATTTGACTTGCTCTTGAAGACTCAGACCCCACAATTGTTTCTTTTTCCTTAATTAGCAGCCAAACAATAATGAGATACAAAATGAGCCAAAACAACTGGTGTCCATCATACAATATCTGAAAATAAAGAAAGATGAAGGTCTCAGGAATGTCAATCTGCTCAGGTCCCCAAAACGTAACATGGCTCTTAGAAAGAGAACATCAACAATTTCAGAAATGTCTGCTAATACAACACGAGAGCAGCAACAAGCCACGAAATTAAAGATGATGTTTAATTAACGACAAGACTGGGCGCCTCATTAAGCAGCTGGTTGGAGTGAAATTGGTTGGAGTTTGAGGCCCTGACTTAGGTGGTCTTCTGTTGGCTCCCTCACTTCACATTTCATTTCCGTTTAAGGTAAGAAATGAAGCAATTCAGAGGAACGATGAAGAAATTCAGGGGAACAAATCTTAAAAAAGCAATTCAATTAAAATGAATTCACAAGAAGTTCATTACCAGCAAAAACAGGGCACGCATTAAAAAAAGTGTTAGAATGAAAACCTGCAGCCATGGTGGTCTTCCCAGACCAGAGTTGGTGACCCCGTCCTAAACCTTCTCTAACCAGTACAGTCAGGGGGAACTGCAGCCTATCTTGGCTATAGTCATTGTAACCAGTAGGGGCCGCCACTGAACCCCTAATCCCAGATCTAATAACACTAAACACAGTTATGGGTTCAAATGGTAGATTTGTTACTCCAACATGCACACAAACATTGAAACACAGCCCAAAACCACTCAAGCAATAAAGCTTTTAGTCTCCTTCCACCTCCAGTTGAGCGTTGTCCTCTGCCTTTAAAGTCGACCTGGGAACTGCTTCCAATATCCTGTCTCAAAAGCACTTCCAGGTCATACACGAACCAGGCAAGTCTTCCCCTGGCTGTGCCCTTTGAAGGTTCCCGACAGAGCTGCGCCTCCAGATTCCAACTCCCATGCCACCCTGCGAGTGTCCTAAAGTGGATCAGACATGAGCAACACTGCCACCTGTTGTTGGAGGAAATGAGCTGCTCCCTTTTGCTTGCTCCTTTCATTATGGCCTCCTAACCGGGCATGAATCCTTTCTTTATCCCAGTCAGGATGCCTGTTCTTCCTTCCTGGTACTTACACCATCCATACAATGTGACAGTGGGCACATTCACCTCCATGCATACATTACCTAATGGTGAGAAGCAACTTGTGTGCTTAGGGGAGACCCCCTTGAACATGGAGGTAACTTTCAAACTAACTAAGGCACCCCAGCTAGGAGCTGCACTGGAGTTCAGGGATGGCATCCATATAATTAAAAAAACTGTGAATTGGCATAAGCCGCCCTAACTCTGTGTGTCCATAAGGAATGTAATGGTTTACTATATGAGGTACAAGTACATAAAAAAAATAAATAAACTGTTGTGTCAGGGCGGCATGGTGGCGCAGTGGGTAGCGCTGCTGCCTCATAGTAAGGGGACCTGGGTTCGCTTCCTGGGTCCTCCCTGAGTGGAGTTTGCATGTTGTCTGCGTGGGTTTCCTCCCGCAGTCCAAAGATATGCAGGTTGGGTGCATTGGCGATCCTAAATTGTCCCTAGTGTGTGTGTGTGTGTGCCCTAAGGTGGGCTGGTGCCCTGCCCAGGGATTTGTTCCTGCCTTGTGCCCTGTGCTGGCTGGGATTGGCTCCAGCAGACCCTCGTGACCCTGTGTTAGGATATAGCAGGTTGGACACTGACTGTTGTGTTTATAATATTTAATAAATGATTTGATTTATTATTTAATAGGCATTCACAAGAAGTTGTTCATATGATGCCCTGTTCTATTTTTTTTTGTTTCTGGAAAGGTATGCTACAGTATTTTGTTTTTTGTTAAGAATTTAAAAGATTAAAAATCAGAATGTTTTTATTGTGCAAGACTATGTGTATTGTAAATATTTTTTCCTGGTGAATTCTGAATAATATATTGTAAACAGTTTTATATGTAATACGTTTATTATGTTATGAAAGAAGGGAGACTCATGGTGGGTGCTGAGGGGACATTAATGAGAAGCTGCTCATTTGTCATCCTGTTCATTTTTTTTTTTTGTTTCTGGAAAGGGAAAGAAAATAAACTTGTGTTTTAGCCTCTATGTGCCCTAGTCAACTTCTTTCTGACACAATGTGGACGGATTACAGTCAGGCACACAAACACCCAGACAGCACACTGGGAAACTGTACTCCCTTTGGGCAGCTCTGTTTGGGTTCCATGGGTGCTCACGGCGGGTCCCACGAAGGGAAGCTGCAGAAATTTGTTGCCAATACACTGACATTCTTTTGACTGACCCAAAACTGCTTACCAGAAGTACGCTACCCCCAATGTCTGGCATAAAAGGGGGCTCCTTATGTCATTCAGGGAGTTGGAGTCGGGAGGAAGAGGACAAGGAGGAGAACACTTGCTGGAGGAGGTTTGGGAGAAAGAGGAAGGAAAGATTTGAGACTTGTGTACTAAAGGTAAAAACTTCAAATAAAAGGTTATTTGAGCCCATGACTGATGTTTTTGGGTAGTTGTGTCGAGTGTTAGGGGGGGTGGCCCACGATACCCTCTACTGGCCTACATAGCCTTTGCCAGGCTTAGTGAACTGATAATACTAATACTAATACTAGAGGGTGGTCCAGATCTAATTATGCAGATCCAGATCGTCTGGATGACTTTGATTTATGCGGGGGCGATTCCAGTTCGGCTCAAAGACGATTCTTCATGTCGTCAGTTTGCACACTTCTTGATGGTCTGGGATTATTCTGTTGATTTTCTATGTACTAAACTTAATAAGTTATAGCGTAATGAAAATAATATAATAATTCCATACAATGTATACTGTGTTTTTAAAACTACTCAAAGTGCTACCACATAGGTAGATGATGATGATAATACTAATACTACTACTACTACTAATAATAATAATAATACTAATAATAATATTAATACTAATAATTCCATACAATGTATACTGTGCTTTTAAAACTACTCAAAGTACTACCACATAGATAGATGATGATGATAATACTAATACTATTACTACTAATAATACTAATAATACTACTACTACTAATAATAATTCCATACAATGTATACTGTGCTTTTAAAACTACTCAAAGTGCTACAACATAGGTAGATGATGATGATAATACTAATACTAATACTAATACTAATAATAATACTAATAATACTAATAATTCCATACAATGTATACTGTGCTTTTAAAACTACTCAAAGTACTACCACATAGATAGATGATGATGATAATACTAATACTAATACTACTACTACTAATAATAATAATAATACTAATAATAATAATAATAATTCCATACAATGTATACTGTGCTTTTAAAGCTACTCAAAGTGCTACAACATAGGTAGATGATGATGATAATACTAATACTACTAATAATAATAATAACAATACTAATAATACTAATAATTCCATACAATGTATGATGTGCTTTTAAAATTACTCAAAGTGCTACCACATAGGTAGATGATGATGATAATACTAATACTACTACTACTACTACTAATAATAATAATACTAATAATACTAATAATAATATTAATACTAATAATTCCATACAATGTATACTGTGCTTTTAAAACTACTCAAAGTGCTACAACATAGGTAGATGATGATGATAATACTAATACTAATACTACTACTAATAATAATAATAATACTAATAATACTAATAATAATATTAATACTAATAATTCCATACAATGTATACTGTGCTTTTAAAGCTACTCAAACTGCTACCACATAGGTAGATGATGATGATAATACTAATACTAATACTATTACTACTAATAATACTACTACTTCTAATAATAATAATTCCATACAATGTATACTGCGCTTTTAAAGATACTCAAAGTGCTAC
Organism: Polypterus bichir lapradei; assembly: GCA_026402145.1. NCBI lineage: Eukaryota > Metazoa > Chordata > Cladistia > Polypteriformes > Polypteridae > Polypterus > Polypterus bichir. The sequence continues at coordinate 120,399,541 of JANRMT010062806.1, read as the reverse complement.
CACATAGGTAGATGATGATGATAATACTAAAACTAATACTACTACTACTACTACTACTACTACTACTAATAATAATAATAATAA
>JANRMT010062806.1:120331445-120381397 GCA_026402145.1 Polypterus bichir lapradei | reverse complement strand
ACCCGTGGTCACCGCCAGGGGGCATCCCAATGCCCTTGGGGACCCTGGACCTCAGCAATTCCGCCACACCAGGAAGTGCTGGGGGGAAGAGAAGCAGGGACACCCGGAGAGCTTCCGGGAGAACAGCCGGCACTTCCTCCACACTGGGGCGTGTCCAGGGAGGAGTGTCGGGAAACACCTGGAGCTCATCCGGGATGAAATAAAAGGGGCCGTCTCCCTTCATTCGAGGCTGGAGTCGGGTGGAAGCAGGACAAAGCAAGAGAGGAGAGTGGAGGCGGCCCGAAGAGAAGGCATTGTGTGGCCAGGACTGTGTTGGGGTTTGTGTATGTGCACTTTTGGACTTATAAATTTTGTATATAATGTAAATAAATGTGTGGTGGTGGGATTGCAACATGTCTGCCTGTCTGTGTCCGGGCCGCGTCCACAATATATATATATACACCCTGTGGTGGGCTAGCGCCCTGCCCGGGGTGTGTTTCCTGCCTTGCGCCCTGTGTTGGCTGGGATTGGCTCCAGCAGACCCCCGTGACCCTGTAGTTAGGATATAGCAGGTTGGACAATGGATGGACGAATATATACCGGTATATGTATTTGCTATTAAGTCGCTAAAATGCATTTACCTTAGTGAATAATAAAATAACAGCTTCAGCCTTTATGCATAAGCACAGAAGATCAAATATGAAACCTCGAGCACAAACTCAGCTGGTAAAGTTGGGATTCTTTTAACAATTACCTGGTCACTTGCTATGTGCAATTTAAACAGTGGACACTGGGAGAACATACAAAGTCCACACAAGGAGGAACTGGAGATGAGAACCTTTGTCTTCTGGTCTTCTTAATGCAAGGCAGCAGTGCTACCACTGCGCACTGACAGACCTTCCCTGCTCGTCATTCTCCTCCTACTGACTCCTTAATCCTGCAGTCCTGATGCTGACGCTGTTGTCTGTCCATCAGTTCTTGGTGCCCATTGACTTCCTGTGAACATTTAGCTGATTGCGTTCTTATTGTGATTTGACGTGAAAGCATTTAAAAGCTCCCTCAGGACACTCAGCATTTCCCTGTGATGTGTTTTACATTTGGTGCTGCTTTGTGCTCAATTTTCATTTACGTAGGTACGTTAACTTGGTGGTCAACTTCCACACTTTAAGATTAGCACACACACACAGATTAACACCCTGCAATGTTCCACATAAGACCCCCTTCACATAAGTGCTTATAAGTGTGATGCCCAATGCCTGTCCCTCTTAGTACTCCGCACAGGTACTCACTATCACCAACACTAACTGTTGTGGCATTGGAGCCCCAAAGCATGTAGTCCCAAAAAGCACTTCCAAAAATGCCCACTTGACGGGAAACAAGGGCAAACACAGAACTGCATAAAAATAAAAAAGTTTTATTTCCACAAAATGGCTCTGTCTAGCATTGAAGCTCTGCAGAGCACAAAAGTCATAGAGTATTTACCTAAATAATAAGGCAAACTAAGTCCCAAAGAATCATAAATCCAAATTGAGGTCAAAACACCGGGCAGGAGGTCAAAAATCCAAAAATATCAAAAAGCACAACAGAAACTCACTGAAACTCCTCAGGACATTTGAAATGAACCACCAAGACCGTCCGGATTTATAGGCCAGAGTGCCGGTCCTGGCAGTAATTGGCAGGTGGACCCACCTTTTGGGGGACCACTTATACAAAACCGAGGCATTGATCACCTTCTTCTTCCTCTTCTTCACCTTCTTTTCCCACTTCTACATGGGGTCGATGTGCCTGATCAGCCTTCTCCATTCAGCTTGGTCGTGCACCTCCTCACCAGTCAGACTCTTTTCTATCAGATTTTCTTTTGCTTTTTCCATCCACTCCTCCACATTGGCCTCCTTCACTTTCTCATGCCCTGGACTTCCACTCCCATCAGTCTTTTCCCCACATATTCATTGTTTCTCCTCAACACAAGTCCACACCACTTCACTCTACTTTCCAGTTCTTTATTAGATACTCTGTCTCTCCCACTTTCGTTGCACATCTGATCGTCTTGTCACAAGCAAACGCTTAGGAGGCAGCCAACAAGCCCTAAGGTGAGCGAATTCTCGTGAGATAAAGGTTTAATATCAGGCATTAATGCCTCTCTTCTTCTCTCACCAGAACTACTGAAGAAAAATAATGGAATACAATTTCGGATCCACAAAATGGCGTTCTAGACAAGACATTACTTCCACTTCCAGCTCATTCTGGTGATGTCACTTTTCCAGTCCCCATATGATGACATCACTTTTTCCGGTCCCCATATGATGACATCACTTCCGACTCAGCATGATGACATCAGTTCTGGTCCCCACACGATGATGTAACTTCCGGTCTCAGATTGATGACGTCACATCCGCCTTTGCCGCTGTGACGTCATTTCCACTCATACTTCCTTCCAGTCACCATTTTGTGTATAAAAAGCACCAACTTACTGCTATGTGTTGTCAAAGGTCTCTGAGTTTTGATCAATATTTCTTCAATTTTTTGCCAAGTCCACTGGACATTATACGGGGCAATTCCCCCAACTCTTTTTCAGTCTGCAAGTCTCCTTATTTTACTATAGTTTCATTTCTTTTTCTGTCCACACCTCCATCTCATCCTTCACATTTCTGTCACATTTAACTTCTTCTCTTGTGCTAACTTTACTGTCCATGTCTCAGCTATGTAGATAATTGTTGGTCCTACCTCTGTCTTAGAAAACCTCATCTTCAACCTTTGCCTTAATTCTTCAATCACATAATACTCTCGATCCCTTCTTCTAATTGTTCCATGCACACTGCACTTTATGGGTTATCTCTGCATCTAAATCTACATCTTGCGTTACCACTTCTTCATCTTCTAAGTGGAGTCAATGGGTCTGATTAACCTTCTCCTTACAGCTCCCCAGTCAGACCCTTAATCTTCAGATCTTCTTTTACTTTATCCATCCACCTCTGCTTTGGCCTCCCTTGCTTTCTAATCCCCTGGACTTCCACTCCCATCACTCTTTTGCCCGCATATTCATGGTTTCTCCTCATTACATGTCTATACCACTTAACCCTATACTTTCTTCGATTTCTCTCCCACGTTTGTCGTACCTCTGATTGCCGCATTTCTTATTCTGTCCTTTTTTTTTAACCACCTAGGGATCAGTTCCAGCAATCAGAAGGTTTCTGGTTCAAATCCCGTAACCACAAGAAGTGACTCTACTCCATTGGGCCCTTGAGCAATACCCTTAACCTGCAAATGCTCCATCCTGGGCATGACGTTGATCTGCATCCAGCCCTGTAAGCAAGTCTTCCTGTAAGCAAGCAACTTGGGGATTGGTGGCAGGATTAGCACTCCAGCCACTGTAAAAAAACCTCACACTGTTCCAGTGCGGTGCTGAGATGTCACCTGTTGCACAGCTGCACTCGGATCTCAATCCAGGTGGGTTGCAGTGTGGTGGGTGCGGCAACGAGCTGTAATCAGCGCATACTCCTCACTACCTCACACATATCCTGGGCAATCCTCACACATTTCTCTGGTCTTCCTTTCTCTCAATACATCCATAACCAGATCAAAGAGGTAAGAACTTCAAGCAGATCTCTGGTGCAGACCTCCTCTAACTGTGGTCTCCTCTGTTACCCCAACACTGCTTTTAACCCTTGTCCTCACTCCATCACACATATCCTGAACAATCCTCACACACTTCTTTGGTCCTCTTTTCCCTCTCATGCCCCTCCAGACCTCTTAAATCATCTTGCCCCATCCTATATTTTGTAATGCCTGTCCCCTTACACTCCTAAGTCAGATCTTCAAATGCAGGTCTGGTTATAATTCAAAGAGCCAACCCAAAACGATGAGGTGAGGCGGCCATTTGCGAGATCGGGTCGCGGGGGCAGCAGCTTGAACAGAGAGGCCCAGACTCCCCTCTCCCTGGCCACTACTTCTAGCTCTTCCGGGAGAATCCCAAGGCGTTCCCAGGCCAGCTGGGAGACATAGTCCCTCCAGCGTGTCCTGGGTCTTCCCCGGGGCCTCCTCCCGGTTGGACGTGCCCAGAACTCCTCACCAGGGAGGTGTCCAGGAGGCATTCTGATCAGATGCCCAAGCCACGTCATCTGACTCTGCTCGATGCGGAGGAGCAGTGGCTCTACTCTGAGTCCCTCCTAGATGACTGAGCTTCTCGCCCTATCTTTAAGTGAAAGCCCAGACACGCTGCAGAGGAAACTCATTTCAGCTACTTGTACTCGCCAGGTTAATACTGTAGAATGATTTAAAAAACTGCTAAAAACACGTTAGTTTAAAGTGGCTTTCTCGTAGCTACATTTTATTTGTATCCCTGTTAGTCTATATGGACACTGAATTATCATTTTCCTCTCGGTTCTATAATTCTCTGGTAATCTCCACTACTCTCTGCTCTGTTCTTCTATAGTGGCGATCTGCTCCAACACCACCACCTGATCAAGGCACCACGCTGCCCCCTGTGTTTATATATATATTGAATGGCAGGTGTCCCAGATGTCCACATGACCAACATCATCAATTTCTTCCATGTGATGCCTCAAAACCATTAGGATTGGTTTAGAACATCTATGTTAGGTAGAATGGCCAGTGGGGGCTGAGCTTCTTTTTGGCCTTGGAACCCCTGCAGATTTTTTTTTATTTTTTCTCCAGCCTAACTAGAGTTTATTTTTGTTTTTATCTGTCATCCTGAACATCCGACCTTACCTTTTTCATTGTTACATCTTCTTATATAATATGCTACCGTGGCTGTCCGTTTGTCTGTCCAGGATTTTAAATCACCTGTAGCTCGCAAACTGTTTGACCTCTTGACCTGAAATTTGGTACACATATACAACGTAACATCTGCTATCCACTTTTGGGATGATGATTGACCTCCAAGGTTATTCCTCTTTTTATTTGTATTTTATTTTATTTTAGGCAGCAGGGCAGCTGTGTGGTGCATATATATGGGTGCCGTTCTCATTCCTTACCACCTTCACCATCCCTTCCCCTACCTCGTCATATCTTAAATCATTCTTGAGGCCGACTGAAGCCTTATTTAAAGAAAACGTACTAAGCAATTGAAACACAAACACTGACCAGTTTTAACGTGAAAAGATGTCGATGAAAGAAGAGAAGAAGCAGGCCACTAGGGTGGAGTAAAGAAGAGCTGCTCATGAAGGATCAAGCACATCAACCTCTGAGCAAACGAATGCAGAAAAAGAGAATGAAAACTAGGAATGCTCAAGTCAAGTGTATTCCCGTTACTGTACTGTATAATATTATTGTTTAATCGTGTTTTTTTTTTCTTTGTACCCTCCCCACCATAACCCATCATCTATGGAGACAAGGAACGAAACTTTAGATTCGTCAATAATTTCGATCTCCATTTTAGAGTACCCGTATACCGAAAACATTGATATCTCAATGATGGGTGTGTGTCTTTCTTTTGACAGTCTAGAGCTAAAACGGCTGGACAGAATAATACCAAACTCAAAACTTAAGCCTCTTATGAGGTGACGATGTGCTGATTAGTTTTTGAGTGAAATCGTGCAAGAGAAAGAGACACTCCCTTAAATGCCATATTTCTGCAATTAATTATGAATTATTCTTGTCAACTGCTGTCATAATGACCCATCAGAGTGGTAAATAATTACTGAAATGTTATAGAACAGTTCGGGTAACTTGGTTCCTAGGTCACCAAGGGGGCCTTCAAACCTTTCCCAGTTACACCAGTTCTGTCTGAAGGAATAAGCCAAAATTCTAGCAATTATAAGCAGCTTGTGGAAGGAGGCCCAAAATGTTTGTCTCAAGTGAAACAATTTAAAAGCAATGCCACCAAATATGAAGAAAGTGTATGTAAACTTGTGACCCATTAGAATTGTGATATAGTCGATAAAAAGTGAAATACTCTGCGGTCAGTGAACATTGTTGGAAAAAATTACTCCTGCCCTCACAAATTAGACGTGTTAAACGATATGCCAAATTTATAGTTTGTCAGTATAAAATCTGTGGTGGGCTCATAAAGTGAGTTTATAGAATTCACCCCAAGTGTATGAAAACTTCTGATTTCAACTGTATGTCATCACCGTTCTTATCCCTTTAGACAAATCATATTTATGTTAATGTGCACACGAGAGATTCTGGGACCTGTGACATTCCACATTTTTGTCCTTGTAATAAAATGACTTGCTTCACTCGCCAACCCCCAGGCGGTTGTTACATGGTGGCCACTTCGCGGCCCTGCCACTAGCGTATAGGGAAGCAGATGTGCAATTTAAACAGTGTCACGCATGCGCGACTAGGAAGCCGCGGAGGGACCTTAAAACACCTCAAAAGATGTTCGCCGGCGGGGCGTGGCGGGGTACTAACCTTGTTTCTTTGTTTTCCAGAATGAAAGACGTTCCGCCATAAAGACTGACCGCAGTACGTCCACTTCCGCCCTTCCTCCGCCATCTTTCCTGACGTCAACGGTCCTATCATCCCTCACGCCTCCTTCCCAGCATTCCTTCACTTCCGGCTCCTCCCTTATAAAATGGCCGCCGACGCCTAGTATGGCGTCGCGCATAGGAAAGTTTAATTGTTTTTGTTGTGACCTGAAAATTTGTTGTTTACGGTGGATTGTAAACAATATAAGGGGCCGGAAAATTCCAAACCTTTTTGCTGTCTCCTTTTGACTCTTTTACAACAGATTGTTATTTTCATGGGAATTGTTACATATGCATAGTAGAACTAACTATTTTACATTACAGCAAGTAATTAACCATATTAAAAAATAGTAAAATGTAATAAATTGAAAGAAAATTATGTTTCACGTTGCGTTAGAGGTATTCGCTGCATCATACGTTTTCATTCTATTTGGCTTTGAAATTAACACGCAATTACTTTTTAAACTTACACTTTTACTGTATAACTTCAGTAAAAACAATATTTGGAATTACCTTTTCATCAATATTACATTGAATTTTGATTCCGTGTTTGGACTTACATCGCGACAACGCAACGTATAACTACCCACGAGTGAATATCGTTTCTTTCTCTCTAATAAATAAACCGACTTTTTCGAATGTTTGTCTCTGTGATTTGTTAATTGTCATAGCAAAAGCTATTCTAACGGGAAACGGTTAACATTTTAATACGAATGGCATATCAAGATCTCCTTCGGTGTGTAATGTTATCCGCGGAAGATGTACTACATTACCTTTCTTGTCGCCTGTTAAAATTTTACATGTCAGAATTGTTCGATCAATTTTCAATACAACTGATCTTGTTCTATTGCACAGCCCATCACTCAGACATAAATTATGCAATGACATTACGATACATCCTTCTTTCAACAGTAATTTGTGTGGTGGGAGACCGGACTGTGTTAACAGCTGTAGATATTCTACAGGATATTGTAAATTGTTGTTTTCATCTTCCTCGCCATCACCACCAACTATTTTAGCATAGACTATTGATACGCATTTAGCCAATTTGCTGTGTAACCGATCAACAATTTTCTCGTTAATTCATTTGACTTCATCGTTTCTCGTGTTAGGATTATCCGTGTGCTCATTTTTTCTGCTGATAACTCTTCGTGATAAAATTCTTCAATAAGATTTGGACATAATAAGTCTTCTTTAATTGGGAACTTAAAGTGAGGAAAATGTTAAAATGTATAAGAGTTGAGAGGGGAAGAAGTCCATTGGCAGGGATGTGGCCCCATCCATCACTTGTTGTGATGTCATTTTAAACCAGAACCAACCGACTGGGAAACAGTGTCTAAGAGGGGCAGATCTACCATTCGGGCATTCTGGGTGAACACTGGCAATGGGCCTTTTCACAAATGCCAAATTCCGCTTGATGAAATGATGGAAATTTGCAAATTAAATTGATTTAGCCAAAATCTCAACAAAATAATCATTTGACTTCATCGTTTCTCTGTGCTAGAATTGCCCATGTGCTCATTTCTTCTGTTGATAACCTTTCGGGATGAAATTCTTCAATAAGATCTGGACATAATAAGTCTTCTTTTATTGAGAACTTAAAGTGAGAGAAATATTAAAATTTATAAGAGCTGAGAGCGGAGGAACTGTGTCTGACAAAAGCATTCACACCAAAGAGAAGTGAGGGGAATCATGGGCGTGGGCCGTTAACCGGAAATGGCTGAGAGGGGGGCAGGACTTGAAAAAATCTCTTGGCAATAGTCTCGTCTCGTCTCAAGATTTTCTTTTATAATAGAGAGATTTATAATTTCTACCACACTATTTAAGGCCCAGACCCTTTAAATCAGGGCTGAGCAACGTTGATGGTCCTGGAGGGCCGCATTGGCTTCAGGTTTTTGTTCCAACCCAATTGCTTCATGAGAAATCATTCATTGCCGACGAAGCACTTATTGCTCAAGTGACATTTTTCTGCTTCATTTCAGTGGTTTCACTTGTTAAGATTTTCTATCCATCCATTATCCAACCCGCTATATCCTAACTACAGGGTCACGGGGGTCTGCTGGAGCCAATTGTTAAGATTTTGAACGCTTTAATTGCTTATTTTTGTCTTTAAAAGGTGTATTTAGTCAGTCAGTCATTGTCCAACCTGCTATATCCTAACACAGGGTCACGCTGGTGCAAATCCCATCCAGCACAGGGCAGGAACAAACCACCACAGGGGGCACAGTGATTGCCAATCCACCTAACCTGCATGTCTTTGGACTGTGGGAGGAAACCGACACAGACACGGGGAGAACATGCAAACTCCACGCAGGGAGGACCCGGGAAGCGAACCCAGCGCTCCTTACTGCAAGGCAGGAGCGCTACCCACTATGCCACTGTGCTGCTTCCAGTTGTTTTCATTGTTCCTTATTAGGAATAAGACACAAATGACAAAGAGACTAGCAGTTCTCCATCGAGCTTGTCTCCATTTCCACCCATGTGTATTCATCATTCACTATTTGGTTTAATGAAGGACTCAGAAGGAAACTGAAGAGAAAGAGAAAAACTGAAAATTATCTGTTTCAGGCTTCAAATCACTTGGCTGATGCATGTTATCACTAGAAAGCAAAAAACATCTATGATTTCAAAATGTTAATGTGAATTTCTTTATAGAGCACATGTAAAACAGCATCAGTAATGCTGTAGCCCAAGTGCTTTACAATAAACATAAATAAAATAAATTCAATAAAATACAATAAAAACACAATTTAAACCAGAAGTCAATTGAAACAAACAAATGACTAAAAGGAAGGAACCATCGGTATCACTGAAGGTCACGGAAAGTGAGAGAATAGAAATGTGTCTTCAATCACGTTTGAACAGTTCAATTGATGTAATTAGGTCATGAATTTCACAGGCGAAGTGCAGCAGCTGCAACAGCCCTGTCCCCCTTAGTTTTGCACTTAGTACAAGGGGCCACAAGAGACAACTGACCGGTAGATCTAACCTCTCTGGATGGCTGGTGTAAAACACACAATTCAGATAAACAGATGGGAGCTTACCCACATATTGATTTAAAAACCAGTGTGGACCACTAGGGGGCGCACCACCGCCCAAACCCAACACAGACAAACCTGGGACACAAGTTCAAGGCACACATTTTTTATTTTTATTTTTCTCATGTGGGAAACACCTTCCCCCATTTCCCAAAAGCACAACACAGTCCACAGCACAATGCAACTCTCTTCTTTCTCTTCTCTCCTTCCTCCACTAATCCTGGCAGGTTACGTCTTCTCCCACCTGACTCTCAGAGTAGTTGGTGGTGGCTACTTTTATAGGCACCCGGGAGTGCTTGAGGAGCTTGTTGACTCACTTCCGCCAGCACTTCCAGGTGTGGCAGAGGAGCTGCCCATAAGAGCTCAGCAGCAGCAGCAGCACCACCTGGCGGCACCCACAGAACCCAACTCTCCAACTCCCATGGAGCCCTGCAGGTGTCTGAAGCACCACTGCAACCCAGGGGGGCTGGCACCTAGCACTCCAGGGGAGGCAATGCTCTGGATGTGCTCCTTCCCCTGGGACGTTCTTAGGCATACGCGAACTATGCATCTGCGTAGGGCCCCAGCCATGAGGGGGGGCCCCGGTCCGGCCCTGACTTACAATTTTTTTTTTTTTTTTTGTCGGTCTGTGGGCCTGGGTCCCCTGGCACTGCAGCCGTCTGTGCCAGTCCCTCATGTCGTGTGTCACGATATCCTCCTCATCCTACAAATTATCATTCTTTTACGGACGTTTTATTAGAACACCTTCCTGAGCTACAGGGGGGCTCTGCCCCCCCCCGGACCCCCCCCCATCCAGGGACTGCACATTTCTGAACCATGTAGGGCCCCCAAACTGCTAAGAATGGCCCTGCCTCCCCGGGCTGGGCAAGAGCCCCGGCTGTACGCCACACCAACAACAAAATTTTTAAAAAATCAGTTTTAAAACCCATTATTTTAACATGGCTTTCTCAAATCTTCATCTTATTGTAACCCTGATATTCTGTATATGCATTTAATTATCATTTTGTTCATGGCTCTGCAATCCGTACTAATCCCTACTTTCTCTGCTGTTTTTTTTCCGGTTTTCTCTGGTGGCGATCTGTGCCACCACCACCTGATCAGGGTATCATGCAGTCCCTACATTGATGGATTGAAGTCTAGATGCACACGAGACCATCATCATGTAATTCTTCCATGGTGAAGCCTACAAATCTGAGGACTGATTGAGATAATTTATGTTAGGGGGGCTGGGTGGTCTTGTGGCCTCGGAACCCCTGCAGATTTTGTTTTTTCCCCAGCACTCTGGAGTTGTTTTTTTGTTTTTTCTGTCCTCCCTGGCCATTAATTTTTTCTATTGTGATAAATCAGTCACAAAGACAAGCATAAAGGTTTGGGGAATGGCCCCGTATAATGATTGTAGGTCATGATGATAAAGAAAACTTTTATCAGACATTCGACAAGCGTGTTAAGGTTCAGTCAGTTTATATATGATGGATACAGGAAATGACGGAAGCAGAAAGTGATGTCATCTGCAGGAACCGGAAGTGACGTCATCATGGCGGAGCCGGAAGTGACGTCATCTGCAGGAGCCGGAAGTGACGTCATCATGGTGGAACCAGAAGTGACGTCATCTGCAGGAGCCGAAAGTGACGCCATCTGTAGGAGCTGGAAGTGATGTCATTATGGTTGAGCCGGAAGAGATGTCATCTGCAGGAGCCGGAAGTGACGTCATCATGCCGAAGCCGGAAGTGATGTCATCTGTGGCAGCCGAAGTGACATCATTATGGTGGAGCCGGAGGTGACGTCATTTTCTGGAGACGGAAATGACGTCATCGTATTGGGATCTGAAGTGGATGGTGAACTGATTGAAATAGGGGTAGTTGTGGGTATTGAATGATTATTTTTCTTCCTTCAGGGTTCTGCAGGGTCAGAAAGAGAGGCATCAGTACCGTCATACAACTCCCCATCTTGTAGCCATTCACTTACCTCTGGACCTTTTGATTGCCTACTATTTGCACGTGTGTGACACTATGTTAATTAGTATTGCATAATTTTATTTTTATATTTGTATTATCTTGATATTTCCCTCTACTTACCCTTTACCTAGGGGTAAGTGTACTCATCAGATTCATTACCGGGTTGGTCTACCGCAACACACCTTAAGATTATCACACACTTACATACAGTAGATATACGCATACACACAGAAACTCAACAGTGCCCTATGAATGACACACACATGCTGATTAACCTCTAGCACTTTAAACCACACAAGTTCCTTAGGAACAACACAGCCTGTCACTCTCTCAGCACTTCAAGAGACTTACTTAGTATTGGCACAAACAACATACAATGTTTTAAATATATCTCAAACCTAAATATTACTTTTGGTCTCCAAGAAAATATTCAAACATACAAAGGCTCAGCATCCTTGACTATTGGCCATTTATTAGCCAAGAATTCCTAACTTTAAGTCCTGCTCCCTACCATTGGGTGAAGCTCTCATCCTCGGCCCTTGATAAACCTTGCAGCATGGAGTGTATGGCAAACCTCCAGCTGTACCAGGTGCTCAAAGAAATGTACCTTATTACTTCAATCACTCTAGACATGAAGATAAAGCATAGAAAGTTAAAATTAGCATGAGTCCCAAAAAGCACAATGAGACATGAAAAGGTCTTGGGCAGCCACCCGTATATTATATCCTGACTGCAAAGAAGTAAATTGGTCAGAGTTCGTTACTCACGCGAGTCCAAAACAGAACTGAATTGCCACCTTAAAATGGCGGCTTTTAAATACAAGCGGAGGAAGTGATGTCATCAGGGCCGGAACTGGATTTCCCGAGAATGGTCTATAAGGGATTGAGAGAGACAATTAGTGCTCCTCACTGCCTCCTAGTCAGGCATGGAATTACTATTATTCAGGCCCTTTAGTTGTCTCCTAATCGCATCCTAATCGTGACAACATGGTATTTATTACAGGAATAATAATAATAGTAGAACAAAGAATAATAGAAAATAGGACTGATAGTACAATCTGGACATATATATATATATAGTCTTTAGAAACAAATTACGAAAAAATAAAGATGACAAGGATGAATGTCACAGGCGGCTTGTGATCTCGCACTCGTAGTTGTTAATTAAATGCTTTTCTGATAATCAGATGGAAATGGCTGCATGTTGCCGGCACCCTCTCTGTTCCCCTTTTCCTGACCTCCCTAATGTCACTCTTCAGACGAGGCATATTTATTAAATAATTTCATACCGGGGGTTTCACAACACATGATTGTTGCATACACCTGAATGGCTGGCTGTCAATATGATGGATGAATTTTGCTCAGATTCTTTAATCTTGAGTTTTTCCCAAACAATAATACTTTTGATGTTGCTCAGCACTACTGGCATGTGTTCCCTTCCCAGGCTGTAAACCCATTTAGCAACTTGCTGTTCCAGATGCCCAGGTTATAAACTAATCGATAGCCTGAAGCACCAGCATGTCTTCCTTTCTTTGTGGGAATAGCTGGTTTAAAAGTGAGGTGCATCTAGGAAGAGGATATGCTTTGATGTGTCCTGAATTTAGTTCATCTGTTGTTGTCTTGAGCAACATATAATGAAAGTACAGAACAAAATTTACAGATTTTGTACCCCATGACAATAATTTTTTTTCTTTTTTCTTTCTTCATCTTGTAAAGCACTTTGAGCTACATCATTTGTATGAAAACGTGCTCTAGAAATAAATGTTGTTGTTGTTGTTGCCCCGACCGAAAAATGGTGAGCAGCATTCTGGATTTGCTGACCACAGAATACAATAAGTTGCAGTAATCAAACTGAGAAAAGATAAAAACAGGAGTAACTTTCTCAAGATCCCTATGAGATAAAAAAGCTTAACCATGGCTAAAAGACAAAACTGGAAAAAGCAGCTCTTGAACCCCAAACTGATCTGCTTCTCAAAAGAGAGGTGACAATCAAAAATAACTCCAAGACTCCGAGCATGGGGTTTGCAAAAGTCTGCAAAAGAGCCAAGGGGTTCAAAACCAGTTTGAGCTTTGGCAGGAGGACCAGTTATCAGCACTTCCATTTTACTTTGATAAAGATTGAGAAGCCATCCAGGATCTTAGGTCTACAAGACAATTAACAGTGAAAATAAAAGTGGGAGGTCGAGCTTTTGTTGCTTGTGCACCTTTTTCTGCTGTCCTTCCACTCAACTTTCCATTAATCTGCTTGGATATGTCACTCTGTGAACAGCCAGCTCCTTTAGCGATGACCTTCTGTGGCTTCTCCTCCTTGTGGAGGGTCTCAATGACTGTCTTCTAGACAACTGTCAAGTCAGCAGTCTGATTGTGAGGCCTACTGAACCAGACAGAGAGACCACTTGAAGGCTCAGGACCCCTTTGCAGGTGTTTTTGGTTAATTAGCTGAGTGGAGTGTCACACCAGGAGTCTACAATATGGAACTTTTTCACACAATTCTAATTTTCTGAGATACTGAATTTTGGGTTTTCATTACCTGTAAGCCATAATCTACGGAAGCCGAGAGAGGACATGCAATGTCGTTATTTTTTGAAATTGTCTCCTCGAGATAACAGACTAATTTTATCAAGATCTCAAGAAAACGAAACTTAACCTTTGCTCCTGTCATCAGGCTCGCTTAAATTGCGATGCCTATACAGCTGAAGCCTTGCTAACCGTCTGCTTAAATGACGGACACTAACATTATTATTTTCTAAACTAAGGCATAAACGTATTTCAGCCTGCGTCAACCCTTGATTGAACGAAAATGTGACGCGCTGATCAATACAATTCTGCTCTTTTGCCATTTCAAACAGGACGTGGCTTCAATAAGCTAAACATTAACCCTTATCCATGAATGCCATTTTTATAACATTTCCACGAATGGGGGGTCTTGCAGACCCCCCATCTTGCAGACCATTTTAAACTGGTTAAATCTGCCTAAAAAGCAATACAATAACTTTTATTTTTATTACCTCTGAAATGAAGTAAATGTGATGTAAATTTCAATGGTTTACATGTTACCTTTGTAATAGTAATGCGTGTTTAGTGTTCACCAAATCATATAAAATACAGTCATAGTAGCACTAAAACAAGACGTCAGTTCCACGTCTGATTCGCACTCAGAATCTGCCTCATCTTCAACTTGTTTGCAGGTCAGACACACAAGGGAATGCTCGGAATGTTCCTGGCAAACCGGAAGTTGGCACTGGGAGCAAGTGGCCTTTATCTTTCTCTCCTTTGCCCTTGGGCACATGTGACAGCAACGCTTCTTAGCTACATTTGCTGCATCTCCACGGGGCTGTTTCATCATCAGTTTTTGTTTCCTCATCACTTGACACAGTGTCACTTCCATCATCGTTGTCCTCTTCATTTGAGTTGTCTGATGTATCAAAATCCAACAAGTCCTTCATTATTTCAGCCAGGGCTTCACTTGCATTGAATTTCTTTGTTGGGCGTTGACTCATCCTTATATATAATTTGATACTATCTGTATGTATGGTGTTCGTGTCAATACCCCGTATGTATGGTGTTCATGTCAATACCTCGACTCAATACAAATTAGAACCATGTAATGGGACTCTGCCTCTGTAGTTAGAACATCACGTGGCAAACGCGGACGCAGTATTGCATGATTGGCTAAGAATGTTCGAATGCTTCAGTGATGCCGTTGGACGGCCGAGTATAGTAAGTCGGTGTTGGTTCGAGCAGATAACAGTAAGTTCAGTTGGTTTTTGGAATGTTGGTTTGGTGGGGCGTACTTTCCAGGACTAACATCGTCGACTGACTTAAACCCTTCGACAGCTCCGGAACCGTAAGTAATTTAGAACGTATCGCCATTTGCTTGGTACGTCGAAATCTATCTTTGGGCAGTTCGGTTTTGGCATCCGTCCTTCTGACATCTATTGGCAAACTGAGTAATGACAGCTGGGTATTAACAACGGTCATTGTTTAAATTTTAGCTGATCTCAGATCTAAAATGACCACGCCAACATACTTATTACTCCGACTCTGATTAGAGTCGTAAAATACGGATTGTTTTGAAAATGAGGTGCGTCGAAGAGCTGAATTCACATCTCGCAGCCCCGTTTAAACATTCATTACATCGGCCAAAAATGTATATTTTAAGAACAAATCAGTGCCATGATAAAAAAATCATTTCAAGGACTTAAAAAAACAAATAATTCTTTGCAGAGAAAGTATGAATTTCACAAACGTAGAATTTGTAGCCCAATTCGATCAGGCTCCCAGTCGCTAGTTGTTCATAAACACATCAACTGGACTTGCTCCTCAACAAACTATACACCAGAAATGTCTCACGCAGGACTAAGAAAATCCAAACCAAAGAAAATACAAAGTTAAATAGAAAATTCAAACATAAAATATAAAACGAAGCAAAAACGGTCGTACACAATTGGTAACGTTTTCATGAATGGGGGGTTCTCAGAGACCTCCAACTACTTTGTGCTACTGTAGCACTTATTTGCACTAAGCTATTGAGAAGTGGATTTCGGCACATTTTTCAAGACAACACAAAATGAAAAGTCAGAAAATTTTATGGCCGTTAAATTACCTTGAAAGGGAAAGAATTTGAAAATCTGCGACTGGAGGTCCTGGAGACCCCTCATTCATGGAATAGGGTTAAACGTTAGATACAATTATTTCATAATTTTGAGAAAACAAGATCTTTTGTTTTATTGAGATTTTCTTAAAATTATTTTGTTATGTCGAGAAAACAGGTCTTGATAAAATGAGTCCGTTATCTCGAGGAAACAAATTAAAAAAAATAAAGATATTGCACGTCCTCTCTCGGCTTCTGTAATAATCAGCAAAATGAAAAGAAATAAATGCTTGAAATATATCACTCTGTGTGTAATGAATCTATATAATATATGAGTTTCACTTTTTGAATCGAATTACTGAAATAAATTAACTTTTCGATGATATTCTAATTTATTGCGCTGCACCTGTGTGCCGTTGCAATTTAGCATTGATCCCAGTACAGTATTTGTTGTTTTACTGTGAGAGGAGAGGAAATCACAGAGCTTGAATAGTCATCAGACTGTTAATTAAAAAAAATTTAAAAATCAGGAAATAAAGAGTGCTTGCATTACTCCTTCATGGCGGTTTGTATGTAATGTTGCATACATATCACAACGCAGAAGCTTTGCAGGTTAACCGAACCCAAGGCCAGGACGCAGCAGTACAGTGAATGAGGTGGAGACCAGTTACACAAAGGTGTAAATGGAAAGAAGCTAAATGGAGAAATGCTGGTTTATTTTATCACTTATTGCTAACTAGCCATGTGCGCCCAACTACATTGCACGTGTTAAAGTTGTCTGTGAAGGGCTCCCTGTTTAAACGCGGCTGCCAGTCGTGAACTGGGCCCTTTGTCGCACAGCATTATGATTTTTTATAAGGGAAACAAAATTACAAAAGAAAACCTTTGGATATTGATTCGATAGGAACGGCTTACTCGGAATCACTGTCCGAATAGTAATTATGTGGTGGTGTAGGAGCATTTCTGCTTCTGTCCGTTCACAGTCCGTCTCGTTTTCACGATGCTCTCGTTTCCTCTCACGATGTCTTCTCAACCTTTCTCCAATCTCTGTGGCAATCCAAAGAGTAAGGCAATATACACAGAGCAATGGTTATAAAAGGGGGACACATAGGTATCCAGGCTCTTTAAAGCATAAATAGGGATTCACTTCACTGACATGTGAGCAAGGCACGGTACAACTGTGAGACGCACAGCACTCGCCGGCTACAACGTAACAATAATAATTTCCGGAACATGCTGTTATGTTGTCATTCATCAGGTACGTAGGCACGTACCTTTTATCTTCGGGAATCTCATTCTCTAACCAGGCCTCAGGAGCTAACCAGCGTAACACTGTCCACCACCCCTTTTGTTATTCCGGCACATTGTTGACATCCGTGAGTAACAACAACGTACTAAACTGGAAGGTGGTCTACGCATGCGTGGAATTCGCGGACAAACAAAGATCAAGATCTAAATGAAGATCTCTTTAGTTAATTTAAAGCACAACAATTTGTTTAGCTTGAATGTCTGTGTTTTGAGGTGTGACTGGCGTACTACAGTCTTCAGTAGTATAAGCCTGGAGGAGATTCTTAATGCAATGCCTATGTTTTAGCTGTCTCTCTACTGCCATCTAGTGCTTCTTCTTCTAATTCATTCGTGGACAAACAAAGATCAAGATCCAAATGAAGATTATATATAGTGATAAGTAGCAATTAAAACTGGGAGTGCAGCTGTTTAAGATTAAAATCTATATACAGTATATGAAAGCCAAATACCACTGACTCACTCATCACAAAATCTCCTGAACCATGAGGACATGGGACCTGAAATTTGGAATGTAGGTTACCCTTGGCCCATAGGTGCTCGCTAAGAAAGTGTAGCAAGGCTACATAACTGGACTGTCCTTCACTTTATAATGTTGGCTGAGAGGGTGTTTGTAAATAGCCCTTGTGACAGATAGGGGGCGCTATCATCCCCTTGAACACTCAGACCAGACGCCAGATACCAGATAAAAGTCCAATTATTGACTTTATTTGTACAAAACAGTGCACAAAGCACCCTCCTCTCCACAATACTCATATAAATTACCAATACTAAACAATACACAATCCTCCACTCTCCCAGATGCGTTGCCACCCTTCCACCCAGCTCAGCTCCTCCCTGCAGCTCCTTCTAGGGGCCCCTGTGGTATCCAGCAGGGCTGTGGATGAAAACTCCAATGTCCATAATTCCCTGCTGGAATTCGGGGCACCTCCATGCTGCAGGGAGGGCTCCACCTGGCGGCCTAGGGGTATTGCCCGGGATGACTTGCCAGCCATAGTCCACACCCTTCAGGCTCCTTTGATGACGTTCCAGTCTGGGAGGATCCCGGCCGGTAAATATTCCAGCTGCCTGTTGCCGGCGTCAGGTTTCCATAACGACCGAGAGGGGAAAGGATATTTCGGCGGGAAACTTTTTCTTTTTAAGGGGAATGGCAGATCTAGGAGGGGGAAGAAAGAAAGGAAGGAAAAAGCCGAACGCAAGGAGGTGCCTATCTACGCTCTAAGAATCATCCAGAATCTTACTTCTACCAGGGACGTCTGCTATTTGTGGGTGGCCACCCCGAAGAAATATTCGGGTGATGAATCCCCGAGAAGAGGCCAGGTACTGGTGTTCTCCAGGTGCTCCCGTCTGGTGAGTCAGATTCCTGAGTGTGATTCTGCAGGATAGTCAGCAGAGAATCCGTTTCGCCAGAGGACTGTTATGGTTCCTCGTGCCATTTTGGTAGGAACTGAACTGTAGGATTTTTCTCCTTAATTGTGGAATGCGTGAAATCTTTCTTTTTCTTTTCTCTATGTCATAGTTTTTTTTTTTTCTGTGTCAAACCGGGGGTTAGGATTTTGCCACTGGGGAAGGGTGTCTGGGGAAGGGGATCACTAATGAGCACTTAGGCACCGGGTAAGTAAATGTAAACCTCAAATTTCAATATATTTATCAGTCCCACTTTCTTTTGTGTGTGAAGTTTGGCCAGTTATTTAAGGGCGTGCATAGCGGACAAGAGGGGCAGAGGACCAAATATGGTAATGCTAGTTTAGCCTTCAAATATCGTCCACTTCCCTTGCGGGTTGTGAAGTGTAGGAATCGTGTTCCCGTACCTGCGGTTGCTACAAAACGGTTTGAAAAATTTCGCAGTCCAAGTGCGTTCTGTCTGTATGTCTGTCCATTTTCACGAGAGAATTACTTAACAGATTCAGATCTGGTTGTTTTCTATAATTTGCTTGAACTTTCCGGTTGATGTTGCGACTTCTCTCATTGCGCTAAGTACCGATAGTTCGCTTGCGGTACCAATGTATTTATGCAAATCCAACATAGTGGATGTGGGCCGAGATCAGGGGGGTGGGGCCTTCCTCATTCACTCTCCAGCCTCTGTTCGAGTTATTCTACCTCTCGCTACGTGTTGGAGCGCACCTCGCCTCCGCTTAGCTAGTGATACCTGTTTGTTCAACAGAAATTATCATCTACAGATTGTTAAGGAGGAACATTTGACATTTTTGAGATGTAGAGATCAGAGCTATGTGTGTTTTAGAGGGTAGCTGCTGATTGCCAGAGATATTGTGGCCATGTGCTTTTCTCCCCATGCGGTGGGCGCTCTCCCGTCAGAGCTGAACACAATCAGATACAGTGCCAACGTCTGTTGATTTTGAAAGTTTGTCCTGTTTCATTACTATGTGGGTGAAGCCACGGGATATAGCTAGTGTGCTTATATTTATGGCAACAGTGAGCCATGCGTACGCAACATTTTCAAGAAACTTTTTAAGGCCCATTTGTATGTCTGTCCCCTTTTCACGAGAGAACTACTTAGTGGATTTAGATCTTTTTTTTTTCTATAATTTGCTTGAACATTCCATCGATTTTGCAACTTCTCTCACTGTGCTCAGAATCAGAGTGCAGGAGCGATATATTCGTGCCAATCCGAGACAGAGGCTGCGGGCCGAGGGGACGGGGAAGAGTGACGTCAGGAGTAGAGCGCTGGGCGGGGGCCTCCTCACTGTCCTGTTTCACTAATATGCGGGTGAAGCCGTGGGGGATGGCTAGTAAGCAATACGGCTTCAAAATCTTAACAAGCAAGACAACTAAAATGAAGCAGAAGTGTTACTTGACCAAAACAGCCATATGAAAAAGTTTGGGAACCCCTCTTAAATCTTAAGATTTTTGTTCATCATTGGCTGAGCTTTCAAAGTAGCAACTTCCTTTTTATATACGAAATGCCTTATGGACACAGTAGGATTTCAGCAGTGACATTAAGTTTATCGGATTAACAGAAAATATGCAATATGCATCATAACAAAATTAGACAGATGCATAAATGTGGGCACCCAACAGAGATAGGACATCAATACTTAGCTGAGCCTCCTTTTCAAATCTAACAGCCTCTCGACGCTGTCCTCCTATAGCCTTTGACGAGTGTCTGGATTCTGGATGGAGGTATTTCTGACCCCATTCTTCACACAAAATCTCTCTAGTTCAGTTCAATTTGATGGACAGCCTGCTTCAAATCATCCCATAGATTTTCGATGATATTCAATTCAGGGGACTGTGACGGCCATTCCAGAACATTGTACTTCTCCCTCTGCATGAATGCCTTTGTAGATTTCCAAACTGTGTTTTCGTTCATTGTCTTGTTGGAATATCCAACCCCTGCGTATCTTCAACTTTGTGACTAATGCTTGAACATTATCCTGAAGAATTTGTTGATACTGGGTTGAATTCATCTGACCCTCGACTTTAACAAGGGCCCCAGTCCCTGAACTAGCCACACAGCCCCACAGCATGATGGGACCTCCACCAAATTTGACAGCAGGTAGCAGGTGTTTTTCTTGGAATGCAGTGTTCTTTTTCCGCCATGCAAAGCGCTTTTTGTTATGACCAAATAACTCCATTTTTGTCTCATCAATCCAAAGCACTTTGTTCCAAAATGAATCTGGCTTGTCTAAATGAGCATTTGCATACAACAAGTGACTCTGTTTGTGACGTAAGTGCAGAAAGGGCTTCTTTCTCATCACCCTGCCATTCAGATGTTCTTTGTGCAAATTGCACTGAATTGTAGACCGATGTACAGATACACCATCTGCAGCGAGATGTTCTTGCAGGTCTTTGGAGGTGATCTGTGGGTTGTCTGTAACCATTCTCACAATCCTGCGCATATGCCGCTCCTGTATTTTTCTTGGCCTGCCAGACCTGCTGGGTTTAACAGCAACTGTGCCTGTGGCCTTCCACTTCCTGATTCCATTCCTTACAGTTGAAACTGACAGTTTAAACCTCTCAGATCGCTTTTTGTAGCCTTCCCCTAAACCATGAGACTGAACAATCTTTGTTTTCAGATCTTTGGAGAGTTGCTTTGAGGATCCCATGCTGTCTGTCACTCTTCAGAGGAGAGTCAAAGGGAAGGAAGCACAACTTGTAATTGATGACCTTAAATACCTTTTACCACTCATGACTGGACAATCCTGTCTATGACGTTCAAGGCTTCACGAGCTCATCCAACCAAGTAATCAGCATTGAGCAGTGACAGGCATTCAAATCAGCAAAATGACAAGGGGACCCACATTTGTGCACAGCCAGTTTTTCACATTTGATTTAATTTCATACAACTAAATACTGCTTCACTAAAAATCTTTGTTCGAAAAACACCGCAGTACTCAGATGTTCCTAGGAAATGAAGGACATACCACTGTTATCTTTTTGTTGAAAGGAGAGTCCATTATTACGTAGGCTGAGAGGGGTTGGGTTGGAACAAATACCTGCAGCCACTGCGACCATCCAGGAATGACTTTGCCCACCCCGGTCTAGGAGGACAGTCAGTAATAAGAGAGATGTCATGAAATAGTTTGAGGAGGGCCGTCTCAACGCCATGATAACACCTAAAGCCAGATTGGTAGATCTTAAAGAAATGAAGTGACATGGTAAGAGTTTAAACACTAACAAGCCATGACATTAAATAAGATCTGTTATTGGGGAGGAATGCCTTCTAATTAAGCAGGGTCATCTTAACACATGGGCACTCTGGGCAGTTGCCCGGGGGCACCCATGAGCATAGGGGCCCCATGCTAATCTATGTATGTTGTGACTTGCTGTCAATAAATAAATACTAGAATATACTAAACTATAAATATGTGTTATCGTGTTGCAAATGGCCATTGGAATTCACCTCTGATTTAGTATCACAGTCATGTGCCTGTATGTGTACGGATTTCACGCACGACATAATATAAAAGCGTATATGTCAACGTCACTTCAACTGAGTTCTCTGCAAAGAAATTTCACAAATGTTTGAGTTGAACACTTGATTAATAATCAATAATTCATTGTCATTTCATGCTGTGCCATCTCTGTCTGTATGGCTTACCAATTGAGTACCATTTATATGTTGAAGTGTTTGTGTTTTTCAAGGCTCGTGTTATATTGTTCAAACATTTATGTTGATTCATCTTTGCTGTACATCATGTTATTTTAATGTTTAAACACTTATTTTGTTGGAAGTACCAATACAATAAATATATGTTTCATTTGATCAACCATTTACATTTTCATTCCTGTGAGTGGTTGTGTAGGTAGGGACCGCAGTGACTTGCTTTGCCCAGGGGCCTATAATGCTGTTAAGATGGCCCTGATGCAGGGTTTGTGGTTTGGGGCTCTCTTGTGCCCTCTTGTGGTTACGTTCCACACAGCCATCTCAACATTCTCATTTGTGACGCATCTTCACCAGCTTTCCTTTTACTGCCCATGTCTCAGCCCAGCTCCACACATCAGTGCTGGGCTTGCCAATATCTTATAAACCTCACCTTTAACCTTCGCCTTAATTCTTTGATTCTTCCAATTGTTCCATCCACAATGTACTCTGTGGGTTATTTCTGCAAGCAAGATGCCAAGTAGTGTGGTCGACAGAAGGTCTTTATGGGCCTTCAAAACTCAACTTGATGTCTCCTATTTTGGAAGAATGAAGTGGATTGGACTGGTGAGCTTTGTTGGGTTGAATGGCCTGTTCTCTTCTACATTGTTCTAATGTTTTATAGTTACTGGGACAAAATGGCAGGGTCCATAAAAAAAAAAAAAACATGGCATCATGGGAAGAAGAAAAAATATTTATACAGTAAACTTAATATTCTGAAAGAATGAAGTGGATAAGACTGGAGAGCTTTGTTGGACTGAATGACCTGTTCTGGTGTAAATCTTTCTGATGTTCTAATTTAATTCTCTATCTTGGTCTATCACTGATCCTATATATTTACTGTAAGCTTCTCCACTATTCCCTGTAGGTTAACCTCCATGCCACCATTTGACAAGAAATTACTTTGTTTCTTAATGTTCTTGTGGTCACTCCATTGAAAAGTTGTATTTTAAACGAGACCGATGTTGATTTTTACGTAGGATAGGGAAATTAGAAAATGGATGGATTCACGAATGTTGATTGTGTGATGCTTCAGACAAGCACAGCATGATTCAGGTCCCACGAGAAACTACAACTCCCAGAAAGCACCGCACGCACATGAGATCTGAAGCTCCTCCTGGTGGCCAGAGAGGGAGCTTACATTTTTCAACCCAGAATGCTACATTGAAGACACGGGAGAAGGGCTCATTCTCTTGCTCCCTTAGGCAGAGGCAGCGGAGAGGGAGCACTGCAACGTCGGGCTCGTCGGTTCAGGAGGCAGACAAGGTTTAATCAATGAAGGTGCATGGAAAAATAAAGTAGCCGGCACAGCGATCCGAGAGAACCCCGGACAGAAGGAGCGATCGGCTTTGTCGCGGGGGGGGGAGTTCCTCGTTCAATTTTTTTTTTTTTTTATTGCCAAGTGATAAATAGACAATCTTATTTTTTCGAAGATGGGTAACCGAGGGATGGAGGAGCTAATTCCTCTGGTTAATAAACTTCAGGATGCCTTTTCAGCGATCGGACAAAATGCCGACCTGGATCTGCCCCAGATCGCCGTTGTCGGCGGACAGAGTGCGGGGAAAAGCTCCGTTCTGGAGAACTTCGTCGGGAAGTAAGTGAATCCCTGATTGTGATGTTTATTTTAAAAGTGTCATCCGTCTTAACCGAACACACGCACATACACACAGACAGGCAGCTTGATAGATAGATAGATATATAGATAGATAGATAGATAGATAGACAGCGCGATCATATTATTTGGCACAACTCCCAGTGTTGGTTTAAATCTCCAGGATTATACATATTTTGCTATAAGGTATTACATAAGCACTGTTTAGCACCAGCTGTATCCGTTTATTCTGAGCAGTTTAGAGATAAAGAGCCGCCTTATTGATTTCTCCAATTTGACACTCCGTATTTCTCCTGCTGTGCCTCTTTTCTTATCGGGTTGATCTCTGAATGACACCGAGGACCTCTGGGCACGTCTTGTAAATCGGCTCGCGCGGTGCCTTTCATTATCCATCACTAGTGCTCTGCACTGACATAGCCGGTGCTTCACACTTGTATTATTCAGCTGGCTGTGGTTGGGGGTTGGGGGGGTTGGTTGTTTTTTCATTGACATTACACTGCGGAGCCATTGCATGAAAAGTAAACACTCATCGGGCTTGCTGAGAACTAGAAATGACCGTCAGTATCATTAGCCGCGACATCTTCATGCTTGCGTCCGCTGTCCTCATCACATCTTTATGGCACCTCCAATGAGCTGCACGTCTCTTCAGTATCGTGAAGCTGCTGCCCTTGCAAAAATGGCAGATTGGCATTCGGTGAACAGTTCATGCCATATATACAGTAATTACACGGCTTACAGTTACCTCTTTCTTTTTTTGTCGGCCCTATAATAATACTAATATTAAATTATATTGTGTTTTATGCACGTATACTTCAACCTTAATACGTAGAGGAAAGAAAATATTTTAAGAAACGACAAGTGTATGTTTTTTGTACCAATGGGCGTGCAGTCCCATAGGATCACATTGTCGCGCGATGCTCTGTATGAGCAAACCTTATTGGGCATCATGGCGATATACAGCACAATAATGACTCTCTAGTCGCCATTATATACGGACAAAAAAAAAAAAAACAAGAAAGGTCTCCCTATAGACCTTGAGAAAGGGAAATGTTCAAATCCGGCTGCGCAAGGTACAAAGAAACCAGAGACCTGTAACCTTCGTAGATGTCATTCAAGGATTCGGAATGTCAAGCTGGCTGTAGGCGCTTCGAGCAGGGAAAAGGCGCTATATAAATAAACTGTATTATTATTAATAATTACAATAATAATACTAAGAATTATTATCCATATCTTCCATATCTTGTATAGTCCCATTCATGTCTGTTTATCTATCCATGAAGCACTATGAACATGGGAAAGACGCTATACGAATAAAATGCTATAATACAGCCACAAACAGCTGTATCTTGCATATCTTGTATATGTCTTTCAGTCTAATTCATATGTATCTGTCTATAAAGCGCATTGAGCATTCTACATAAATAAAATACATTACTATTATTATCATCTATATCATTTGTTAAATCTAGCTAGACAGACAGACAGACAGACAGACAGATGTGAAAAGTCTTTCATATTTTCTTATCTATTGCTTGCACATCTTTTAGTCTCATTCTTATTTGCTTTTCTATGAAGCACTTTGAGTATTGGAAAGGCATTGTATCAATAAAATGCATTGTACTATTATTATTATTATTATTATTCTACATCTTACATGTCTTTTATAGTCTCATTCATCTCTCTCTGTCTTTCTATCTACCTCTTACACATGTTTTAGTCTGCTTTATATCTATTTAGGAAGGGCTTTAAGTATTGGAAAGGTGCTATATAAGTAAAATGTATTATTATTGTTTTACATGTAGTCTAATTTAATTTTATCCATTATATAGTTTCTTGCGTATCTTTTATACACTCTCACATAATCTTTTACATGTGTTTTAGTCTTGTACATATCAATCTGTCATTGATGAAGCATTTTAAGAATGAGAAAGGTGTTATATAAATAAAATGCATTATTATTATTATTATTATTTTTATTGTCTTACTTATCTTTAATAGTCTCATGCATCCATGTCTACTATCTATCTATCTATCTATCTATCTATCTATCTATCACATATATTTTATACAGTCTCGTTTATCTATATGTATTTATTATATACAGTAGTACCTTACATCTCTCTCCCTGGAAAAGGCGCTATATAAATAAGTTATTATTATTATCTTTAACTCTCTCACTCTGTCTTGCATATCTTTTATGCTGTCGTTCATGTCCGTCTTTCTTTAATTTCAGTACAGTATGCGCTAAAGACACAAGTAGATGAGGAATATCTAATCCATTAGACACAAAAATGTAACGTTTTATTAGGATGGGCCTCTCAAACGCATACCTTCGACGTAAACTTTTCATTTTTCGTTGTTGTGTTTTTTCTTTTATTATTATTATTATTATTATTATTATTATTATTATTATTATTATTATTATTATTATTCGATTTTGCACAACCAGCAGCACAGCCGGTTTGCGCGCCCACCTATGTGGAATCCCTCGGGGATGGGAGAGAGGATCTTTAATGATAACATTCCGCCTTACCTATATGCTAAACCCAACCCCCCCTCCAATCCCACAATCCACACCATGCCTGCTGTAGACGTGCGTGTGCACCGCGTGCTGCGGTGGATGAACGCTGCGCCTCGGTCATTGTCGCTGTGTGTTTCTGCCAGCTCGTGTTATTTGAATCCGCTGCGGGCGCATCTCGCTGTAACGTGCGAGCGAATCGCCGGATTTAGTTGTCCTCTTCCAGTCCTTCTTCAATAATCCAACAAAAATATTCCTGTGTTCTACTCTGCGTTTTTCTGTTTGAAAGAATGAATGGTAGTTTAGAGACCGTAGGCAATGGACGGCCGCCGCGTGCGCGCGACTCTGTGTGTTGTCCTACTGATGCGCGTGCAGAGGACAGATCGGGCGCTCTCTCGGTGCGCGCTCCCGGCCGAGATGCGCTTTCCACTGCAGCAGCAGCATCACTCGCTGAGCTCCCAGCCCCATCCCCAGCTCATCTTCTCTGTCTCAATGCGTTTCACAACAGCTAATAATATGGTAGTTGTGCTGTGGTAGGCTGGAGGTCATGTGATGAGAATGTAATGATGAATTGGCAAAGCTCTGTAGAGTCAGCAACGCTCTGTTTATGAGGTGAGCTGCAGCCGAGCAAGAACGACTGAGCATCACCGTGCACGACAGTGACTGGACACTGTCCACCATTTCCCGCATCCCACAGCCTTTGCTACCTTACATTGATATTATTAGCGCCTTAAAGTATTCAGACCCCTGCACTTTGTTGACATTTTATTATGTTGTAGCCTTGTGCTAAAATTATTTAAATTTTTACCCCAGCCAATCAAGCAACATTCAAGACCCCAGAATGACTAAACAAAACCAGGTTTATAGAATTTTTTGCAAATTTTTTACAATAAAAACTGATCACATTGATACAAGGATTCAGATCCTCTCATCAGTACTTTGTTGGAGCCACTTTGACAGCCATTTCAGCCTGGAGTCATTTTGGGTCTTAAATGCCGAGCACTTGGGATTTGGGGATGTTCTGCCATTCTTCTCTGCAGATCCTCCTAAGCGGTTTCAGGTTTTTATTATGGTAGAATAATAAACTCAAATTACTGAATAAAATCCTGGGTCCTCCCAGCGTGGAGTATGCATGTTCTCCCTGTGTCCGTATGGGTTTCTTCCGGGTGCTCCAGTTTCCTCCCACAGTCCAAAAGACATGCTGGTTAGGTGCATTGGTGATCCTAAATTGTCCCTAGTGTGTGCTTGGTGTGTGGGTGTAAGTGTGTGTGTCCTGCAGTGGGCTGGCACCCTGCCCGGGGATTTGTTCCAGCCTTGTGACCTGTGTTGGTTGGGATTGGCTCCAGCAGACCCCTGTGACCCTGTGTTAGGATATAGTGGGTTGGATAATGACTGACTTTTGAAAATGCAGGTGTCATGGGGTGAAAACGGTTCGGGACCCCAGGACTAATAAAAAAAAAAAGTAAGCTCAGAGAAAATAAAAGTCACATTCTTTTCTTTTGCAATTCAGTGAAAGACAGAATAACAGATGAGCACAGCCATCAGCAGTAAAATGAGTGTCCACCTTGTCGAGAGGTTTAATTACCTCGGCAGTGACATTCATGTGACTCTGGTGACTCTTCCTATGAAGTCAGTAGGTGGATTGGGAGAGCATGGACGGTCGTGAGGTCTCTGGAAAGGGGTGTGTGGCACTCTCGATACCTCTGCAAAAGGACGAAGGTTTCAAGTCTTTAGAGTCCTGGTGCTCCCTGGTTATGAGACATGGACGCTATCCAGTGACCTGAGATGAAGACTGGACTCCTTTGGTGTCTCTCCAGAGAATCCTTGGGTGCCGCTGGTTTGACTTTGTGTTGATGATGGAGTTCCGAATGAGGCACATAACCTGCATTGTGAGGGAGTGTCAGTTACACCACTACGGCCATGTGGCGCGATTACCTGAGGGTGATCCGGCTCATAGGATACTTATTGTTGGGGACCCGAGTGGCTGGACCAGGCCAAGGGGTCGCCCATGTAACACCTGGCTGCGGCAGATAGATGGCTATTTCCGGAGGGTGGGACTGGACCGCGTGTCTGCCTGGGGGGTTGCCAGCTGGGATCCCAGGCTGTTTCATCATGTGGTGGGTGTGGCAACACCCAATACCAGTGCAAGCTCCCCAACCTGACCTGACCTGAGTAATTATCCAATAGTTCACTCACACAGAATGTATCGCTGATCAAAGTTCACCCTCACCTCCATGTCTCACCCAGGGTTCCTTTTTAAAATTATTTTTCAGGTTGATTACAGTTTTACTTGAAAGTTTGTGAACCCTTTAGAATTTTCTATATTTCTGCATAAATATGACCTAAAACATCATCAGATTTTCCCTCAAGTCCTAAAAGTAGATAAAGAGAAACCAGTTAAACAAATGAGACAAAATTATTATACTTGGCCATTTATTTATTGAGGAAAATGATTGAATATTACATATTTGTGAGTGGCAAAAGTACGTGAACCTCTAGGATGATCAGTTAGTTTGAAGGTGAAATTCGAGTCAATGGGATGCCAATCAGGTGTGAGTGGGCACCCTGTGTTATTTAAAGAACAGGATCTATCAAAGTCTGCTCTTCATAACACATGTTTGTGGAAGTGTATCATGGCACGAACAAAGGAGATTTCTGAGGACCTCACAAAAAGAGTTGTTGATCCTCATCAGGCTGGAAAAGGTTACAAAACTATCTCTAAAGAGTCTGGACTTCACCAATCCACAGTCAGACAGATTGTGTACAAATGGAGGAAATTCAAGACCATTGTTACCCTCCCCAGGGGTGGTCGACCAACAAAGATCACTCCAAGAGCAAGGCGTGTAATAGTCGGCGAGGTCACAAAGGACCCCAGGGTAACTTCTAACCAACTGAAGGCCTCTCTTACATTGGCTAATGTTCGTGTTCATGAGTCCACCATCAGGAGAACACTGAACAACAATGGTGTGCATGGCAGGGTTACAAGGAGAAAGCCACTGCTCTCCAAAAAAAAACATTGCTGCTCGTCTGCAGTTTGCTAAAGATCACGTAGAAAAAACCAGAAGGCTACTGGAAGAATGTTTTGTGGATGGATGAGACCAAAATAGAACTTTTTGGTTTAAATGAAAAGCGTTGTGTTTGGAGAAAGGAAAACACTGCATTCCAGCATAAGAACCTTATCTCAT
Organism: Polypterus bichir lapradei; assembly: GCA_026402145.1. Lineage (NCBI taxonomy): Eukaryota > Metazoa > Chordata > Cladistia > Polypteriformes > Polypteridae > Polypterus > Polypterus bichir. The sequence continues at coordinate 120,351,677 of JANRMT010062806.1, read as the reverse complement.
ATGTGGAACATGGTGGTGGTAGTATCATGGTTTGGGCCTGCTTTGCTGCATCTGGGCCAGGGCGGCTTGCCTTCATTGATAGAACAATGAATTCTGAATTATATCAGAGAATTCTAAAGGAAAATGTCAGGACATCTGTCCATGAACTGAATCTCAAGAGAAGGTGGGTCATGCAGCAAGACAACGACCCTAAGCACACAAGTTGTTCTACCAAAGAATGGCTAAAGAAGAATAAAGTGAATGTTTTCGAATGGCCAAGTCAAAGTCCAGACCTTAATCCAATCGAAACGTTGTGGAAGGACCTGAAGCGAGCAGTTCATGTGAGGAAACCCACCAACATCCCAGAGTTGAAGCTGTTCTGTACGGAGGAATGGGCTCAAATTCCACCAAGCCGGTGTGCAGGAATGATCAGAAGTTACCGGAAACATTTAGTAAGGGGGGTCACACGAGATACTGAAAGCAAAGGTTCACATACTTTTGCCACTCACAAATATGTAATATTCGATCATTTTCCTTAATAAATAAATGACCAAGTATAATATTTTTGTCTCATTTGTTGAACTGGTTTCTCTTTATCTACTTTTAGGACTTGAGTGTAAATCTGATGATGTTTTAGGTCATACATATTTATGCAGAAATATAGAAAATTCTAAAGGGTTCACAAAATTTCAAGTACAACTGTATGTACATCTTTCTTTGTTTTTGGTTTTGTCTATGTATATACATGTATATATAAGCTGCCTTTGTTATATTTCGTATGTTTTATGGCTGATTCCCCAAGACGCATGGCCACCTGCCAATCACTGCCAGGATCTGCCCTCCACTCTATAAATCTGGAGGGTCTCCCACAGTCCCTGGTGGTTCATTATGAATTTGTTATCGGAGTGATGAGTTCTTGTGTTTTGCTTAATGATTTACTGGATTTCATTTAATTTAATTTATTAATTTATTTGACCTATTGCGCTGTTCTTGGGATTTTGTGTTTGGCGTCTGTTGGATTTTGGACTGGCCTTTAACAGGCATTGTATATTCTTGTTGGTTGGGTGCAGGAATTACAGTTCTAAAACACAAAGAAATTTTAGGGCGCCAACCGGAGCCTCCGTTTTACATTTCAGGTCCATAAGTTTTTGGACAGTGATACTATTTTCGTAATGTTGGCTCAGTGTGCCACCACAATGGATTTGAAACAAAGCAATCAAGATGTGATTGAAGTGTAGACTTGCAGTTTTAATTTAAGGCATTTAACAAAAAAATATTGTATGAGCCATTCAGAAAAGACAGTCATTTTTATACATTGTCCCCCCATTTTCATGGGCTCTAAAGTATTTGGACAGACCAATAGAATCATTAACATAATGATCGTTTTCAATATTTGGTTAACAACAACAACAACATTTATTTCTATAGCACATTTTCATACAAATGATGGAGCTTAAAGTGCTTTACATAATGAAGAAAGAGGAAAAATGACAAAATATATAAGACAATAGAATTAGGGAACTCTAATTAGCAAAGAATAAAAGTAAGGTCTGATGGCCAGGGAGGACAGAAAAAAAAAAGACGGCTGGAGAAAAAAAATTAAATCTGCAGGGGGTCCGAGGCCAGGAGACCACCCAGCCCCCTCTAGGCATTCTACCTAACATTAATGACCGTTCCAGATTTTAGGTGCATAACAGCTGAAGGCCGCCTCACCACTTCTTTTAAGTTTAGCTCTCAGAATAATAAGCAGACACTCATTTGAAGATCTAAGATTACGATCTGGAGTGTGTAATGAGTGTACGAGTGTAAGGTGAAAGACATTCTGAAATAGAGGATGGAGCAGAAATTGAGCAGTTAAAACTAATCAGGAAAGGGTGACAAAGCCTTTTCAACTTCTCCACAGTGACAGCCATTTTGTTCAAATGGAGAAAATCTGGATCAATGGTGTTAGGATACAAAAAGTGTGTAAGACCTCCAAAGTCAGGCCAGGGCACCTCTTAAACCTGCCCAGGAAAAGGCCTCACCTAAGGCAGCCTGACTTCAAAACTCTACTGGTTCAAAAATCAATTTTTTTATCAGTATGCTGCTGCTGGAGTATGTAAATTTCCCCTTGGGATTAATAAAGTATCTATCTATCTATCTATCTATCTATCTATCTATCTATCTATCTATCTATCTATCTATCTATCTATCTATCTATCTATCTATCTATCTACAGTTCGGTCCATAAATATTTGGACAGAGACAACTTTTTTCTAATTTTGGTTCTGTACATTACCACAATGAATTTCAAATGAAACAACTCAGACGCAGATGAAGTGCAGACTTTCAGTTTTAATTCAGTGGGTTGAACAAAACGATGTGAGGCAACTAAAATATTTTTTGAACACAATCCCTTCATTTTAGGGGCTCAAAAGTAATTGGACAAACTAAATAACTGGAAATAAAATGTTCATTTCTAATACTTGGTTGAAAACCCTTTGCTGGCAATGCCAGCCTGAAGTCTTGAACTCGTGGACATCACCAGATGCTGGGTTTCCTCATTTTTAATGCTCAGCCAGGCCTTTACTGCAGCAGCTTTACTTTCAGTTGGTGTTTGTGGGCCTTTCGGTGCGAAGTTTAGTCTTCAACAAGTGAAATGCCTGCTCAGTTGGGTTAAGATCAGGTGACTGACTTGGCCATTCAAGAATTTTCCACTTCTTTACTTTAATAAACTCCTGGGTTGCTTTGGCTGTATGTTTAGGGTCATTGTCCATCTGTATCATGAAATGCCCGCCGCCCAATCAGTTTGACGTCATTTAGCTGGATTTGAGCAGACAGTATGTCTCTGAACACCTCAGAATTCATTCGGCTGCTTCTGTCCTGTGTCACATCATCAATAAACACTAGTGTCCCAGTGCCACTGGCAGCCATGCACGCCCAAGCCATCACACTGCCTGCCTCCACCGTGTTTTACAGATGATGTGCTATGCTTTGGATAATGAGCTGTTCCACGCCTTCTCCATACTTTTTTCTTGCCTTTATCATTCTGGTAGAGGTTGATCTTGGTCTCATCTGTCGAAAGAATGTTTTTCCAGAACTGTGCTGGCTTTTTTAGATGTTCTTTAGCAAAGTCCAATCTAGCCTTTCTATTCTTGAGGCTTATGAGTGGCTGGCACCTTGCAGTGCACCCTCTGGATTTACTTTCATGCAGTCTTCTCTTTATGGTAGACTTGGATATCGATACGCCGACCAAGCCCTGGAGAATGTTGTTCACTTGGTTGGCTGATGTGAAGTGGTTTCTCTTCACCATGGAAATGATTCTGCGATCATCCACCACTGTTGTCTTCCGTGGACGTCCAGGTCTTTTTGCCTTGCTGAGTTCACCAGTGCTTGCTTTCTTTCTCAGGATGCACCAAACTGTAGATTTTGACACTCGTAATATTGTAGCAATTTCTCGAATGGGTTTTTTTCTGTTTTTGCAGCTTAAGGATGGCTTCTTTCACCTGCATGGAGAGCTCCTTTGACCGCATGTTGTCTGTTCACAGCAAAATCTTCCACATGCAAGCACCACACCTCAGATCAACTCCAGGCCTTTTATCTGCTTAATTGATAATGACATAGCGAGGGACTTGAACACACCTGCCCATGAAATAGCCTTTGAGTCAATTGTCCAATTACTTTTGAGCCCCTGAAATGAAGGGATTGTGTTCAAAAAATGCTTTAGTTGCCTCACATTTTCATGCAATCGTTTTGTTCAACTCACTGAATTAAAGTTGAAAGTCTGCACTTCAACTGCATCTGAGTTGTTTCATTTAAAATTCATTGTGGTAATGTACAGAAGCAAAATTAGAAAAAAGTTGTCTCTGTCCAAATATTTATGGACCTAACTCTATCTATCTATCTATCTATCTATCTATCTATCTATCTATCTATCTATCTATCTATCTATTATATAGTGCCTTTCTTATCTATCTATCTATCTATCTATCTATCTATCTATCTATCTATCTATCTATCTATCTATCTATCTATCTATCCATCTAAATTGACATGTGGATTTGTGACACCCCTCCAAAGTGTCACACACTTAATTCATTTATGGCTGTAGGTTGCCCACTTCATACTCACCAGCTGTCTCTGTTTGGGAGGCAGTGCGGGCGTCAGGAGCGGCTTGTGGACCAAGTCGGTGCTGCTGAAGGAGTTGTTGAAGCCGTACACCTCCTGGAAATGCTTGTTGCGCTTATCATAGATGCTATCGCTGTGCGGTGTCTGGTAGAAAACGGAGGGCTGCGGCTCCGAGTAGTCCTCCACCAACTGCATGTACTTCAAGACTGCCAGGGAACAAAAAGAGAAAGCCTGAAGTCTGAACCCATGGCCTTCTCCTAGTCTTAGGTTTCCACCCAAGTGATGCTTTGCCAGGCCTTTACTGCTGCTATCTTCAGGAGAACTTCATATCTACTTGGGTTGAGGTCAGTTGATTGACTTGGCCTTTGAGGAATATTCCACTTCTTTGCCTTGTAAAGCAGTTGGTTTGCTGTCCCAGTATGTTTGGGCTCATTGTCCATCTGTACTGTGAAGTGTTGTCCTGTCGGTTTTGCAGCATTTGAATTCGAGCAGACAGTATGGCGCCCTGGACACTTCAGAATTCATCCTGCTACTTCTGTCCACAGTCATCTCATCGATAAACACCGATGACTGACTTCCATTGGCAGCCATGCATGATCAGGCCATAACACGGTCTCCACCATGTCTCACAGCTGATGTGGTATTCATTGGATCATGAGCCACTTCTCCTCTTCTTCATTTTCTTCACTGTTCATCATTCTGGTACATATTGATCTTAATTTAATTTGTCCAAAGAAAGGCTTTTAAAAAATGTTTTCTCACAAAGTCTCAACTGTCCTTCCTGTACTTGATGCTTACTAGCAGTTTGCACCTTGTGGTAAATCCTCTGTCAAATCCTTTATGACAGACGGGTATCAGCAAGAGTGAAAGGGAAGGTCTACAGGACGGCAGTGAGACCAGCTATCTCATATGGGTTAGAGACGGTGGCACTGACCAGAAAGCAGGAGACAGAGCTGGAGGTGGCAGAGTTAAAGATGCTAAGATTTGCATTGGGAGTGACGAGGATGGACAGGATTAGAAATGAGGACATTAGAGGGTCATCTCAAGTTAGGAGACAAAGTCAGAGAGGTGAGATTGCGTTGCTTTGGACTTGTGCAGAGGAGAGATGCTGGGTATATTGGGAGAAGGATGCTAAGGATAGAGCTGCCAGGGAAGAGGAAAAGAGAAAGGCCTAAGAGAAGGTTTATGGATGTGGTGAGAGAGGACAAGCAGGTGATGGATGTGACAGAACAAGATGACGAGGACAGGAAGATAAGGAAACTGATGATCCGCTGTGGCAACCCCTAATGGGAGCAGCCGAAAGAAGAAGAAGAAGAAGAAGCTGTTTGAGACGTGTCTGGTTAACATGCTGAGCACAACCCATCTTGTTAGTATCTCTGTTGTGATTGGTTGAGTCAGGGTCAGTATTCTATTCAAGCAACTTGATTGGCCAAAAGGAGTAAATGGGGAGGACTTGAGTAAAGACCGGGAAACGACCGGAGAGAGAGCTACACGACTCCAGCTCTGTTTTGCTTTTGTAAAGGAAAACGAGAGCGATAAAAAAAAATGACTACGAAACGATTCAAAATTATTCCGAGGATAAAGTTTAGTGATAAACTACAAAAGTAATTGGCGAGGGTGATCGCTAGCATCCTACTCGGTAGCGTGGTACCCTAGACAGTTGGCAAGCGCTTTTAGGCTAGGTTTATACTTCACGTGATGCAACGTGTGCTCCAGCGGACGCTACTGGTACGCAAGTGTTTTACTGTTACGCGTACTTTACGTAAATCTGGAGGAATCCACCAGGTGGCAGTGCAAGATTATCACGATAAGAACAGGTTCGGCTTTGCTGTGTTGTGAATGGCCTGAGGCACACATTAATTCTGAGGACACCTTGCTGCAATATCTCTGAACAGGATGTTTAATGATTAAATCCATCAATCCAGGAATGCGCCCATTCCAGCTAGCATTGGGCACGAGGCTGAAACAATCCCTGGACGGGGCATCAGCTCATTGCAAGGTGAATACAAGCCCTCACACACACACACACACACAGGTGTCATTTTAGCATCCCCAAATCTGCATGCCATTTAGGAAGGAAACCGGAGCCCACTGTGGAAACCCAGCAGGAAAACATGCAAACTCCAGGGAGGGAACACCAGCGACATGACTTCCTGCGAGACAGAAGTGCTACCGCTCCGCCACCGTGTCACTCCCATGTGTGTAATTATTAACAGTGTACATTATTTAGATTAAATTAATGATTTATTTGTAAAATATAACAGAAATACTTTAATGCAGTTCATCATGAAAGTGATATCAAGTATAAATCTAAGGATTCTGAATGTGCAGAGAGTTGGAATATCAGAAATGTGATGTGTTCTGTGTGGCGATCACTACCTGCCGCTGCTGTCAGGTCAGGAGGAAGCCCCAGAAGCACGGAGCGATTAACAACTGGGTCGGTTTTAAGTGCGGTTTTACGACGGTCTACTTTAATGATAAAATAAACTACGAGTTGTGGAAGACGTCCTGGACACAGATAAGTGGACAGCGATGGTTCACCCAACACAGGTTTATTCATATTTTCTATTTACAAATAAAGTGCCACACACAACCCCAAAACTCCCCCAAAGTCCAGGCCTCAACAAAATGCCTGTCTCTCTTCAGGCCGCCTCCTTTCCTCTCCTCCCGAGCTCCATCCTTCTCCACTCCCGACTCAAACCAACGAATGGAGGGAGGTGGCCCCTTTTATCCCCACCCAGATGTGCTCCAGGTGCCTCCCAATAATCTTCCACCGGCACTCCCCAGTGTGGCGGAAGTACCGGCTGCACACCCGGAAGCACTCCGGGTGTCCCTGGTCTTTTTCCCCCCAGCACTTCCGGGTGTGGCGGAAGTGCTGAAGGCCAGGGCTCCTTAGGCATCGGGGCGCCCCCTGGCGGTGACCACGGGCCCCTATAGGGATGAGCTTCCAAGCTCCTTTCCCGTGGTCCCCAAAGCCACCAGGGCGGTCGACCCCTTGTGGTCTGGAGGAGGCACAAGCCCTCCTCTGGTTCTCCTGGGCGTCCGAAATTTCCACTTTAATCACAAATTAGCCCTTTTCACCATGTCCTTATTTCTTTTTCTCTATGGCTCAAATACAGCACTGCACAGAAAACGGTATGTGAGACTTTTAAAATGTATCACGTCATTACGTTGGGGAATATGCGATGCTGGAATATAAAGGAACCACAAATGCATTTGTATGTCGGCATTTTGCTTCACCACATCGAACCATTCATCAAACATTGAAGCAGGGACACCGATCTCGTAGGATCACCAAAGCGGCTTTTTATCACATGTAGATAGTAAACAAAGACTCTGACGTCACATTCCAACTTTTACCACACTGTGGCCCCTGACTTTTTGCTGGTACTGCAACTTGCACATGCGTCACGTTAATTTCTGAGGACGTGCTCAGAGGACGCGTCAAATGAACGCTGGGAGTGCGTGGCAGCCGTGATGCGGGCACGTATGCATTCTGAGCGTGAAGTATAAATGAGCCCTTAGCATGCCGGTCGTCTGCGTTACAATCCCGAAATTAAACAAAATAAAAGAGAAAATGCACCGTGAGTCACGAAAGAGAAAGCCCTGTGGTTTCCTCTGCCAACAAAAGACAGTTCTGAATGTATTCTTGAGCACTTCTGGATGAGTTGTTCAGGTGTTTGAAAACAATGTGTTACTTTATAATATCTTTAATATCTCATTTTACGTTACTTTATAATATCTTTAATATCTCATTTTTCTACGTTTTTGCTCGGAAGAGAGTGAAGGGGCAGTTCCATTTTCATTTTTTTGCCGCTACGCATGCCAGCACCACCCAGGCTTGCAACAAGAGGGTATTTTATGTGTATTTGTAAATGTATTTTATATTGTGGGTGTGTGTGTGTGTTCGAGTAGGCGTGTGTGTGTCTGTGTGTGTGTGTGTGTTTGGTGGTGGGGGGGCCGGTATTCAGGCAGGTCGGCCATAAGGTTTAACGAGAGGTACTGAAGCTTATAAGATTATCAATAGTTTATTCTGAAATTTGGAGACTTTGGAGATGTAAATCTAATGTAGAAATACGAGGTGTGATCGAAAAGTACGGTGAATATTGATGCAGAGCGCCATCCAAGAGCAACGCCAAACAATTCAATGCCGGTTCTGACAGGTCCTTCCTAGAGCTGAGTTTGTGACCGGTTTCAACTTGTTTGGTTCTGTCAGTCGTTTGTGAGCCATTGTTGAGTTCAAGTGTGTCGCTAATAATGGATATCGAGCAACGCATTAACGTGAAAGTTTGATTCAAATTGCGAAAAGCTCAGGAAACCCATCAGATGTTAAAATCGGTTTATGGTGACACTGCACCGACAATTAAGACCGTTTACAAGTGGTTTGATCGATTTCGTAATGGATCTGACTCGGTTGAAGACGAGAAAAGATCAGGCCGTCCCTCAACATCAAAAACCGAGGTAAATGTTGAAACAGTTTCATTCTTCATCATGACAACGCTCCTCGTCACACATCCCTTCTAGTACAACAATTTCTGTCGAATAAAGATGGTTCGCTGTGTTCGCATCCACCTCATTCGCCGGATCAGGCACCGTGTGACTTCTGGCTGTTCCCTAAATTGAAAATGACCATGAAAGACAAACGATTTCAATCCATTGAGGACATCCAGGCAGCCACGACAGCCCAACTAAAGACACTCTCGAAAGAAAACTTCCAGAAGTGCTTCGCAAAGTGGCAGGAGCGTTGGGAGAAGTGCATTCGAAGTGGAGGAGAGTATTTTGAGGGTGACTAGTAGTTGTAAATCTTTTACTGCAATAAACGTTTCTCTTTTAAAACATTTACCGTATTTTTTGATCACACCTCGTACATGCAGGGCCTTGAAGTGCATTGTGACAGCAAACAAATTCAATAACGGAGTTGAACTGGATACATGAGTAATTCATATTGTGGACTATGGCCGGCAGTTTATCCCGGCCAATACCCCCAAGCCGCCCTCCCTGCAACATGGAGATGCCCCGAATTCCAGCAGGGCATCATGGACTTTGGAGTTTTAATACACAGTCAGGCTGGATAATGTCAGGGCCACCAGGGGATGCTGCAGGGAGGCACAGAGACGTTTATTTTCCATACAGCCTGGAAGTACATCCCAGTCAGATGGTTGAAAGAAATAAAATGCTTCCGGGCTGATGAAGAAAAGGCATTTTCACCTGACCCGGAAGTGCTGGATAGCCACATGGACTGAGGGGTCAGAAACACTTCCGGGTCATGAACTATAAAAGGACTATGGGAAATCCCAGACGTCGAACTGAGCTGGGTGGAAGGATGGCAACGCGTCTGGGAGTGGAGGATTATTGTTTATTAGTGAGAATTGTATTGTTATATGAGTATTGTGGAGAGGAGGGTGCTTTGTGCACTGTTAATTAATAAAAAGGCAACTTATTGGACTTTCACCTGGTGTCTGGCGTCTTGTTCTCGGTACTCAAATGTGGCAATTGGTGCCACGGCCCACCTGCCAAGTTGTTTGCCTGCCTATGGTAAAGTCATCCCTGGTGGAGGATCACAGGAATCATGGGAAAGAGGGGCCCTTTCATCGGATTGGCTGGCCGAGCAACGTTTCAGCCGTGGAATGGCCAAATGGGGAGGCAGCTTGACGGATGAGGTCTCCAGCACTCTAAAAATATCAAAATCTTATTATATGATATCATCTACTGTTAAATTCTGCTCTGTACTTCTAAAATTTTTATTATTATGCTGTATTAAGGATTTGTTCTGTTCTGTGTATTGTATTGTATTGAACCCCTTCTTTTGACACCCACTGCACGCCCAACCTACCTGGAAAGGGGTCTCTCTTTGAACTGCCTTTCCCGAGGTTTCTTCCATTTTTCCCTACAAGGTTTTTTTGGGAGTTTTTCCTTGTCTTCTTAGAGAGTCAAGGCTGGGGGGCTGTCAAGAGGCAGGGCCTGTTAAAGCCCATTGTGGCACTTCCTGTGTGATTTTGGGCTATACAAAAATAAACTGTATTGTATTGTATTGTATAGTCTGAGGGTTCATGAGGACGATAGCGCCCTCTATCTGTCACAATATGTATATGTTTATTGAATTTGCTTTAGTTTTCTATTAATAAATATTTTGTATGCTTGAACTCTAAAGAATTGATTTCTTTGGGCTTGGCATTTTCATTAGGCATTGAATTTGATAAGTGAAGTAGTTAAGAGGTCTAGATGCCATTGAGAAGTAAATAGATTTTTTAAAAAACTCAAATAATAGGCTGTTTAAACAATCTCTTCCGGGTTCTGCGTCAGCCGGCTGCTGCACTTCCGGCGCTGATATCGAAGCGGACTTGCTATGACGATAGCTTCAAGACTTACCCAGACTTACGATAGACAACGTAATTTGCATTATTCAAGCATTGTGTCAAATGTCAGAAGCTACAAAGCAGAAGGGTTTCAAGCTACATCCCCAATTACAAGGGTAAGATCTGGACGTGTTAAAAACTTGTTGTCTACTATGAACTTACATGGACAAATATATGATTACATTAGGCTTCTTTAACTAAACTAGAAATTCAATAATTAGCCGTTAAACTTTATTCAAGGACAGGTCAATATTTAAGTAAGCGTGATACTACAACGGCCCTGAACAAATTATATTAGCAAGGGATGAGTTGAGAAGGTTCTAGCTTGGTGATTCCCAACGTGGGGTGCATGCCCTACTGAAGGGCAATTTGACTTTTTAGGGGGGCAATTTGAGAATTTAGGTACGTTAAACAATTTATAAAATGAAAAAACTGAAATTCACTGTTAAAAATGCTAGAAGAAAATGGAACAAATAATTTTTATTTTTATTTTTATAGAGACATTTATATATTTATATAAACGTAGAAGGGGTGGCACAGAACCCTTTAATTTATGATTTTACAACCAGCTTGGGTTTTTCTACTTAGAAATTGTTTTTTACCACTAAGATAATATGAATTGTAACAATGATTATAAAATTTTGCAATATAACAAAAATATAAAATGATCATTACAGAAAAAGCTGTCATTAAAGTTATTTTATATTTATGAATATCACATCTCTTATCATATGTTTTCAAAACTGTATTTGCATATTACTTCATCCAGCCATCCATTACCCAACCCACTATATCCTAACTACAGGGTCACAGGAGCCAATCCCAGCCAACAAATCCCAGGCAGGGTGCCAGCCCACTGCAGGGCACACACACCACGATCAATTTAGGATCGCCAATGCACCTAACCTGCATGTCTTTGGGAGGAAACCCACGCAGACACGGGGAGAACATGCAAACTCCACACAGGGAGGACCTGGGAAGCGAACCCAGATCTCCTTAATGCAAGGCAGCAGTGCTACCCACTGTGCCACCCAATATATATTGTGAATGTTTGAATTTTAAACAACTGATTTCTTTATACTTGGAATTTTCACTAGGCGGCGAATTTGATAAGTGAAGTAGTTAAGAGGCCTGGATGCCGTTGAGAATTGAAGAAATAAAAAAAAAAAATCACTCATAATTTACTATGAAGTAGAAAGGATCTTTTGAAAACACAACACTTATATGGTTTGTTAAACAAACTCAGGGCGCTGCCCTCTGTTTTAGTTGAGAAAGCACTACATACTGTTACTGTGTAAAGAACCATGAGGTGACCTGAATAGCAGGGAATGCCAAGTGCCTGTTATTGATGGCATAGCATTGGCTCTAATAGCCGTATTTCTTAAACATGCACAAGACAAATTACTAAAAGGTTTTTAGGTATTGCTGAATTTTAATGTATACCCAATTTCTCTTAAATAGTTTCTCCTGTTAAAAGTGTTTCTATGTGCTTCTGAGACTCGGCACCATTACATTTATCATCCCTGAAGAGGTTCAAGTATTCATTGTTGGTTTTGGACACAAATGCTAAAAATGTGCTTTTGTAAAACAAAGTAGAAACCAACATCTACAAAGCCCACAATACTTCATTTTGCTTTATCTACAGTGCCCTACATAATGTTTGGGACAAAGACACTTTTTTCCTTGATTTTCCATCTCTGCCCCACAATTTAAAATTTACAAATTAGACAACTCAGACAGGGTGGCGCAGTGGTAGCGCTGCTGCCTCGCAGTTAGGAGACCTGGGTTCACTTCCTGCGTGGAGTTTGCATGTTCTCCCCGTGTCTGCTCTGGTTTCCTCCCACAGTCCAGAGACATGCAGGTTAGGTGCATTGGTGATCCTTAATTGTTACTAGTGTGTGCTTCAACATTATCCAAAACCAATCATTTTTCATTTGTTGTTGATAATTCCTCTGTCTCCCCTTCCCCACAGGTGAAGAGTCTGGGTGTCATCCTTGATAGTACTCTCTCTTTTCAGTCCCAAATCAATAACATCTCCTGGTCTCCATATTTCCACTTGCGTGACATTAATTGTATTCTCTCCTCCATCACAAGGCTATCCACAACCTTGCCCCTCCATATCTGTCCGATCTTCTTTATGTTGTGTGGACGCTATGGGTCGCTGTTGCCCCGTGGAACCCACCAGACAGACGTCCAAGACACACTTGTAAAAAGCACCAAGAAGACTTTTAATTATTTGCTCCAAATATAGTGCACAAAGCACCGCACACTCCACAATTCTCGAATCAATAATAATAAACAATAATCAATAATCACAATCCTCCTCTCCACCCAGCAGCTCCGTCACTCTACCACCCAACTCCGGCTCTCTTTGCTGGGTTTCCCAAAGTCCTTTAATAGTCCATGACCCGGAAGTGTTCCTTCTCCAGGTCAAACGCCACTTCATCCTTCTTCAAGTAGCCCGGAAGTACTGCAGGCTTCCGTCCTCGTGACTCCAAAGTACTTCCGGGTTGTTGTAACACTAGTAGTCCCCAGGTTCTTGGTGAACTCCCCCTGGTAGCACCCAACAGGGCTGAGGAAACAGACTACACGTCCCAGGATGCTTTGAGGGAACCTGGGGAATAGTTACCATCCAGGGGAGCTGCCACGTAGCGTCCCGGGGGATGCAGTGCCCTGAAAAGGCTGCCTTCCTCCACTCTTTTCTTTCAGGGATGACCCGGCTGGACTGAACCTCCGGCTGTCCATCACAGTTGCCATTCTCTCCCTCACCCTTAGATCCTCTTCATCCATCCACTGGACTGTCCCCTTTGTCCATCTTACCACTATTCAGTCGCTCTGCTTCCCAGCTCTGAAACTCACTACCATCTGAGCTTAGAAATATTGAATCATTCTCACTTTTCAAATCTAAACTTAAAACTCATCTGTTTAAGACTGCGTTTTCTCTTTGACTACAATTGCTCTGTCTGATTTTAAATTTTGTATTTTAGTTTTGTTTATAATGTTTGTTTTATCTATTGTTCGGTGTACTTGAGTGTTTAGAAAGGTGCCTACAAATAAATAAAATGTATAATTATTATTATCAGCCACACAAGGGTGTTCAGCACTACGATCAAATGGGGACTGATCAGCTGATGCAAGTACCTGACTTTCATTTTCGAATTTCAGATCATTTGCATCAAAATCGGAGTTCGATAAGTGACCGTGTAGTCCTCTCAGGCCATAGGACCGTCAGCTGGTGACCGCTCAGCTGATGCAGGTGCTTGACTTTCGTTTTCGATCTACAGATTAGTTACATCAAAATCGGAGGTCAATAACTCAGACTCTGGTTCAGCAAGAATACTAAATAAATAAATAAAACGCATGGTGCATTTTGCTTTGCGCATTCGCTTTGCTCTCTCACCTGATGTCAATGCCATTCTAGACATTGTTCACTCTGCGCTCTAGACGAGAACAGGCCATTCAGCCCAACAAAGCTCGCCAGTCCTCTCCACTTATTTCTTCCAAAAAAATATCAAGTCGAGTTTTGAAAGTCCCTAACGTCTTACTGTCTACCACACTACTTGGTCACTCATTCCAAGTGTCTATCGTTCTTTGTGTAAAGAAAAACTTCCTAATGTTTGTGCGAAATTTACCCGTAACAAGTTTCCAACTGTGTCCCCGTGTTCTTGATGAACTCATTTTAAAATACAAGTCTCGATCCACTGGACTAATTCCCTTCATAATTTTAAACACTTCAATCATGTCACCTCTTAATCTTCTTTTTCTTAAACTGTAAAGTTTGTGTTAAGTCGAGTCTGCAGACAATTTAAAAGTCGCATTTATTGAATGGCTACTCCAGCTGCTGTAAAGAAAACCTCACGCTGTTCCGTTCCATTCAAACTAGTGTGGTGCTGAGGTGTCACAAGTTGCACGGCTGCGATCTGTTCCTAATTTGGGATCCTGAGGTGGTTCATCATGTGATGGCTGCGGCGGTGCATTGTATCAGTGCAGGCTCTCAAACTCTCACTAATAGTCACTATTTACAGCTGTGGGTGCCAAGGAGGAAGGACAGGCATCCTGGCCCGGCATAGGGGATGAATTCTTGCCCAGACAGGAGGCCATAATGGATGGACTGGGTGAATAGGCATACCAGGTGCAGTTCATTTCCCCCTGCACAACAGGTGGCAGTGTTCTTCAGGGCTCAACCTGTTGAAGCAGGCTGGCGCGGGCACCCTCAGCCCTCAAGAAGGCACTCAGAGTCTCAGGACAGACAGCATAATCAAGATTTATTGTACGGCACACATACAGACTCACTTAAGAGAGGAAGATGGCAAGAGCGAGCAGCCATGGGCAGCTCTTACATTTAGAACATTAGAACACTCTAGACGAGAACAGGCCATTCAGCCCAACAAAGCTCGCCAGTCCTATCCACTTATTCCTTCCAAAAAAACATCAAGTTGAGTTTTGAAAGTCCCTAAAGTCTTACTGTCTACCACACTACTTGGTTGCTTATTCCAAGTGTCTATCGTTCTTTGTGTAAAGAAAAACTTCCCAATGTTTGTGAGAAATTTACCCTTAACAAGTCTCCAATTGTATCCCCGTGTTCTTGATGAACTCATTTTAAAATAACAGTCTCGATCCACTGTACTGATTCCCTTCACAATTTTAAACACTTCAATCAGGTCACCTCTTAATCTCCTTTTGTTTAAACTGTAAAGGCTCAGCTCTTCTAATCTTTCCTCATAATTCAACCCCTGTAGCCCTGGAATCAGCCTAGTCGCTCTTCTCTGGACCTTCTCTAGTGCTGCTATGTCCTTTTTGTAGCCTGGAGCCTTGTAGCCTTGTAAACTGCACACAGTACTCAAGATGAGGCCTCACCAGTGCATTATAAAGGTTGAGCAGAACCTCCTGTGACTTGTACTCCACACGTCAAGGCGCTATATAACCTGACATTCTGTTAGCCTTCTTAATGGCTTCTGAACACTGTCGGGAAGTCGATAGCTTAGAGTCCACTATGACTCTTCAATCCTTCTCATAAGGTGGACTCTCGATTTTCCTACCACCCATTGTGTATTCAAACCTAACATTTTTACTTCCTATGTGTAATTCTTTACATTTACTGACATTAAATTTCATCTGCTACAAATCTGCCCAGTTGCACACTCAGGGATTCTACGTCAAGAGGGTCAACCATAACATATCAATATTTAGAGCTTTTATTGTCCTCTGCCTCTGGATGTCGACTTTAGTCGTTATCTGCTCTCAACCCCTTGTTTCGACAAAAGTGAATAGATTGTAGGTGGCCCTCTGTGTTACTAGCCAACGTTTGTCTGTTTGACAGGGTTTCCATTTCCAGTGTTTTTTTTTGGAACTGTTCTGCAGAAAAGCTATGAAGAAATGAAAGAATAAATGAACTCATCCCTTATTATGACCCAGTGAAAGGCACAAATTGTCTTGTGGAGTTGCCTGGCTGAGAACATTTCAACCTCTCTCTGTGCCCACACTCTATTGAGTCTAAAGTGCAGGGTGGTACTGAGTGCTCGGGCCAGCAGGACTGTTCATTTCCTTTGTCTCTCCTCCTTTGTTATTCTTCTTGACTAAACTCAGCATGAAGAGAAGTTAACAAAGTCCAGCAGGCATAAATACTTTGTAGATTACAGCTATAAACGATAAAAATGACAGATTTTGATTTTCCAGTCGCACACCTTTTGTCATTTTTTTCTTTTACGTCTTATTGTTGATGGAGGCTGCAGACCCCCTACAACACTTTTTTTCTTGTTTGTAAGGCTCATCATTTTATCCCTGGGTGCGGTAATGACCAAGCCAGTAGTCTTTACCATAGTAGAGTAATGACACTCCAGGAGCCTCATGTATAAACAGTGCGTACAAACAAAAATGTTGCATAAGAACGTTTCCATGTTCAAATTGCGATGTATAAAACCTAAACTTGGGGTAAAGCCACACACATTTCCATGGTAGCTCATACCCTGTCTGTTCGGTTTTGCAGACTGGTGGCACCCAGCGTCAAAGCAGTACTATTTTTCCTGTGTGGTTATCCTTTCTTTTTTAGATCCACATCCCTGAAGCGGCTTTATAAATACACTGAAATTAATCGCATATTGTTTATTAGTTTAATACATCTGATTGTAATTAACTTGTAACAATATAACGGTCCACAGAATGGTCAAACTGTTCCAAATACCATAACTGCTTTAGCGTTGTTACTCTCACTGCACCTCAGATCCCACATTGGATCATCTTTTTCCATATTACTCTCACTGCACCACTCAGAGTATTTATATCACTGTATCTGAGTGTGAATCACAGCTGTACAGCAGCTGATCGGAAAAAGAATTATCGGTATACAGCATCAAGCACACGCTGCCTCAGCCATGCACATAGTCTATTTGAACTACTTCCATACGGCAAACGCTTCAGAGTCTTTCCTGTACGGACCTCGCGGTTCACAAACAGTTTCATCCGAAGAACTCTAAACGCACCTCCTTGTAGACCTGTTAGTACTTATAAGTACAATCACCTAACTGTAAACTTGCACTACAGTTATAATATTGCACAACCTGAGCCACTTTATAAAGCGTGTATTTACATATGATGACAATATCATTTTTAAGATGAAATGCAGCAAAAAATTTTATTATATTATACAGATAAAACTTTAATATTAACTGCATGGTGCCACAGCTCTGGCGCTCTGTTCACGGATCTCGCGCTGTATTCTTGCTGGTGCTGACGCGACACTGGAAGGATAGATGGATAGTATAATTAAACACGTACTACGAAGATATTTTGATGTTCCTTAAAATTTTTGAAGAATCTGCGTTCTAAGCTTACAGACAGCTTAACGTCTATTACAGAGCTGATTGTGAGGTGATTGGGTATTTGGAGAAAGAAAAGAAAGGACAGGAATTGTAGGTTAGTACGTTTGAAAGAGACCGTACTGTTACAATAAAGTATTACATCGCGCACGGTGCAGCAAGCATCTTGCATGAGATATGAACAATCACTGCGCCACCGTGTTCCCATGTTTAATAACATGCTTTAACTCCTGTCATCATGAAAATGATATCACATATACATCTCAGTATTTTAGTTATTCAGAGAGCTGTAATATTACGAATGTAATGGATTCTGTGTCCTGTCTGAGGAAGAGAAAGCCCCTTTAAGAAGCACGTAGTGATTCACACACATAGAGCACATAGAAGATCAAATACAAAACAAAGCATTTAATGTGTTACTTTAGTTACGATGGGATTGAGAAACTAGTAAATTAAACGATTTTAAGATTAGGTTTCTACTGATGTTCTACTTTAATGACAAAATAAACTACATGACTAAAATGGAAGTTTAGAGATTAAAGTTGACATTTCGTGCGTTTTTCCCAACTGTGTGCCTTTTTTTTCTCTGTACCCTAATAAGCTTTCATATGACACTCAGACGGTGGGCTACGACTTGCCTTTTCACGGTGACTTTGATATCTGATAACTTCTTTCTTATTTCGGGCACTGTGTGACTTTGTGAACTTGAGCTTTCGAGTTTCTCCGAAACGCTATGTCACTTGATCAACTTCCTTTTGTTGTTTATACCACTGTTTAAACCAACAAATAGTACATTTTTCTTTGCCTCCACTTGGTATTTGCTGAAATTCTTCTATTATCCTCTGTGCTTTTGCCATTGCCTTTTCACAGAAGGCTGAGCTTAAGGGTTATTTATATTGATTTGCATATTCAAGGAGGCGTAATTCTGGGCGGGACAGCAGGCGTGTGCACGTGTGTTACTTTTCACGCTGATCGGGATTTATGGAGCGGAAAAACGTGGAACGCACAGATTTATGCATCTGGATTTTTCTGTGCATACGCACATTCCCGCTTTTGTGCTTACGCCATGTTAATAGTGTGAGTTCTACGCACACATATATTGTGTTTAAGCTTCTGTTGAAGCCTTTTGGAAAGGTGTTTATGAAAATAAATCTTTATTTTAAACAGAGTTATTAAGCATAGTTAAAGATGCTAAGATTTGCATTGGGTGTGAGGAGGATGGATAGGATTAGAAATGAGGACATTAGAGGGTCTGTTCAAGTTGGACGGTTTAGAGACAAAGTCAGAGAGGCAAGATTGCGTTGGTTTGGACATGTGCAGAGGAGAGATGAGGGGTATACTGAGAGAAGGGTACTAAGGATAGAACTGACAGGGAAGAGGAACAGAGGAGAGCCTAAGAGAAGGTTTATGGATGTGGTGAGAGAGGACATGCAGGTGATAGGTGTAACAGAACAAGATGACGAGAACAGGAAGATATGGAAGAAGATGATCCGCTGTGGCATCCCCTAACGGGAGCAGCCAAAAGAAAAAGAAGAAGAAGAATTAAACGGTGACTCGTGTCTGTACAGTTGTGTTTGGGGTGCTGCAGTGCCTCCTAGTGGTCGCAGTCTATCATTATAAAGTGGATTATGGATCTAACTCTGACTTAAAAGTAACATCTAATAACGTGACAATTTTAGTGCATCAGGAACCATTCATTAATGAACTATTGATAATGCTAAGTATGGCTATGGCCAGAACATCCATTGAGTTTTTTACTCACTTTGTTGGAATTGGGTCCAGGGTACAAGCAGTGGACTTCATCTGAAAAATGAAAGTTATGTCTTCTTTTTGTGTTACCAGATTAAAATGAGTAAAATTGTGTGTGCAAGGTAAGACAATGTCTGCTAATCTAGGATTAAGTTTGGGAGGTGACCCTGAAATCTG
Organism: Polypterus bichir lapradei; assembly: GCA_026402145.1. Taxonomy (NCBI): domain Eukaryota; kingdom Metazoa; phylum Chordata; class Cladistia; order Polypteriformes; family Polypteridae; genus Polypterus; species Polypterus bichir. The sequence goes on along the minus strand of JANRMT010062806.1, from coordinate 120,332,494 downwards.
AGTTTTCTCAATAAGGAAATTCATAAAGTCTGCACTGTTGATGTTGGTCGATATTTTCTACTGTAGTTCAGAATTCCCATTTGTTAGATTAGCGGTTTTTCTCTTTTATCTATTAATCCAGACTAGCAATCTGAGTGGCATGTCTCAGAATTCATCGCCTAGCTGGGGTTCAGATTCAAATATGCTTCTTTTGTTCATTTTTATTCATGTTGATAAAGCATCATGATGCTCCAACAATGATGGATGGATTAAAAACCAGAAGTCTACGTGACCATCATCATCAAGTCCTTCCGTGAGAACTCTAAATCCAAAGAGGACTGTTTCATTTATGTTAGGTAGAATGCCCAAAGGGGACTGGGCAGTCTAATGGTCTGGAATCCCTACAGATTTTATTTTTTTCGCCAGCCGTCTGGAGTTTTTTTGTTTTTTCTGTCCACTGGACCTTACTCTTATTCTATGGTAGTTAATGTTGATTATTTTATTTTCTTACTGTGTCTTTTATTTTTCTATTCTTCATTATGTAAAGCTTTTTGAGCTACTTTTTGTATGAAAATGTACTATAAATAAATGTTGTTGTTGTTGTTGTTTTATCGATTGTCTGCATTATTCTTCCATTTTGAGTTCATGGATGTAAACTGCCTGTCTTATGTTCCATGTGTTTTGGTGGTGCTCCCCCAAAAGGCAGGGCCACCTGCCAGTCATTGCCAGGAAGTGCCCTCTACTCTATAAATCCTCCCACAGTTACTGGCGGTTCATTTCATACATGCCTGGGAGTGGTGAGTGCACTTGTGCTTATTTTGAGTTCTTTTAATTATTTGGATCTCTGACATTTTGACTTTCTGCTTTGTTTTTTTGACCTTACCTTTTGAAATCAGTTTTGGGACTTGTTTGATTTGGTTTGCCTTTGTGTTCCAAGCAATTCACTTTTGTCTTTATACTCACAGAGCTTCATTGTGATTGGAATACTTTTTGTGAAGAGTGAATCATTTTATTTTATGAGGATTCGGTGCTTGCTTTTTTTACTAGCCGGGGTTTGATGGTGATATTCC
>JANRMT010062806.1:120244848-120275480 GCA_026402145.1 Polypterus bichir lapradei | reverse complement strand
AGAAACTACTCGATGAAAATAATTGATGGACTATACGATTTAATCACCAAGGGGCATTACAAGCACTCAATGAAACGATCGTGGGACTGCGTGATGGAATCAACATAGGAGACCCACCCCACCACCACCACTGCTCGGTGAAATGATCACGAGATCACATGACTAATTCACCAAAGGAGATTACAAGCAGTCGATGAAACAAACGAGGGACCGTATGACTAATTCAACCATCAACTGCTTGATGAAATGATCGAGGAACCACGAGACAAAATCAAAAAGGGGGATTACAAGCACTTGTTGCAACAACTGTGGGACTGCCTGATGGAATCAACAAGGGAGACCCTACTACCCCTGCTTGGTGAAACAATCGAGGGACTGCATTACTAAATCACCAAGGGGGAACCTAAACCCCCCCGGGATAATACTTGATGAAACGATTGATGGACCATGCAATCTACAGTATATATATATATATATATATATAAGCCAGATACCAGCAAGATACAGAAGATGCAGAGGACAGGAAGATATGGAAAAAGATGATTCCCTGTGGTGACCCCTAACAGGAGCAGCCGAAAGAAGAAGTAGTTTGTAGTTATTTCCATAATATACACGGCGCACTTTGTTAGGAACAGTACAGAACATTATACTTTTAAAAAGAAGGTTAATTGAAGAAGAAGAAAAAAGCAATCTGGTTTACTGGTTGATCTCCATCCCTGTCTTCACCTATGGTCATTAGCAGTGGGTAGTCACCAAAAGAATGAGACTGCGAGTACAAGCAGCAAAAATGAGGTTTCTTCATGGGGTGGCTGGGCTGACACTCCATGACAGGCTGAGAAGCTCGGTGATTCTGGACGGCCTCAGAGTAGAGTCGTTGCTCCTCCAGATTGAAAGAAGCCAGTTGAGGTGGTTTTGGGCATGTCATAAAAATGCCCATCCCCAAGGCGGAGTCTACTTAGAGCTACTCCAGGCACATCCCACTGGTCAAAGGCTCTGCAGGAGACACTGTGGAAGGATTATATCTCTCAGCTGACTTGGGAACACCTTGGAAGAGCTGGAATCTGTGGCTGGAGATGGGGAAGTCTGGGCTGACCTGCTTGGCCTGTTACCACTGCAACCCTCACCATGAAAAGCAGCTCAGAAAAAGAGATAAGTAAGGCGGGTAGGCAGTGCTTGTCTGTCGGAGAGATGATGTGCGGCATTGTTCATAATGTCACTTAGTTTTGTCTTCGTTCTACTACCTCCGGTGGGTCTATGCATGATAATGTATTCTGGAGTGGCGGACCATCCATTGTTAGTTCCTGCCTTGCACCCAATGCAGTCAAGATAGACTCCAGCTTCCCAAGACCCTGAACTGAACTAAGCAAGTTTGAAACTGTTGTCAAATCGAGTATGGGTAATATTTAGTCACTTTTTTTAAGGTAAATGTGCAAATACACCCTATGCGTAGCACAAATGGAGGGCCAGCGCATGTCTAGATTGGCGCAGATCAAGCTGTCGTCTTCTGGCCAAACCTCATTGTTCATTATGTGGAGTTCTGTGCAGATGTGCATAGCCACAGACAATGTTGTATTGTTCTTTTTCTGTTGATATAGCACTTCTTTTTATTGAGACCTTTATTACTCTTTACAATTTGCCCTTAACCCTCAGACGTGGTGGTGCTGATTCGATCGTTTTTTGCGTCACTTGAAGTTTGTGGCTTGTGTCTGAGCTTTGATCTGCAGTGTGGCTTGTAGATTTGGTTTGCCAGCAGGGGTACCCCTTAATTACAGCCCCCTTCAGACACCTCCGGCCCCATTCAGTTCAGTTGACTTCTCTCCTTTTCCACCATTTCATTCCCCTCTTCTTCAGAGCTTGCTCCACATCATTCATCCATCTCTTCCTTGGTCTGCCTGTCTAGTGGTGGACTTCCCCGCTTGCTTAATTTCAGAGACCTTCAGAATGTACTGAGACCCTTACACTATATGTTTAGGGAAGTATAATAATGAATAATAATTATAATAACATGAATAATAATATTTTTACATTTATATAGCGCTGTTCTCACTACTCAAAGTGCTTTACATAATGAGTGAGTAGCCACTTCAACCACCATTAATGTGTAGCACCCACGTGGAGGATGTGACGGCAGCCATTTTTTCCCCAGTGCACTCACCACATGTTAGCTCTTAAGTGATGAAGTAGTGAGAGAGAGAGAGAGTCAATTAGAGACAGGGGGTGATTAGGGGGCAGAATGACTAGGCCATGGTTGGCAATTTAACTAGAACATTGGGATACACCCTGCTGTTTACAAAAAGGATGCCCAGGGTTCATTTATGACCACAGAGAGGCTTCATTTTTACACCCCTGTTGTCACTGAAACTACCCTAAGGTGGTTTGAGTCCTAATTTTTGGGCAAATCCTACCATGTAACTTGGTGAGGAGAGATGTCACAGGTGCACCGGGCAAGCACGGGGGTCCTGTGAGAATCAGTGCTGTACCCTCTCCTCTTCTCTCTATGTACTCCTCCTCCTCACTGGTTCCTGTCATTCAAGTCTTATGGTTTCTCCTGTCATTTTTATGCTCTTATGCTTGTCGGTGTCGGTGAGAATCTCTGCATGACTCACTGATATTGCAGCCTGGATGACAGAGCACCAAAGAGCACCATCTCCATGTCAGTCTGGCGAGGATGGATCTTCTTGTTATCCCAACTCATCTGTCTGTTAAGCACCCCATCTCTGTTCAACATGACTCATCACTAACACCCGTCAAGTCCGTGCCCAACCTTAAGATGGTGATCGACGATCAGCTGTCCTTCACAGACCATGTTGCTGCAGTCTCTCGGTCTTGCAGGTTCACTTTATACAACATTCATAAGATCAGATGCAGCACAAGTCCTGGCCCAGGCTTTGGTCTTGTCACATCTGGACTACTGTATCTCTCTTCTGGCAGGAGTATGCTGTGTGTCTAGAAGCCGCTGCAGTTGATTCAAAATGCAGTGGCACATCTGGCATTCACCCCACTGAGGTGGGCACATGTCACTCCTCTTTTCAGGTCACCACATTGGCTCCCTGTGGCAGCTCCTATTAAGTTCAAATTCCTGATGCGTGTTTACAGAGTAGTCCGCGGGTCTGCACCTGTATATATGGAGACCTTTGTGGGGTCCACTTAGGTCTGCTGATGCCACCTCTGTCTGGCACCACATCTGGATCCAAACTCTTTTCATACAGTATGTAGCTCCTGGATGGTGTAACAAGCTGCCCACATCCATTCTGAATTTTGACTCCCTCAAAGTGCTTGAAAGCCCCCTTATGCAGTGAATTTCTGTCTAGTGAATATTAATTGTTCGGTTCTTGTATTTTGTCCTGACCTCTTCACTTGTGATGTTCTCCAGACTGATGTGCACTCGGTTATGTTGACATTATTTTGTAAGTTGCTTTGGAATAAAAGTGTTAAGTAGATAAGTGGAAATGTATTGTTGTCAGTCAGAACAGCATTACCTGGAGATCGATCCATGAGGCCAGCCATTTTGTGAAATCCATTTACACTGATCAGGCTTGTGTTCAGTTCCACATGTGGCCTGACCTCTTTACACTTCCTCTTACTGATGTTTGTGAGCACCTTGTCATTTAGGTTCACCATCAACGCCTTGATGATGACAAAAACACAACACATGGCTGCCGAGCTGCTGAAGGCCCTGTGTGGCTCTGACTGCAGTGCCATCTAGTGTTGCCTCGGTGTATTTCCTCTGCTCTGTCTTTTGGAAGGCTCCTTAATGGTGATGATAATAAGAATATTCATTCTTACATTATTAAATCTTTTTAATTAAAACAAAACAAAACACGTCTTCATTTTTGGCACCATGGTGGTGCAGCTAAGTGCTGCTGCCTCATGGATCCAATGCCCCGGGTCCAAATCCTGAACCCAAGTTTTTGTCTGTGTGGAGTTAATGTGTTCCCCTTTTATTTGTATGGTTTTACCTTTTACTCCCCCAAAAGTGTCCAAGTTAGATGGTGATACCAATGAACTCCCTGTGCGTGGGCTTTGTGACAAGCCAGGTTAGGCTTTGGCCCGCTGGATTAGAGTCATGTGAAAAAGTAAGTACACCCCATAGGAAATTGTTGACTTTGTCAACATCCACCCATTATCCAACCCGCTATATCCTAACTACAGGGTCACGGGGGTCTGCTGGAGCCAATCCCAGCGCACAAGGCAGGAAACAAACCCTGGGCAGAGCGCCAGCCCATCGCAGGGCACACACCAGGGACAAATTAACCTGCATGTCTTTGGACTGTGAGAGGAAACCCACACAGACACAGGGAGAACATGCAAACTCCACACTGGGAGGACCTGGGAAGCGAACCCGGGTCTCCTAACTGCGAGGTAGCAGCACTACCCACTGTGCAGATAAAGGTGACATATTCGAACAGAACACATCAATTTGACGTTCATGCTCATAATCTGAATAAACAAACATGCTGAATTGTCACATGGAAAAAGTAAGTCCACCCCTACATGTATCACCACTTCAGATCAGATTACAATCAGATGTTCCAGATGAGGTGCGAATGATTCAGAACCACCTCAGGGTGTCTGCAGGGGGGGGACAGGACTCGTCTTATTGAAACCTCAGATGTCGAGGTCTCCGGTGTTCTCTTTGCAATTGACGTGTTGTGTTGTCTTCATGCCAGGCTCAAAAGAGCTCAGGAAGAATGTTGTGGATGACTAGGAGCCTGGCAAGGGATTTCAGAAGATCACCAAATGGTTTGAAATCCATTATTCTACTGTAAGGAAAATCAACTACAAGTGGTGTCGATTTCAAACGACTCATAATTTCTCCAGGACTTGATCAGCTCATCAAACTCGGCTCAAGAGCTGACTGTTTGATACTAAGGGATGTCTCTAAACGCTCCTCTGCAGGTAACTCTTGAAACAATTGGTGTCAAAGTGCACACATCGACAATCAGCAAGAGACTGGACAAATGTGACCAGCTTGTCAGGTGTGACAAGGAAAAACCTTTGCTGTCCAAAAATAACTTTAAATCAAGTTTTGTCTTTGATCATCTTGGTAAAAACCAGAAATTCTGGAACAATGTGCTCTGTGGACAGATGAATCAAAGAGTAACAGTAGACATGTTTGGTGCGAACAGAAGACAGCATTTCAGGAGAAGAACCTTACAGTAACTGTGGCGTGTGGTGGTGATGGTGGTGGAAATGTTCTGGTTTGGTGGTACTCAGAGTGGCCTGAGCGGTTTGCAATCACAAAGTCAACTGTAAATTCTCCATCTTATCAAAGTGTGCTTGAAAAGAATGGGAGGCCACCTGTCAGTCTGATCCAAAAACACTTTAGCAATTCCACCGAAGAATGACTACAAAAGAAGAAATGGAGGGTTATGGACTGGTCTATTCAAAGCCCTGGTTTGAATTCCATTGAAACGTTGTGGCAGAATTTGAAATGGACAGGACCTGCAAGAAAACCCAGAAACAACTTGCAACTGAAAGAGTGGAGTCAAATGTCAGAGACTGGTGGGCAGTTACCGTATATAACGTCACGTTTAAGTTCTCCCGCGGATAAGTCGGGGCTTGATTTCACTGTATAATTTCCAGTATTTTACAATGTCGGTCGTATAAGTCGAATGTGGAAAACTCACACTATTGGTCAAAGAGGTTAGGATATGCTAATGCCCACCTGAGAGAGTAACCATGGAGCACACAGCCTTTTGTTTTTTTATGTATTGTGCCTACTAGGGATGTGCGGTCAGGGGAGGCAGAGCCTCACCTGTCATCATGAAAAGTAAAAAAACTAACTATGATAACATAAAATAAATGTGTCCACTGGTCTGTGCTATACATTTGTTTTCTGTATGATTCTAATCATTTTGATCATGTTTATAGTCAAAAATCACTGAATTGGCGCATTTCCTGATCAAATACAGGGGAGAAACGCAATGAGGTGCAGCAGCAACGAGCCTAACCTCATCTGGGACTGCGCTCTCCACACAGACACGGGTTGATGCATGTAATTGGCGCGTGCCTGTCGCTGTCTCTTTGTATGTATAATGTTTGCATACACGTTTATTACACACCCTGACTTTCCACAATCTGGCTAATATCTTTAATGAAAGTGTTTGACATATTTAGTCTTGCTGATCCACAGTGAGGAAGCACAAGGTGAGGCAGACAGTACCATGCCGCCCTAAAGGGGGCACATGTGATCCCAACAGGTGCTCGTTGCTGCTGTTCTTCTACGCAGAGGAGCCAATAAGTTAGCAATATCAGAAAGTCAAGTGCACTGTAGCGGTACGTTTATTTAGATTTTTTGTTCCAACTGACTGTCAAAATGGAAGATTAAGAGTTTTAAAACTAAAAGAAAATGAGGAGGACTTTTACAAGAAAGTGACAGAGATTTTCGTGGTGAAGGATAGGCACATTGACTTCATTTCCAAATAAAGGTAAGACCAAAAATGGTTTTCAATTTTATAAAAAATGGGATCAGACTAAGAAAAAAAAAAAAATCCAATATTTAAAAAATAAATTCTGACCTTAAATAAAATATTCTTTTGTTTTTCTTGTTATCCTTTTGTTGAACAGTCTGTATTAAAATTGATTAAAGCATCAGAATTAAAAGCTTTTAATAACAACTAAATATTTCAATTAAGGTAAAACTTGAAATCTGTTTTTTGTACACTACTCAGTACTTTCAGTTGTATTGAATGAGTATGAATTGTGGAATTGTAACGGCAAATTTAGAATCTTGGAGGGTGAGGAGCAAATGCGCTCTCTCCGCTCTCTTGCTCGCCGCTATAAATTTAATGTTCTTTCTTAGCCAAGTATGCGCCTTACCTGTGTGTGTGTAAAGAATGCTTACAGGTGCTGGTCATAAAATTAGAATATCATGACAAAGTTGAATTTTTTCAGTAATTCCATTCAAAAAGTGAAACTTGTATATTAGATTCATTCATTACACACAGACTGATGTATTTCAAATGTTTATTTCTTTTAATTTTGATGATAATAACTGACAACTAATGAAAGTCCCAAATTCAGTATCTCGGAAAACTAGAATATCATTTAAGACCAATGCAAAAAAAGGATTTTTAGAAATGTTGGCCAACTGAAAGGTATGAACATGTATAGCACTCAATATTTAGTGGGGGCTCCTTTGGCCTGGATTACTGCAGCAATGCGGCGTGGCATGGAGTCGATTAGTCTGTGGCACTGCTCAGATGTTATGAGAGCCCATGTTGCTCCGATAGTGGCCTTCAGTTCTTCTGAATTGTTGGGTCTGGCGTATTGCATCTTCCTCTTCACAATACCCCATAGATTTTCTATGGGGTTAAGGTCAGGCGAGTTTGCTGGCCAATCAAGAACAGGGATACCATGGTCCTTAAACCAGGTACTGGTAGTTTTGGCACTGTGTGCAGGTGCCAGGTCCTGTTGGAAAATGAAATCTGCATCTCCATAAAGTTCGTCAGCAGCAGGAAGCATGAAGTGCTCTAAAACTTCCTGGTAGACGGCTGTGTTGACCTTGGACCTCAGAAAACACAATGGACCAACACCAGCAGATGACATGGCACCCCAAACCATCACTGACTGTGCAAACTTTACACTGGACCTCAAGCAACATGGATTCTGTGCCTCTCCTCTCTTCCTCCAGACTCGGACCTTGATTTCCAAAGCAAATGCAAAATTTATTTTCATCAGAGAACATAACTTTGGACCACTCGGCAGCAGTCCAGGCGAGACGTTTCAGAAGCTGTCTCTTGTTCAAGAGTGGCTTGACACGAGGAATGCGACAGCTGAAACCCATGTCTTGCATACGTCTGTGCGTGGTGGTTCTTGAAGCACTGACTCCAGCTGCAGTCCACTCTTTGTGAATCTCCCCCACAGTTTTCAATGGGTTTTGTTTCACAATCCTCTCCAGGGTGTGGTTATCCCTATTGCTTGTACACTTTTTTCTACCACATCTTGTCCTTCCCTTCGCCTCTCTATTAATGTGCTTGGACACAGAGCTCTGTGAACAGCCAGCCTCTTTAGCAATGACCTTTTGTGTCTTGCCCTCCTTGTGCAAGGTGTCAATGGTCGTCTTTTAGACAACTGTCAAGTCAGCAGTCTTCGCCATGATTGTGTAGCCTACAGAACTAGACTGAGAGACCATTTAAAGGCTTTTGCAGGTGTTTTGAGTTAATTAGCTGATTAGAGTGTGGCACCAGGTGTCTTCAATATTGAACCTTTTCACGATATTCTAATTTTCCGAGATACTGAATTTGGGACTTTCATTAGTTGTCAGTTATAATCATCAAAATTAAAAGAAATAAACATTTGAAATACCGCACGTCACTGGTGCCTATGTGACCACACAGTAATACCCGAACTATTCTGAAGTGACATTTGCACCGTTTTGTGTTTTTTTGTATCGTAAGAGCATCCCTTATCTACGATGTAGCATTCGTTCAGAAGAAAATATGAAGCTGGTTTTAAATGTCCGAGAAACTGGTGTGAGGTTGGAGGAAGCAAGAAGATGCAAAGAAAAAAAAAAGTGTATTTTTGAACGGGCATATAAATTAGGGTCTGATTTTATGATCGATTTTTTGGGTTTCAAGACCCGACTTATATGTGAGTATATACAGTAGGTAAAACACCCTCAATAAGTAACTTCTGCCAAAGGGGGCAACACAACACCAGGTTCTGAAGCCAAGGGTGGACTTACTTTTCCCCAGTAGACATTTATCCATCCGTCCATCCATTATCCAACCTGCTATATCCTAACTACAGGGTCACAGGGGTCTGCTGGAGCCAATCCCAGCCAACACAGGGCGCAAGGCAGGAACAAACTCCCGGGAGGGCACAAGCCCACTGCAGGGCACGCACACACACACACCCACACACCAAGCACACACTAGGGACAATTTAGGATCGTCAATGCACCTCACCTGCATGTCTTTGGACTGTGGGAGGAAACCAGAGCATAGACGTTTATTACTATTGATATTTTTGTTAAAAATGATGCAAAAGGCCTTGTGCTTTTATTTTAATCCTTATCCGTAGGCTGTGTGGTCCAAATGACAAAATTGGAATGAGTCCCAAAATAAGTTGGGGTGCTAGCAGTAACAACGAGAACTAATTAAATAAACTGGCACACGATGGTGCTACAACACAAACAATAGACCGTCACATTAGAGTTCACCTTACTGCGGTGTCCAAGTCGAAAGGTCAGGCTTTGGGAGAGCGCCAATCTTTTGGATTCTCTGGTTCAAAATGCAACACCACCTTGTGGGGACGTCTGCTCCTATACTAGTCTGGCCTGGAAGGGTCGGGGGCTCCTCTGGTTCAGTTATCTTCATTGGGCATCTTCTTGGCACTGTGAGGGGGAAAAAGTCGACAATACCGTTAGCGATGATATCCCCTCTCATCGCGGAGTGGTGAGCCCAGAAGGCGATCCTCTGGCATACATGAGTGACAAAGCACTGTTTGCACAAAGATCTGCTGTTTGTCTGTTCAAATATGTAGAAAAAGTCAGCAGTTTCCTTGGGGTGCACTTACTTTTTCACGTGACTGTAAGTGGGTCTAAGAATGAAGTGAAATGTAATGAATGTTATGTTACATCATGGAGAACACAGAAAATCACAATAGCCGATACAAACGCTCTCTATAAAGACAGGGATGGACCACAATTCAAACGTTGGACTCTGGCGGCATGAGCTTTAACTACTCTGCCACCCGCATGCATGGATTATCAAACTCATCTCATCTTTGGCCTTGATGCGGGAGATTATTTTGCAAGCATTGAGTACAAGGTGGGTGGCAAAGCTGCTCAAATCAGTGGTGACTCATTCAGTCAGGACACTATGGCCACCCTTCATCACACGGATGACAGCAACATCTGTTACAAGTGATACTGGTGAGCATGGTGGTACAGATGGTTACTGTTATCACCTCACAGCTCCAGAAGAGGGCGTTCAAGTGCTGGTTACGGTCTCTGTGCAGTTTATATGTTTGTCAAGTGTGTACTGACTCAGCATGACACAGCAGAGATTTTAAATGGACAGGAGCGGTAGGTGAGATGTAGTCAATGAGAACAACAGGCAGAAGAGACAGCCGGTTAAGTTTAAAACACAAACCAAAAGTCTTGAAAATGGAAAAATAGGGAGATCGAAATAAAGTAACACGCACCAACACAGGAATTGTAATATTGGATGTTCTGGTGTAGAATGTGCTGGTGCTTTGGATGATATCATGTTTTGTATTCTGACTCAGGAGAGATGGAGAATAAAAGAAGATTAGTGTGATGGATGGCCTGGAAGTCAAAGTAAGGGATAGTCAGGAAGGGGAGCTGCAAAGGAGCTATATAAATAAAATGTATTATTATTATCTTCAGAATATGGACATGGATGGACACTGTGGCAGTAGGTACACCAGAGCATTGGATGGGTGTGCTGGGTGGGGAAGCAACCTGACCAGAGTAGGTTGGCAGTCCCTTTCTCACAGTTGAGAGGCTACCTACTATGGGCAGATCATTCCTCCATATACTGGTTGGCAGCATCCCTTCTGGCAGGCCCCAGTATGGAAGCCCACAGGGTATCATGGGAGTTGTGGATCCATAGGGCTGCCCTGTTGGCTTCTGTGCTGTTGGGAACTATTGGCTGAGTGACCAGAGTTAATCCAGAGTGTTAAAAAAGAGACTTGCCCCAGTGACCAACTTGTCTTCTTCTGGTTACAAATTTCAGACCTTTGCTAGTACTTCTAGCAGAACAGAAAACTCCAAAAAGGAAAACAATGAATCCCAAGGAACTCGCTTTCTCTCATACAATTACACTCATTTCCTTGAAACTGCAAATTTCTTTTGTTAAGTGTCTCCTGGTTGAAGAACTTGAGCTACGACTTTTGAGTTTGATTTAGGGTTTTGTTTTTGGTTTTGATGAGTTTTGATCTTCTGGTACTGAACGTTTGTTTTGATTGCAGTGGATTCAGTAAGTATTCAGACTCCTTCACATACTGCACACTTCATAGGTTGTAGATTTAATTTTAAATGGATAAATTTGCAATTTTGTCCATCAATCTACACCTAATAACCCATAATGAAAGACAAAGCAAGTCTTCAGAAAGGTCTGCAAATTTTCTAAAAACCAAAAACTGAAATCTCTAATTTCTATCCATCCATCCATTATCCAACCCGCTATATCCTAACTACAGGGTTACGGGGGTCTGCTGGAGCCAATCCCAGCCAACACAGGGCGCAAGGCAGGAAATAAACCCCAGGCAGGGTGCCAGTCCACCGCAGGGTCTGTCATTTCTAGAAGTTTTCATAACTTTAATTCAGTACTTTACACATATGCATGTTTGGTAGCAATTCTGCCTTCATGTGTTCTTGGGTCTCTCTGAGCTTTGCACAAATTGATTTGAGCAGCTTGTCTTATTCATCCCGGCAGATCCTCTCATGCTGTGTTAGATTGAATGGAAGCATCTGTAAACTGCCATCTTCAGGTCTATCCACACATGTTCTACTGGACCTAAGCTGGGCCACTCAGGAACACTCAGTAAGCTTGTCCTGAAGCTACTGCAGTATCTTCTCTGTGTGCTTCAGGCCATCATCATGCTGAAAGGTGAACCGTCACCCCATCTGAGGTGGTGTGTCAAGAACCTCACTGTATTTGGCTGCATTCATCTTTCCCTCAGTTCTGACCAGTCTCCCTGTCCCTGCAGCCCCATAGCATGATGCTGCCACCAACATACTTCACCATAGTGATGGTATTAGGCAGGTGATGAGCAGTGTCTGGTCTCAAGCAGACATAGTGCTTGGAGTTCTGCTCAAAGAGTTTACTTTTTGTCTCATCAGACCAGAGAATCGTTCTCGTCATGGTGTCAAAGTCCTTTAAACTATCATATGCCTTTTCCTTAAGAGTGACTTCGGTCTTACTGTTGATACGGCGGTCCTTCTGACAGGCTCCCCCATCTCAGCAGGGGACTTCTGAAGTTCTGTTTGAGTTTTGATTGGTTCTTTGTCACGTCCCTGACCAAGGTCTTTCTTGCCCAGTTGGGAAGAGTCCTGGTTGTCCCAAACTTCCTTCTTCCATTTTACAACTCTTTGATCCCCTTGTCCTGTTCTATGCCTCACCACAGTTTGATCATGGAGGTCTATCGAGAGTTCCTTGGTCTTCATGGCTTTGTTTATGTCCTGACATGCCGTATGAAATTGTGGGACCTCATGTCCACAGGTCCACGTGTGCCTTTCTAAACAATGTCCCATCAATTCAGTCTACCACAGGTGGACTCCAATCAAGTTCTAGGAACATCTTGAGGAGAATTTAAATCAAACAGGAGGCATCTGAGCACAATTTGGAGGGTCACAGCTTAAAGGTCTAAATACTTCAGGGAATGAGTGACTTCAGTTTTTAATTTTGAATACATTTACCAACCTTTCTGTAAACTTGGTTTCACTTGGTCATTATGGGTTATTGAGTGTAGATTTCTGGACAAAAGCTTTTAAAATCAAATCTACAACACCAAGTGTGCAGAAAAGAAAGTAAAGGGGTCTGAAGACTATCTGAGTCCACTACAGGTCTCATCATCTTCCCCTTTTTCTATTAAATCTGCCCAACCCCAGCTGTACTAATTTCTACTCCTTCATAACTATTAGCTGCCATTATCTTCTAGCTTCCTCTTGGACTTACTTTCAGGGTGAGCACCATTTGTTAGAAATGCACAAAAAAATACATGTGACAAGTTTGTTTTCTCCTTTTCAGAGTATGCCGAGTTTCTGCACTGTAAAGGAAAGAAGTTCGTTGACTTCGAGGAGATACGGCAGGAGATCGAAGCTGAAACCGACCGCATTACAGGAAGCAACAAGGGCATCTCCTCTGTTCCAATCAACCTGCGAATTTATTCTCCAAATGGTGAGTAGTGCCTCCTGCTGGGCTCTTGTTAAGGTTGCTCTGCTTTCACCCTTCTCCGTCCAAAAAATGGGACAAATGAGGAGAAGCCACTTTGGGCCACATGTCTCTTTCTCACCTTTCTCATTATTACAGTAGATTTATATTTTTGATCAGAAAACACCCAGTAAAAGAGAAACCAGGAATCACAATCAGTGGTGTCCCCTTCCTGATATCCTCTGTTTTTGTATATTTGTCCCAATAGAAGGCTCCAGATCATTAGACAAAATGTAATTTTGATAAAAGGAACCAGAGGAAACGTAGAACACCATTTCTAAACTGCAACTTAATATATACTGCTCAAAAAAATGAAAGGAGCACCTTTGAATGAGAGTATAGCATCAAGTCAATGAAACGTCTGGGCTATTACTGTGGTCAGTTAAGTAGCAGAGGGGCTTGTTCATCAGTTTCAGCTGCTTTGCTGCACTAGAGGGGGGCAACAATGAGATGACCCCCGAAGCAGGAATGAATGGCTTAACAGGTGGAGGGAGGTCACTGACATTTTTCCCTCCTCATCTGTTTTGTCACTCGTTTGGCTACTGTCAGTGTCACTACTGGTAGCATGAGGCCATACCTGGACCCTACAGAACTGGCACAGGTAGTCCCAACTTCTCCAGGATGGCACATTAGTACCACGTGGCATTGCCAGAAGGTTTGCTGTGTCTCCCAGCACAGGGAGACAAAGTAAGAATTAACACAAGAGAACACTAACTGACATAGAATAAAAGTAAGGTCCGATGGCCAGGGAGGACAGAAAAAACAAAAAAACTCCAGATGGCTGGAGAAAAAATAAAATCTGCAGGGGTTCCAGGCCATGAGACCACCCAGCCCCGTCTGGGCATTCTACCTAACATAAATGAAACAGTCAACTTTGTATTCAGGGTTCTCATGGAAGGACTTGATGATGACGGTCACATGGACTTCTGGGGCCTCATGCATAAGGCCGTGCGTAGAATCCGCACTATAACATGACATAAGCACAAAAGCCGAAATGTGCTTATGCACAGAAAAATCCAGATGCATGAATCTGTGCGTTTGCCAACTTCCACGTTCTTCCGCTACATAAATCCTGGTCAGTGTGAAAAGTAACGCTCATGCGCGCGCCTTCTGTCCCGCCCCAACTCCTCCCAGAATTACGCCTCTTTGAATATGCAAATCAATATAAATCGCCCTTAAGCTCAGCCTTCTGTGAAAAGCGCGGGGGAAAATATAAGAATTTCAATGTATACCAGCGAATTAACTTCAAAGCTCAAGTTCACAAAGTCGCACAGTGCCAGAAATAAAAAAGAAGTTGTCAGATATCAAAGTCGTCGTGAAAAGGGGAGTCGTAGCCCACCATCTGAGTGTCATATAAAAGTTTATTAGGGTACAGAGAAAAAAAAAGACACACAGTGGGGAAAAAGCACGAAATGTCAACTTCAATCTCGAAATTTCAACTTTAATCACGTAGTTTATTTTGTCATTAAAGTAGAACATCATAAACTTCATCTTAAAATCGTTTAATTGGCTCTATTCAATAAGGGCGCGCACAAAAAGGCGAGCTTCAAAAGGACGACCTCAATTGAGCGCGGCGAATAAAGGCGTTCGTAGATAATTTAGTTCAAATTGCTCTGGAATATGTGAAGAGCAACAAAGGTGCAGATCTACTCGTAGTCGAAGGCTACACATTCAGAAAGGAGAAAACTATCAACAGGAAACACATCTGGAAATGCACTGAATATAGGATTGGAAAATGTTCGTCTCGCTGTCATACCAAAAATGGATTATTCGTCACACAATACACACAATATTCTAATATTCTTGCTTTCGCCTTTTTATACGTTCAATCATTTCCTTTATCTAATACATTTTCTGTAATAATTTTGTTGCATTTGCCTTTATTTGCTGCGCCCAATTGAGGTTGCCCTTTTGCAGCTCGCCTTTATTTACGTGCCCTTATTGAAGGATACCCGTTTAATTTACTAGTTTCTCAAATCACATCGTAATTAAAGTAGCACGTTAAATGCTTTGTTTTGTATGTGATCTTCTATGTGCTCTATGTGTGTGAATCAGTACTTGCTTCTTAAACCGGCTCTCTTCCTCCAACTGGACTCAGAATCCATTACATTTGTGATAATACAGCTCTCCGAATAACTAAAATACTGAGATGTATACGTGATATCATTTTCATGATGATAGGAGTTAAAGCACGTTATTAAACATGGGTTTCACGGCGCAGTGATTGTGTGCGATCTTCGATGAAATTATTTATTGCAGCAGTACTCGGGGGCGGCTCTAGGCTTGTGGCGGCCCTGGACAGAGAAAGAATCGGTGGCCCCTTCGCCCGCCAATGTCAATATGGTATCTTATGCATGGTGGATGGCCACGTCCGTTGCGGACACTGCATAGCCGCCTCGTGCTCATGACACAAGCGTTTAACTTTTGTCGAAATTTGCCGCTGCGTCTTTAGCTGTGTCGTTATTTTCTCTTTCTGTTTTATATTCAATATATATTGGCGTGGCCACCCCTGCAGTCCTTTTTTTCTTTCTCCAAGTAACCGATCGCCACACAATCAGCTCTGTAATAGGCGTTAAGCCATCTGTTAAGCTTAGAGCGCGATTCTTCAAAACGTACAAAAGAAATATCTTTTGTAATACATGTTTAATTATTCTATCCTTCACACCAGTCCCAGTGAAGAATACAGATTATTTAAATGAATTTGAAGTTTTATCTGTATAATATACTCAACATATTTTGCTGCATTTCATCTTACAAATGATATCGGCATCATATGTAAATACGCGCTTTATAAAGTGGCTCAGGTTGTGTAATATTATAACTGTAATGCAAGTTTACAGTGAGGTGATTCTACTTATAAGTACCAACAGTTCTACAAGGAGCAATTGATTGAGCGTGTTTATAGTTCTTGGGATGAAACTGTTTGTGAACCGCGAGGTCTGTACAGGAAAGGCTTTGAAACGTTTTGCCGTGGCCGAGGCAGCGTGTGCTCGATGTTGTATACCGATAATTCTCTTTCCAATCAGCTGCTCCTGTGATTCACACTCAGATACAGTGATATAAATACTCCGAGTGGTGCAGTGAGAGTAATATGGAAAAAGATGATCCGCTGTGGCAACTCCTAACGGGAGCAGCTGAAGGAAGAAGAAGGTGCAGTGAGAGTAACAACGCTAAAGCAGTTATGGTATTTGGAATACTATGGCTATTCTCTGGACCATTATATTGTTACACGTTAATTACAATCAGATGCGTTACAATAATAAACAATATGTGGTTAGTTTAAGTGTATATTTATAAAGCCGCGTCAGGAAAATAAAGAGTAACCAGACAGGAACAGTAGCACTGCTTTGATGCTGGGTGCCGCCAGCCTGCAAAACCGAGCGGAGAACTTGCGTACGACAAGGTATGAGGTACCGTGGAAAAGTGCGTGGCTTTACGCCAAGTGTAGGTTTTATACATCGTGGAAACGTTCTTATGTAACATTTCTGTGCATACACACTGTTTATACAGGAGGCCCTTGGTCCTTAATCCATCAATGTAGGGACATCACGGTGCTTTGATTAGGTGGTGGTGGTGCAGGTCGCCACCACTGAAAACCGGAAAAAGAGCAGAAGAGAGAGTAGGGGTTAGTACAGATTTTGGAGCCACCAGGAATGATAATGGTAATTAATTGAATATACAGAGCACCAGGATTTAACTAAGATGAAGCTGTGAGAAAGCCATGTTAAAGTAATGTGTTTTTTTTAAAGTGCTCCACTGTATTAGCCTGGCGAATTCCTATTGGCAGGCTATTCCAGATTTTAGGTGCCTAACAGCAGAAGGCCTCCTGCCTCACCACTTCTTTTAAGTTTAGCTTTTGGAATTCTAAGGAGACACTCATTTGAAGATCTAAGGTTACGATTTGGAGTACAAGGTGTCAGACACTCCGATATATAAGATGGAGCGAGATTATTTAAGGCTTTGTAAACCATAAGCAGTATTTTAAAGTCAATTCTAAATGACACAGGTAACCAGTGTAGTGACATCAAAACTGGGGTGATGTGCTCGGATTTTCTTTTCCTAGTTAGGATTCTAGCAGCTCCATTCTGCACTCGTTGCAGTCGATTGATGTCTTTTTTGGGTGGTCCTGAGAGGAGTGCGTTACAGTAATCTAGTCGACTGAAAACAAAAGCGTGAACTAATTTATTTCTCAGCATCTTTCAATGATATATTTCTTAAGTGAAAAAATGCTGTCCTAGTAATCTGTGATTAATATGCAACTTAAAATTCAGGTCACAGCCAACAGTTACCCCTAAATTCTTTACCTCCGTCTTGACTTTTAATCCTAATGCATCAAGTTTTAATCCTAATGCTCTGTTTAGCCTCTGCTGGGACTTACTTGTGGCCTATAGCTCCTTAATACAATTTTAAGGAGTCCTTGACTTCAAAAACCCCCACGTCAAGTACAGGACTGTACAACCTAAATATCAAAATGAGAAAAGGGAATAAACAGCAGGACCAAGTTATGAAACAGTTGAAGAGGAAAATTTAAAACCTGGATATAAATTGGCTTGTGATCGGGTCTATCAGAAAATATACAGAGGTCGTGAGAAACAAATAGCAGAGCCCAATGAGCCAGATGATCAAACCCCGTAAACTTAGACCACGAAAGTGATACGCACTGGTGGGGTGTCATCTCAATGTGAACAGTTTTTGGGCACAATGCAGATAAGGAGGCACACTAACTTTCACATATTCAAGTTAAGAAAGTTGACATGTGATTCGAGATTAACAAAACTGACTACAGGAGAGTAAATACGGGACATCGTTCAATGAAATGAAACTACTCTTATAAAACTGAAGCACATCAGTGTAAGACAGTGGTCTCAGACGCCAGTCCTGGAGGGCCGCAGAAAGCTGCGGGTTTTCATTCTAACCCTTTTCTTAATTGGTGACCAGCTCTAATTAACTCTTTTTCCTTTTATTTTAATTGACTTGTTTGTTAAGATTTGTTCCCCTGCATTTCTTCATCGTTCCTCTAACAAAACTTGGTTTTCTGAAAAGCACACAAAGCAATAGTTTCTGACATAAATCAACATAAATTGTCGGTGTTGTGGAGAAATTTCGGAAAAAAACAAGCAGAGTCTTCAGAAAGGCAGTCAGAATTTAAGACTTTATTGCATAGCATAGAAAACAATTGTGGAGCACATAAAGCCGGTCTCAATTCATGAAGTGAGCCCCGAGCATCCAGAGCACCCCGAATATATTACAGTTCTTATCTCTAAATGCCACGGTGGCGCAGTGGTAGAGCTGCTGCCTCGCAGTTAGGTTCGCTTCCCGGGTCCTCCCTGCGTGGAGTTTGCATCTTCTCCCCGTGTCTGTGTGGGTTTCCTCCCCCAGTCCAAAGACATGCAGGTTAGGTGCATTGGCCATCCTAAATTGTCCCTGGTGTGTGTTTGCCCTGTGGTGGGCTGGCACCCTGCCCGGAGTTTGTTCCTGCCTTGCGCCCTGTCTTGGCTCCAGCAGACCCCCGTGACCCTGTAGTTAGGATATAGCAGGTTGGATGATGGATGGATATCTCTAAGTGCCCCCCTTCCAGACTAGGTTCCAAGCATCTACTGTATGGAGGTTCCCATGATGCTTTCCCAACTTCAGCACCTTCACCCATAACAATCACCTGGTGTCTCATAATAATTTTCTTGCGCCTGAAGACATCCCCATAACAGTCTTCTTTTCATAACAATAGTTTTGCTGGCAGGACATATTTGCCATCCGGCGATAAGCATCACCTGATTACCCCTTCCTTTATTCTTACGGCCTAATCCTGGGCTGTCAAGTTCGATGGCCTTTCAGTTGTTAATCAACTCCCAACTTAACAATTAAGTTGAGGAACAATTAAATTGAGATCAGGGGGACCCTTAGATAAAAACTAACTGGGCTGCCTAATTAATAATTCAATAAATGATTACTTCAATAAATGATTAATTGTACTAGCGTCCTGTAAGGCTAAGGGTAACATAATAGGAGGCTGTGCCAGTGAGCGGAAGCGCACAGCTTCACTGATAAGAGCTAAACTGCAAAACAACCTTGACATGACACAGTGCTTGAGAGAATAGAAAAAAGACAAGCCTTTAAAAGTTGCTTCTTTAAGCTCACTCATACAATCATATGAAAAAGTTTGGGAAACCCTCTCAGCCTGCATAATAATTGACTCTCCTTTCAACAAACAAGATAACAGTGGTGTGTCTTTCATTTCCTAGGAACATCATAGTACTGCGGTGTTTTTCGAACAAAGATTTTTAGTGACGCAGTATTTAGTTGTATGACATTAAATCAAATGTGAAAAACTGGCTGTGCACAAATGTGGGTCCCCTTGTCATTGTGCTGATTTGAATGCCTGTCACTGCTCAATGCTGATTACTTGGTTGGATGAGCTCATTAAGCCTTGAACTTCATAGACAGGAGTGTCCAATCATGAGTGGTAAAAGCTATTGCAAGTTGTGCTTCCTTCCCTTTGACTCTCCTCTGAAGAGTGACAGACAGCACGGGATCCTCGAAGCAACTCTCAAAAGATCTGAAAACAAAGATTGTTCAGTCTCGTGGTTTAGGGGAAGGCTACAAAAAGCCATCTCAGAGGTTTAAACTGTCAGTTTCAACTGTAAGGAATGGAATCAGGAAATGGAAGGCCACAGGCACAGTTGCTGTTGAACCAGCAGGTCTGGCAGGCCAAGAAAAATACAGGAGCGGCATATGAGCAGGATTGTGAGAATGGTTACAGACAACCCACAGATCACCTCCAAAGACCTGCAAGAACATCTCACTGCAGATGGTGTATCTGTACATCGGTCTACAATTCAGCGCAGTTTGCACAAAGAACATCTGTATGGCAGGGTGATGAGAAAGAAGCCCTTTCTGCACTCGCACCACAAACAGTCGCTTGTTGTATGCCAATGCTCATTTAGACAAGCCAGATTCATTTTGGAACAAAGTGCTTTGGACTGATGAGACAAAAATGGAGTTATTTGGTCAAAACAAAAAGCGCTTTGCATGGCGGAAGAAGATCACCGCATTCCAAGAAAAACACCTACTACCTGCTGTCAAATTTGGTGGAGGTCCCATCATGCTGTGGGGCTGTGTGGCTAGTTCAGGGACTGGGGCCCTTGTTAAAGTCGAGGGTCGGATGAATTCAACCCAATATCAACAAATTCTTCAGGATAATGTTCAAGCATCAGTCACAAAGTTGGAGTTACGCAGGGGTTGGATATTCCATCAAGACAATGACCCAAAACACAGTTTGGAAATCTACAAAGGCATTCATGCAGAGGGAGAAGTACAATGTTCTGGAATGGCCGTCACAGTCCCCTGACTTGAATATCATTGAAAATCTGTGGGATGATTTGAAGCAGGCTGTCCCTGCTCAGCAGTCATCAAATTGAACTGAACTGGAGAGATTTTGTATGAAGAATGGTCAGAAATACCTCCATCCAGAATCCAGACACTCATCACAGGCTATAGGGGGCGTCGAGAAGCTGTTAGATTTGAAAAGGAGGCTCAACTAAGTATTGATGTCAGGGCCGGATTTAGACTTGATAAGGCCCTAAGCTATTTGAGACATGGGGCCCTTTATAAATCCAGATATGCTGTAGTATATTTAAGTATATATGACAACTGCTTACTCGGACAATTTGTTTTGGGGGCCCCCAAGATGTCATATCTCTGTTGGGGTGCCCACATTTATGCACCTGTCTAATTTTATGATGCATATTGTATATTTTCTGTTATTCCAATAAGCTTAATGTCACTGCTGAAATCCTACTGTTTCCATAAGGCATGTCGTATATTAAAAGGAAGTTGCTACTTTGAAAGCTCAGCCAATGAGAAACAAAAATCCAAAGAATTAAGAGGGGTTCCCAAACTTTTTCATATGACTGTAAGTGCTACTATATCTTATTATTAGTAAGCTATATAAAGAAATATTGCAAATGCTACTGTAAAATACATAAGACATACTAATATAGAAAGCCCATGAACGCAGACAGCAGTGCTGTTAAGTCATGGCACCCAGCTGCCCGGTGGTCTGACAGAGGCCAGGCTACTGTTTACGTCACGGCACATGTTCAGGAAAAAGTCCCCTAGCTTTCAATAATCAACTCTTAAGCCCCTATAGTGTTCAAAACTAACTTAATATCATAATACATTGTGTTTAATTTTATTGCCTATAGTATTAATGAACTCTAATGCTTCAAAATGCCATTTCATTGCTTATACAGTATGTTCTATACGCTAGCGTTAAGAGCTTACCCTTTACTCACACAGGCAAAGGCCTTGCGTGCAGTCTGTTTAGTCTTAAAACAGCTCGGCTCCTGCATTTTTCAAAACAAAGTTTGCTTGCTTGCTTCCTCAGAGAGGATGATGACCTCGTCTCACAGCTTGCCTCGCAGAAACTCAAAAACAAAGCAAGCAAGAAGGACTGGCAGGCAAGAGGCCTCTCTACCAAAATTAATGGCTGCTCTCTTAAAGTTGTTTCAGGCCTTAACTTTTCATAGCTAAGAGCACAAAACTAAGAATGAAGCTCACCGATCCCTAATCAAAATTCTCAACATCTGTTGCTGCATGCAGTGCCCTTTCGCAGCGTGTTAGCTGTCTCTGGATGCCGCAGCTACTGTCAGCAGATCAGCTGGGGACTCATCATCGCCTGATGCTGGTACCTCAGCTTCATTTTAGACATCAGATTGTGTGCAGCAAAATCGGTATCCGACAAGTCAGAGTCCAATAAAATATACGTAAAACGTAATCCAATGAATATTTTGCTTTGCGCATTTGCTTTGCTTTCTCACCAGATGTCGATGCCATTCTAGATGTTGTTTACTCTACGCTACTCATGCTTAGGCAGGGATTCAATGTCAAGTCAAAAAGTCTAACATTCATCCTAGCAGAGAGGATCTACCTCTAAAGTAACAGTGTGTTTTGTCAACGTTTAAAGCAGATTATCATCCTCTACCCTTGAATGTCAAAGAGTTAATTAAACTCGTTCTTTAATTCCATGGATTGTTGCTGCTCTCGTGGTGCATTAGCAGACATTTCCAAAATTTTTGATTTTTCTCACTTCTAAGAGCACTGTGTAGCAGATAGAGGCGTGGTCCACCTCTAACACCCTCAGGTACCACTCCAAACACCAGGTAAAAAGTCCACAGTTATTATTTATTATAATAACAATGGGCACCAAGCTCTCTACACTACTCCAATACACCAATCACAATAACAAACCTCCTCTCCCAGACACTTAGCCACCCTTCCTCCCAGCTCAGCTCACTGTCTGGGCTTTCCCAGACCCGGAGGTGTTCCTGCCCAATCAGTCCACAGTTCCATTCCTTCCGGGTCAGGGTAAACAGTCCTTTTCTTCACCCCGGGAGTACGTCGTTTTTTTCCCGTCACGTGACTATGACGTACTCCCGGGTTATAGGGCACATGCGAGCCCACGAGCCCCCCTACAGCGACGCCTGGTGGCCCCCAAGGTATCCAGCAGGGCTGTGTATAAACACTACATAGTCCACGAGGCCCTGCTGGAACTCGGGGCATGATCATGCTGTCGGGAGAGCTCCTCCTGGCGGCCTGGGGGTGAGGGCCGGAGTAAAATGCCAGCAATCCACCTCAACTGTTATAATGTTTTGTGGACCTGAGCAGATCAGCATCCCTGAGACCTTCACCTTTCTTTATTTTCAGATATTGTGTGATAGACACCAGTTGTTTTGGCTCATTTTGTATCTCATTATTGTTTGGCTGCTAATTAAGGAAAAAGAAACAATTAAGGGGTCTGAGTTTTCAAGAACAAGTCAATCAAAATTAATTCAAAAGAAGTTCATTAGCAGTAACAACAGGTCACTCATTAAGAAAAGGGTTAGAATGAAAACCTGCCGCCACTCCAGGACCGAAGTTTGAGACCACCGGTGCAAAATTTTTCTGCCCAATTAAAGGAAGTCCATGAAGTGCCAACGGGATGTTATTGTTAGGTTTAGTTCACTTGAAAGTTTGCAGTGTGAAACACAACCGAGCTACTGTAATCATTTATCCCCTAATTCAGAACAAAGCAAGGAGACCTCAAGTGTGAAAACGCCTTAAATGTTCTTCAAAGTTCTCGAATGTACTCATGTGTACAATTTCTAATTTGTCCTTCTCTGGGGCGGCACAGTGACATAGTGGTAGCGATGGTAGCGTAAGGTGGCCTGGGTTCGCTTCCCGGGTCCTCCCAGCATGGAGTTTGCATGTTCTCCCCATGTCTGCGTGGGTTTCCTTCCACAGTCCAAAGACATGCAGGTTAGGTGTATTGGCGATCCTAAATTGTCCCTAGTGTGTGCTTGGTGTGTGTATGTGTGTCCTGCGGTGGGTTGGCACCCTGCCTGGGATTGGTTCCAGCCTTGCTCCCTGTGCTGGCTGGGATTGGCTCCAGCAGACCCCCGTGACCCTGTGTTAGGATATAGTGGGTTGGACGATGGATGGATGGATGGATGTTCTTCTCTGGGTAAAAGATACTCTGTGTTATTTGTTTTTGCTTAAGTGTAGTGATGCACAGACATTTTTACTGAGTGATGGATTTCATGTTTTCTTTTATCTTCAGTCTTAAACCTGACTCTTGTGGATCTTCCTGGGATGACAAAGGTACCAGTGGGTGACCAACCTGCAGATATCGAGCACCAGATCCGCGACATGCTCATGCAGTTTGTCACTAAGGAGAATTGCCTGCTGCTGGCTGTGTCCCCTGCCAACTCTGACCTTGCCAATTCAGATGCCCTCAAGATTGCCAAAGAAGTTGACCCACAAGGTAAATTAAATTCGATGGTGCCAATGAGGCACTGGGGCAAAAAAAAAAAAAAAACAAATCTGTCTATCATTTTCACATTTTAAGTTAACATATAATTAAAATATAACAGAAACAGTGACCACTGGAGAATAAACATGGGAGTTACAGCACCTTCAGTACATCTTCAAGACCCCTACACATTTTTCACATTTTATTATGTTGCAGCCTTGTGCTAAAATCATTTCATCTCATTTTTTCCATCATCAAGCAACACTCATTAGTCGGAATGACAAAAGAGGATTTTAGGAATTTTGGCAAATTTCTTTGTCTTCTTCTTTCGGCGTATCCCATTATGGGTTGCCACAGCGGATCATCTTCTTCCATCTCTTTCTGTCCTCATCATCTTGCTCTGTCACACCCATCACCTGCATGTCCTCTCTCACCACATCCATAAACCTTCTCTTAGGCCTTCCTCTTTTCCTCTTCCCTGGCAGCTCTATCCTTAGTACCCTTCTCTCAGTATACCCCTCATCTCTCCTCTGCACATGTCCAAACCAACGCAATCTTGCCTCTCTGACTTTGTCTCCCAACCGTCCAATCTGGGCTGACCCTCTAATGTCCTCATTTCTAATCCTATCCATCCTCGTCACACCCAATGCCAATCTAAGCATCTTTAACTCTGCTACCTCCAGCTCTGTCTCCTGCTTTCTGGTCAGTGCCACTGTCTCCAACCCATATAACATAGCTGGTCTCACTACCATCCTGTAGATCTTCCCTTTCACTCTTGCTGATACCCGTCTGTCACAAATCACTCCTGACACTCTTCTCCACCCATTCCACCCTGCCAGCACTCTTTTTCACCTCTCTTTCACACTCCCCGTTACTCTGTACTGTTGATCCCAAGTATTTAAACTCATCCACCTTCGCCAACTCTACTCCTTGCATCCTCACCATTCCTCTGACCTGCCTCTCATTCACACACATGTATTCTGTCTTGGTGGTCCTACTGACCTTCATTCCTCTCCTCATATCTCCACCTCTCCAGGGTCTCCTCAAACTGCTCCCTACTATCACTACAGATCACAATGTTATCAGCAAACATCACAGTCCACGGGGACTCCTGTCTAATCTCGTCTGTCAACCTGTCCATCACCATTGCAAATAAGAAAGGTCACAGAGCCGATCCCTGATGTAATCCCACCTCCACGCTAAATGCATCCTTCACTCCTACCACAGACCTCACCACAGTCACACTTCCCTTGTACATATCCTGTACAACTCTTATGTACTTCTCTGCCACTCCCGACTTCCTCATACAATACCACAGCTCCTCTCGAGGCCCCTGTCATTTGCTTTCTCCACGTCCACAAAGACGCAATGCAACTCCTTCTGGCCTTCTCTACACTTCTCCATCAACATCCTCAGAGCAAATATCGCATCTGTGGTGCTCCTTCTTGGCATGAAACCAAACTGCTGCTCACTAATCTTCACCTCACTTCTTAACTGAGCTTCCACTACTCTTTCCCATAACTTCATGCTGTGGCTCATCAATTTTATTCCCCTGTAGTTACTGCAATCCTGCACATCCCCCTTATTCTTAAATATCTGCACCAGTCCACTTCTTCTCCACTCCTCAGATATCCTCCTACTTTCCAAGATTCCATTAAACAATCTGGTTAAAAACTTCACTGCCATCTCTCCTAAACACCTCCATGCTTCCACAGGTA
Organism: Polypterus bichir lapradei; assembly: GCA_026402145.1. NCBI lineage: Eukaryota > Metazoa > Chordata > Cladistia > Polypteriformes > Polypteridae > Polypterus > Polypterus bichir. The sequence goes on along the minus strand of JANRMT010062806.1, from coordinate 120,250,071 downwards.
TGTCATCTGGACCAACGGCCTTTCCAATTTTAATCCTCTTCATGGCTCTCCTTACTTTCTCCTTGCTAATCCATTACACTTCCTAATTCACTATCTCCACATCACCCAACCTTCTCTCTCTCTTGTTCTCTTTTTTTAGCAATCTCTCAAAGTACTCTTTCCATCTGCTAACTCACTCTCCTCACTTTTGAGTATGTGTCCATCTTTATCCTTTATCACCCTAACCTGCTGCACATCTTTCCCAGCTTGGTCCCTCTGTCTAGCCAACCGGTCCTTTTCTCCCTCCTTAGTGTCCAACCTCCCATACAACTCATCATACGCCTTTTCCTTAGCCACTTCTATTAAAAAAATAAAAAAAAAACCCTAAAATATCACATTGACACATTGACGTATTCAGACCCTTTGCTATGAAACTTGAAAAGTGCGTCCCATTCTATTGATCAATGATCATCGTTGAGATGTTTCTACACCTTGTTTGTGGAGCCCACCTGTTGGACCTGATTAGAAAAGGCACCTGTCTGTTCATAGAAGCTCCCACAGTTGAACCAAAACCAATCCATGATGTTGAAGGATTTGCTTGCAGGGCTCAGAGACAGGATTGTGTTGAGGGAAAGATGTGGGGAAGGCTACAACACTAAAGGTGATGGTGGCTTCCATAATTTTCCACCTAAAGCTAAGCATGTTTGGGCCCGGCTTGCACTTGGATGTGAGACCATCCAGGAAAACCTTGGGTTGTTGCTGGATGAGGTGTTGGTGAGGCCAGCAGGGAGCCCTTAACCCTGTGTTCTGAATGTGGATCCCAATGCTCCCAGTGTAGTGATGGGGACACTGTGCTATAAATATGGCACCATCCTTCAGATGAGATGTAAAATTGAGGGCCTGACTCTCTGTGGTTATTGAAGACCTCTGGGCGTCTTTCAAAAAGAGCAGGGTGTATTCCGATGTCCTTGCCCATCGTAGCCTAATCCGTTTCTGGCCCCCTAATTATCCCCCAGTCTCTAATTGGCTGTCTGTCTCTATGACTCCTTCAGCACCTGACAGCTAATGTGCAATGAGTGTACTGGCACAAAAATGGCTGCCATTGCATCATTCAAGTGGGTGCTACACATAGATGGTGGTTGAACTGGTTCCCCTCTGTCTATGTAAGGCACTTTGAATAGTGAGAAAAGCAGTATATAAATGCAATTCATTACTCTTGCTGTTAGAATTCTTAAATATAAGATGTTTAGAGGAGCAACCATGACTCTTCCTGGCTGCCTGGCCAAACTGAGCAGTCGGGGGAAGAGATGTGGTAAAGAACCTGATGGTCACTCTAGCTGAGCTTTAGAGAACATTTTTGGAGATGGAAGAAGCCTCCAGAGGACAACCATCACCACAACACTCCAGTGATCTGGGCTTTATGGCAGAGAGGCCAATGGACATATGGAGTTTGTCAAAAAAAGGCACCTAAGGGACTGTCAGACTATGACAGCCAAGATTCTCAGGTCTGATGAAACCAATATTGAACTGTGTGGCCTCAGTCCTTAGTGTCACGTCTGGATGAAGCCAGGCACCACTCATCACTTGTGCAATACGGTGAAGCATGGTGGTGGCAGCATCAACGACTGGGAGACAAGTCAGGGTTGAGGGAAAGGCAGACAGAGAAAAGTATAGAGATATCTTAATTAAAACTTGCTCCAGGATACTCTGAACCTTGGACTGGACTGGCAAGTGTAACGTTATGTACAAGGAAAAATGAAACCCCCACATCACATGACAGTATGTGAAGACACTCCCTCCTTATTATATGACAATGTCGCGGCCATCTTGCATCCCAGAAAACCATAGGAGAATAAAGAAATACGGTTGTATCCAAAGGTTGGTGTTGGTTTTCACAGAGTTTGCTGCTTCAGTGTTTTTAGATCTTTTTGTTAGATGATTCTCTGGTATACTGAAGTAGAATTTCATAAGTTTCAAAGGCTTTTATTGAAAATGACATGACGTTTATGCAAAGAGTCCATATTTGCAGTGTTGTCCCTTCTTGAACAGTACTTTGTATAGCCGAGCTGCAGTCCTAGTAACAGAGCAATGACTTTAAGATCTCCACAGATATTCCAGTTGTACCTGCTATACTGGACGTGCTTCAGCAACAGTTCCATACTCTCATACGTTTCTTTCATGTGTGCTGCATAGCCAACAGATACTGAAGGATAAACGTTGCCATTGTGTAGCAGAACAGCTTTCAGGCTTAACGTTGACGAATCAATGAAGAGACGCCACTTTTTTGGGTTGCGATCACAACCCAAGGCCAAGAACAATCCTTCAATGTCACAACAGAAACAAGAGACTGCCGACTTGTGCAAAATAATTTGGTTTTATCATGATGTTGGTCTCGAAATACAGAAATTCTCATACCTGGTGACCGCAAACACCATTCCTGCAGTCTCAAACCCAGCAGCTCGGTTTTTGCTTTTGACAGACCCACATCTCTGAACAAATCGTTCAATTCGCACTGTGTTATCAGATTTGGATCCAAAATCCGGGTCAATGTCACTGTCAGTACCCTGCATTGCATTTTCTTCATCTGGTTCGTCTAAGGTCCAGACCTCTGGCGGTTTCAGAATTGGAAGATGGTCGTCATGTGGCACGGGTCTCATTGCTGAAGGCAGATTAGGATATTCAATTGACTTCTTGTTTTTGGCAGAGAAATCAGACACATTAGCCAAACAGAAGTAACAGTCCGTCACATGGTCTTTCTGTTCTCGCCATATCATCGGAACAGCAAACGGCATCGTCTTTCGAGTGCCTCTGAGCCAGGCTGTCAGACTGACAGCACATGTCGCACAGCAAATGTGAGGCGTCCATTCCTTGTCTTGATCACCAGCCGAAATACAGATGATAACCTTTCTTCTCAAGAGCAGTCATCCAACGTCTCTGAGGCACAAGTGTGTATTTGCCACAGATACAGCAGAATGTATCGCGGCTGTTACGACATTGACGAGACGTATCATCATGTCGACACCAAAACATCTATAGCATCAAGCTTACTTACTGTTATATTGCTACAGATACTATACTTTACTATACTAATACTATACATACACACTGACTATCTATATTAACCAAATGAGCAGGATCGGAGTACACAAAGCCACCTTTATAGCATGCTGAGACAGCGTCAACCTCGTTCAAACCTGCCAAGGATGTCAACTTCCACAGAACACCTTCCAACCTGGCCTGACTCCATTCCTGGACAAACCCAGGCTGCACAAACCAGTCACTTAGAAAAATTGTGACAAAACTGAAATGGTATGTGATGGGTAAATTTTGATGTGATATTCGTGATCAGCACCCAAAAATCTATAAGAAACACCCAACAGTGTTCAAGAAGCAAAACCTTTGTTGTGCAGTGTTCTCAGTGGGGAGTTTCCTGGCCATGGACCCCAAATGTCGATGTTTTGTTCCCCGAGCCACTTAATTCTCACTTTTGCCTTATGGCCCGGTGCTCCATCATGCTGGATTGTTCATTGTTGGTCACCAAGCTGTTCTTGGATGGTTTGGAGAAGTTGCTCTCGGAAGATGTTTTGGTCCCATTCTTTATTCATGGCTGTGTGAGTGAGTGAGCCCACTGCCTTGGCTGACATGAATGGTCTCAGGATGCTTTACTGTTGGCCTGACACAGGACTGATGGTAGAGCCATTCACCTTCTTTTTTTTCCGGATGCCCCAAACAATCGGAAAGGGGATTCATCAGAGAAGATGACTTGACCCCAGCAGTCCTCAGCAGTCCAGTCCCTATCCCCTTTGCAGAATATCAGTCTGTCCATGATGTTTTTCTTGAGAGCAGGCCATCCTCCAAAAGTGTTCACTTCACTATGCGTGCAGTCCTGAGTAAGTTCTGCACTAGTGGTGCCCTGATCCCAAGCCATGACTGCAAATATCTGACTCTTTTCATAAACTTCATGTCATTGTCAATAAAAGCCTTTGAAAATCATGAAATGCTTGAAATTCTTCTTCAGTTTACCAGAGAAACGTCTGACGAAAAGATTTAAAAACACTGAAGCAGCAAACTTTGTGAAAACCAACACTTGCATAATTCTCAAAACGTTTGGCCATGACTGTAATTAAAAGCACAAACACAGCAGAAATATAACCCCAGTATATCATGACACTAAGGACAAACCCGTATTGGGGTATAAAATGTTTCATTATGACAATCATGGATAAAATATGGAATAAAAAGTCTAATCTAAGGTTTGGTTAACAAGACGATATTGGGGAACCAAGGTCTCACTTTCATATTTTTCTTTTAAAAGGTCTCCGCACCATTGGTGTCATCACAAAGCTGGATCTGATGGATGAAGGCACAGATGCTCGGGACATTCTGGAGAATAAACTCCTGCCATTGCGTCGAGGTATTTATCAAATTTTGACTTCAAAATAATGAAAATGTTTCTAGGCTGCATCTGGACATTATTAGGCTTTTCATGTCTGATTGACGGTACTGTGATTAATAACCTGAAGAGCAAGCAGATGGCCAGTAAGTAAAGGAAGGGGTTAGTGGGAAAAGTCATCTGGATCCTAAAGGTTATGTTTGGGATGTAAAGAAAATGTGTAATAATTTAGCCACACATAACGGGTGGCAGTGCCTTTCATCACCAACTTGTTCAGGAGCAGCAGTTTGTACTGAATGGCCACTTTGATGTGTGACATCAACTGTGGTCCATAGCCACTACTTGAGGGTGGGCTTGTGTTTGATGGTATGGATATGCAGAGGAGTTCTCAGAAAGGTGTTGATGTTCAGGAGGAAGGTCAGATAGGTCTCACTTAACTTCTCAAGTATAGTCAAATATAGAAACATATATGTCTTTTTTTATGATTTGTAACATCAATAGATGTCCATAGCCACTTCTGGAGGGTGGGCTTGTTGTGAAAGGCGTTGATCTGCAAGAGGACTTTTTGAAAAGGTCATGCTTAACTTCTCCTCTATAATCAAGTATAAGAACATGTAAGACTTTTTTTATGGTCTGTAACCTCAACAGTAGCCCATAGCCACTACTAGAGGGTGGGCTTGTTGTCAAAAGTGTGGATATGCAGGAGGACCTCTTGGAAAGGTCAAACTTGACTTCTCAAGTATTGCCAAGTACAGAAAAACATGCATCTTTTATGATCTGTAATATATATTGTGGTCCATAGCCATTACTGGAGGGTGGGCTTGTAATCGAAGGTATGGATATGTAGAGGA
>JANRMT010062806.1:120208680-120219848 GCA_026402145.1 Polypterus bichir lapradei | reverse complement strand
AAGTCAGGTTAGTTGGACGATCATTTATTTTTCAACAGGACAATGACCCCAAACACACCTCCAGGCTGTGTAAGGGCTATTTGATCGAGAAGGAGAGTGATGGAGTGCTGTAAATGGCCATGAAAATAAAGAAAACACATTGAATGAGGAGGTGTGGCCAAACTTTTGGCCTGTACTGTATATGGATGCCATCTGTGAACTCCAGTGCAGCTCCTAGCTGGGGTGTCTTAGTTAGTTTGAAAGTTACCCCCATGTTCAAGGGGGTCTCCCCTAAGCACGCAAGTTTCTTCTCAGCATTAGGTAATGTACAGTGGTGTGAAAAACTATTTGCCCCCTTCCTGATTTCTTATTCTTTTGCATGTTTGTCACACAAAATGTTTCTGATCATCAAACACATGTAACCATTAGTCAAATATAACACAAGTAAACACAAAATGCAGTTTTTAAATGATGGTTTTTATTATTTAGGGAGAAAAAAAATCCAAACCTACATGGCCATGTGTGAAAAAGTAATTGCCCCCTTGTTAAAAAATAACCTAACTGTGGTGTATCACACCTGAGTTCAATTTCCGTAGCCACCCCCAGGCCTGATTACTGCCACACCTGTTTCAATCAAGAAATCACTTAAATAGGAGCTGCCTGACACAGAGAAGTAGACCAAAAGCACCTCAAAAGCTAGACATCATGCCAAGATCCAAAGAAATTCAGGATCAAATGAGAACAGAAGTAATTGAGATCTATCAGTCTGGTAAAGGTTATAAAGCCATTTCTAAAGCTTTGGGACTCCAGCGAACCACAGTGAGAGCCATTATCCACAAATGGCAAAAACATGGAACAGTGGTGAACCTTCCCAGGAGTGGCCGGCCGACCAAAATTACCCCAAGAGCGCAGAGACGACTCATCCGAGAGGTCACAAAAGACCCCAGGACAACGTCTAAAGAACTGCAGGCCTCACTTGCCTCAATTAAGGTCAGTGTTCACGACTCCACCATAAGAAAGAGACTGGGCAAAAACGGCCTGCATGGCAGATTTCCAAGACGCAAACCACTGTTAAGCAAAAAGAACATTAGGGCTCATCTCAATGATTGCCAAGACTTTTGGGAAAATACCTTGTGGACTGATGAGACAAAAGTTGAACTTTTTGGAAGGCAAATGTCCCGTTACATCTGGCGTAAAAGGAACACAGCATTTCAGAAAAAGAACATCATACCAACAGTAAAATATGGTGGTGGTAGTGTGATGGTCTGGGGTTGTTTTGCTGCTTCAGGACCTGGAAGGCTTGCTGTGATAGATGGAACCATGAATTCTACTGTCTACCAAAAAAATCCTGAAGGAGAATGTCCGGCCATCTGTTCGTCAACTCAAGCTGAAGCGATCTTGGGTGCTGCAACAGGACAATGACCCAAAACACACCAGCAAATCCACCTCTGAATGGCTGAAGAAAAACAAAATGAAGACTTTGGAGTGGCCTAGTCAAAGTCCTGACCTGAATCCAACTGAGATGCTATGGCATGACCTTAAAAAGGCGGTTCATGCTAGAAAACCCTCAAATAAAGCTGAATTACAACAATTCTGCAAAGATGAGTGGGCCAAAATTCCTCCAGAGCGCTGTAAAAGACTCATTGCAAGTTATCGCAAACGCTTGATTGCAGTTATTGCTGCTAAGGGTGGCCCAACCAGTTATTAGGTTCAGGGGGCAATTACTTTTTCACACAGGGCCATGTAGGTTTGGATTTTTTTTTTCCTAAATAATAAAAACCATCATTTAAAAACTGCATTTTGTGTTTACTTGTGTTATATTTGACTAATGGTTAAATGTGTTTGATGATCAGAAACATTTTGTGTGACAAACATGCAAAAGAATAAGAAATCAGGAAGGGGGCAAATAGTTTTTCACACCACTGTATGTGTAAAGGTGAATGTGCCCACTGTCACATGTATGGATGGTGTAAGTACCAGGAAGGAAGAACAGGCATCCTGACTGGGATAAAGGAAGGATTCATACCCGGTTAGGAGGCCATAATGGAAGGAGCAAGCAAAAGAGCCCACCGGGAGCAGCTCATTCCCCCAAACAACAGGTGGCAGTGTTGCTCATGTCTGGACCACTTTAGGACACAGAGAAAAGCGAAATTCTTATCTACTTGCCTAACCAAAATGCAACACTTCACCACTTTGTGGTACCATGACAAACAAGAATGTATCAGAATACAGAAAAACATTTTAATTAATAGATAACACAAATGTTTGACACTATCACATAAAACTTTAAGAAAATAAAACTCTTAGCAAAACCCCAGTAAAGTTATACAAAGAGAAAGCGAGAGATGCAAATCTGGAATTCAAATGGATGCATTAATATGTAAACGTGATTTCTGTGTTTAAGGTGCGGAGACATTATATTGAGATAGGGTGGCCTTGTCATATCATGTTGACTTGAGGAAGCTTGTACAGCCATTGCATCACACTGGGAATGGCTCAACGGTGTGTTCATCAGTTTTACAAACAATTTGAGGGTTTGAATTATTGGTATTTGTGACAACCCAAAAATATCGTGGCGGGTATTTGTTAATATGGTTCTGACATTGTCAGCAAAGTTCTGAAGAACTCAGAACAAAGGCAGTCTCCGCTTTTTACTTTCTTGTATATGAAGTATAGATAAAGTATTGTAATCATCCAAAGATTTGATGTTGAGATTCTAATGAACTACGGTGGGCTGGCGCTTCCTGCCCAGGGTTTGTTTCCTGCCTTGCGCCCTGTGTTGGCTGGGATTGGCTCCAGCAGACCCCCGTAGTTAGGATATACAGTAGTGGGTTGGATAATGGATGGATGGATGGATGTTTTATGGGACTACAATTACCAACTTGCCCTGCGAGTTCCCATATGGGAGAATACCACCAGTGGGATGCTATCATCATGTGGGTTTAACGTTAGTCCTGGAAGCAGCCACCTTCTGTCCTTCCGAGCAGGCCTCCCGTCCTGGCACCATTCCTGGTGGGGATGCCAGACCAGTCTTTTCTTTCCATTACCACCTTGGCAAGGAACTTGCCTCCATCCTGGTCAGGACGCCAGTCCATCCAACTGGGTTAGCCTCCAGCTCTTTCCAAACCTCACCCTGGTGGCTTGTAGTCCAGATTAAATGGGTTAGAAAATGACATGACTTTGCACTTAAATATAATTATACTTTAGGTTCAGTTGAAGGCTTGCTGTGATGTCTGACTTCATGTGCTTGTACTTTGTATTCTTAAGTCATTCTGAGTAAAAATGTCTACTAATTAAATCAATGTCATTATACGCTACAAGTGAAAGGTTTTAGAGCTCCTCAGTTTTTCCAGGTTTCCTTCAAATTTAATCTGCTGAAATGCAATGAATGACCTAAAATGATGAAAACGTAGCAGTAAACTGCCAGAGGTTTAAATTTACAGTTTAGGTTAGCACAAACTGAAAAAAAGAAATTTCAGAATATTGCAAACGGGCCTTCTTCAGGAAACAACTAATAAGTTAAAACCTGCTGCTGTTCTGCAGCGATGAAAGTAAATGAAGCCTTGCAAGTTGAAGCAAACAATTTGCACAAGTGTCCCCACTTCTGTCGATTACTTACAAACCCTCTGTGTTTCTTAAAGCAGAGTTGGAACAGACAGGCGGACTCCCGATGGTTCAGAACCACACACACGTTTATTATACGTTTTTACAAGTGAAGTCCGCACACAACCCGGTGCCCCTGCACCAATCACCCTTTAAGTCCTGGCCTCTCGAAATGCCTTCTCTCTCTTCTGACCGCCTCCACTCCACTCCTCTCCTCCGAGCTCCGTCAACTTCCACCCGACTCCAGCCATCGAAAGGAGGGAGGCGGCCCCTTTTATCCCCACCCGGACGTGTTCCAGGTGCCTCCCAATGAGCTCCTGCTGGTACTCCCTGGTGTGGCGGAAGTGCCGACTATGCACCCGGAAGCAGGTGTCCCTGGTCTTTGTCCCCCCAGCACTTCTGGGTGTGGCGGAAGTGCTGAGGGTCAGGGCGCCCCCTGGCGGTGACCACGGGGCCCCTATAGGGTCCCCATAGCCACAAGGGCGGTCGCCCTCTTGTGGTCCGGAGGAGGCGTAATCCCTTCTTCGGTCCTTCCGGGCGTCCCAGCTGGGTACCACCGCCAGCCGCTCGCCACACTGTGTTACTACAGCCTCTGAAGTACGACTTGGACAATATTCCAGTGAAAATAGCATGAATATGGCAATTAACAAATGAAATGAGACAGAGCATTATAAGTGCAGGCCTTTAGAGCAATCCATCTGTCCATCCATTATCCAACCCACAGATTGCAAAAAAAATCCAAAGTGTCAGTGAGTCCAGTGGTGTCCTACACAATACAAAGGCAATTGGAACCTGGAAGAAACAAATGTCCCGGGAAGCAGCCACCTTCTGTCCTTCCAAGCAGACTTCTTGTTCTGGAAAAGATCTGGCAGAGCACCAAAGTCACAAGTTAATGAGAAGACAAGTTTCTGAGGGTGACCCGCTTATGTGATAGGTGGGCGCCTCGCAACACAACAGTTTCAAGGGCAGCTCAAGAGTTCAGGTCGAAAAAAGCAAATGTGGGTTTCAACTGTGAAAAGGAGACTTTGTGCCGCAAATTTGACAGGGCGAGTAGCAGGAAGAAAGCCGTTCCTTAAAGGACAGAACAGGGCCTTATAATACTGGCTGCGGACTATGGCAGACTGGAAAAAAGTCTTATGGACCAAAGAATCAAAATTTGAAATCTTCAGATCATCACGCAGATTGTTTTTTTTTTTTTTACGCCATCCAGTTGGTGACAGGATGGTTGCTCAGTGTGTGACACCAACCAGGGAGGAGGAAGTGTGATGGTCTGGGGTTCATTTGCTGGAGGTGGAGTTGGTGATTTGCACAGAGTGAATCAAAAGGGTTACCACAGCATTCTGCAACAACACGTAATACATTTACATTTCCTTGCAACATTTATGATACAATTGGTGCCATTTCATTTGGTTTTCCAATTTGAACACAGGCAGGTCAAGTGACTTGCTCATGGCCACACAGTGTCAGTGGAGGGATTTGAATGCACAGGCTTAGGGTTTGAAGTCCAAAGCCTTAATCACTACACCACACTGCATGTCGTACCTTCTGGTTTACGTTTAGTAAGACAATGACCCAAAACGTACCTCCACACTATGTCAGAATATGACATTCAACTGCGTGCATTTCTATAAAAACTGAATAAACTGAGCTGCTCTAAAACTTTTGAGTACCCATAAGAGAACATTAACTAGAATAGCCTGTCAATAATTATCCCACATATGTTTAAATATTCAATATCTACAAATGTGCATTTGAATTTTTTTATCTGTTTAGAATATCTAATTATTATAAGAGAACTCTTCAACCTAATAGCTCATTGGACATTTCACTTTATTTGACTTTAAATTCCTCTTTTTCGTCTACTGCTCCTCTTAAATGTGGCGTTTCTCAGGGATCCATTTTGGGTCCTACCTTATTCTCTGTATGCCTTCACCCTATTGGAGTTATTTTTAGGAAATGTAACATTTCTTTTCACTGCTATGCTGATGATACTCAGGTTTATATTCCCGTCTGCAACTCTGCAATAAATCAACCGCACAACTGTCTGTCTGAACTAAGATCCTGGATGGCTAATAATTTTCTTGATCTGAATCAAAATAAAATGGCGGTGCTTATTGTGGGTTCATCAGCTAAAGCCCAAATTGGTCTTGGACTTCTCGACTCGTTCTCGGTCTTTTGCAAACCTCAAGTCCGCAATCTTGGTGTTATCTTTGACAGTAACCTCTCTTTTGAGAAACAAGTTAATTCTGTAGTCGAGAGTTGCTTTTTCCAGCTGCGTCTATTAGGTAAGATCAAGCCTTTTTTATCTTCTAGGGATCTTGAGAAAGCTACTCACGCTTTTATCTTCTCTTGCCTTGATTACTACAACTCGCTGTATTCTGGGATTAGCAAATCCCTGATACGCAGGTTACAGTTGGTCCAGAATGCTGCCGCTCGCTTTCTGGTTGGGGCAAGAAAGTCTGACTCTGTTTCTCCAATATTAGCTTCTTTACACTGGCTGCCTGTCAGTTTTCGAATTGATTTTAAAATCTTGTTGCTAGTTTTTAAATCTTTACATGGGCTCGCTCCTGCCTATTTATCTGAATTGTGTGCTTTACACCAGCCATTCAGAGTGCTTAGATCTTCTGGTGAGTTGTCTCTTGTTGTCCCTCGTACCGAGTGTCAAACTAAAGGGGACAGACAGGGCTTTGGCGGCCTCGCCTGTGGAACTCTTTACCTCAGCAGTTCTCAAACTGTGGGAAGCGCCCCCCCTGGGGGGGGGGGTGCTGAAGCTGTACAAGGGGGGCTTCAAATAAATGAACAAGACATTGTGACAGATAGGGGGCGCTATCGCTCCCTTGAACCCTTGTCAAAGACGTCAGACACCAGATAAAAGTCCAAAAGTTGACTTTATTAATAATGCACAGTGCACAAAGCACCCTCCTCTACACAATACTCAAAAATTCACCAATACACACTATAATAATCAATAATCCTCCACACTCCCAGACGTGTTGCCACCCTTCCACCCAGCTCAGCTCATTGTCTGGGAGTTCCCACAATCCTTTTATATTCCATGACCCGGAAGTGCTTCTGAACCCCCAGTCCATGTGACTTCTTAGCACTTCCGGGTCAGATCAAAACTCTTCTTTTTCTTCAACCCGGAAGCACGCCATTCCCCTTGTCCATGTGACTCGGACGTACTTCCGGGGCATAGGGCAAATAATATTCTTTGTTCCTCCCTGCAGCTCCATCTAGTGGCCCCTGTGGTATCCAGCAGGGTTGTGGATGAAAACTCGATTGTCCAGGATTCCCTGCTGGTCATCGGGGCACCTCCATGCTGCAGGGAGGGCTCCATCTGGCGGCCTGGGGGTATTGGCCGGGATGACAAGCCGGCCATAGACGACAACATCAAAATAAATTTTTTACATTTTTATTTCAAATTGAAATTTACAAGCATATAATCACAATGAATCCATTATAACTCAAATTAAAATAAAACATTTCTAAGGCATAGATCTAATGGCTAATATGTGCCTGCTTTAAAATACGCAGCCTGTCCAGGTTTGGTTTGATATTCGAGATACGACACTCTGAGCTCCTTTTCTATTTGAAGTTTGTTTCTATGACGAGCGGCGCCGCTGCTGCTGCTTTTACAGTCGCGTGTTTTCAATCCGGAAAGTTCGAGACGTATCGATATCTGTCGCGAATATTCCGGTAACTGTAGATCAGGTGATAATGCGGCGCGACTGCACCACATTGGCAGCGTAGCCAATATTGCCAAATTGTGTATAGGGTTATTATCATGATACAACTAACAGCGGTATAATGTTTGTCGAACAAAAATATGTTTGTTTCGCGCATATTGACTTCATCGGTGTCCTCGTTTACGAGATTTTTAAAAATTAAAACATATTTAATAATTTCTTCACATAAAAAATAATTAAATAAGAATAAATAATTTATTCTTTGTTTTTGGGATTAGCATTACTACCAAAAACCACACAAGGCATTTTAACAGTTATTAAAGCACTTTAAAAAAATAAATTGTAAATATTTCATCGAAGTTAGCTGATCACATGCAAATCTTATGGAAGTAAAAATGCTAGGATACCGCGACACCGCACGAGTATCATACCTTTGTTAGTTGCATCAGGGGTTATTCTCATCTATCTTATATTATGCAGGGGGTGCAGAATTATTCCAGGAAGAAAAGGGGGGGTGCGAAATACGAAAGTTTGAGAACCGCTGGTTTACGTCATCATATAAAGGAGTCGTCTACAATTCAAAACGAGATTAAAGACTCCTTTCTATTCACTTGCGTTCCGTGACCTTCAGTAATACTGATGGTTTCCTCATTGTGATTATATAACATTACTTCTATTTATTATTTATTTTATTTATTTCTATTTATGTTATTTATGTTATTTGTTCGCTTTCTTTTATTCTATTATTGTAAAGCACTTTCAGCATTCCTATGTTGTTTTAAATCTGCTATATAAAAAAATTGACATTGACATGATGTTATACACACTGCCTTTTGCAGGTTACGTTGGTGTGGTGAACAGGAGCCAGAAGGATATCGATGGAAAGAAGGACATCGGCGCTGCTCTTGCAGCCGAGAGGAAGTTTTTTCTGTCCCACCCTTCATATCGACACATGGCAGACCGCATGGGCACCCCCTACCTGCAGAAAATTCTCAATCAGGTAAACAATGTCCATACAGTCTTAAGAAATTCTTTTCTGAATGCTTCATTGTTACCACCAAGAGCAGAGATTGTTATACTGGGATTCATTGTATGTACTAGGGGGCTTAACCCTTGCTTACTTCGCTCGCCAATCCCCGTGGCCTGCGCTACTCACCGGCCACTTCGCGTCTCTGTCGCTCGTGTTGTGAAGAGGGGGGCTGAACGCACCCCAAGGAGATGTGATCGCTCCTCCGAAACCCCCTCTTAAATTGTGATACAATGGGAAACAAATACAGTTTATTTTTTTTACCTCCTCTTTGCTTGATCAGCTTGCTGGCTTGCTGCTGCTGCTGTCATCTCATGTGGCACTTCAAACAATTAACAGCCTGTACAGCAGCTGTCTTTGTCATCTACTCTTTGTCTTTTATTTCCAGCCCTGGGCATGGTTAAATTTGTTGGCACAAAGTCTCGTCTCGCGGGACGTAAGTTCTTGATATTTTTTAGTTTAGAATTTAAAAATGGAATGAGAATCTAAAAATCTAACAACATCACTTTAAAGTTTGATCAATTCTGAAAAGAATGATACCAAACATATATATGTAGGTTTTAAAATAAGCCCGATTTAAAGTATGACATAAAAATGTCACATAAAATCGTTGCACTTTTAGGCTTAGGATTTTATATTGTGGGACACAGCTCGGACACAGACAGGTAGACATGGTTTTAAATCACCCAACACACGTTTATTTACAATATGCTATTTACAAAGTGCACACACAACCCACTTCACCCCAAAGTCCAGGCCTCTTTCCTCAATGCCTTTTCCTCCTGTCTGCCTCCACTCCTCTCCACCGAGCTCCGTCCTTCTCCGCTCCCGACTCCAGCCATCGAATGGAGGGAGGTGGCCCCTTTTATCTTCACCCAGGCGAACTGCAGGTGCCTCCCGATAACCTCCCGCCGGCCCTCCCAGGTGTGGCGGAAGTGCCGGCTGTGCACCCGGAAGCACTCAGGGCGTCCCTGGTCTTCGACCCCCCAGCACTTCCGGGTGTGGCACCCCCTGGTGGTGACCACGGGCCCCTATAGGGTTGAGCTTCTAAGCTCTGTTCCCGTGGTCCCCAAAGCCACCAGAGAGGTCACCCCTTTGTGGTCTGGAGGAGGCGTAAGCCCTCGTCTGGTCCTTCTAGGCATCCCGGCTGGGTGCCATCCCCAGCCGCTTGCCACAGTTTATAGAGAGTAGATTAATTAGCTTTATGTGGGCCTATCATCCGAGTTCACATCAAAATGACAGTTTTGTCTGTGTGGAAATACACAAGAAGTATGAATTGATGTTTAGATGTGACCCAAAGCAGTGGTGATGTTTGTTTGGAATAAACCTACAGAATTTCTCTGACATTTGCATGAATGTTGTGAGTGGTCTGCATTTCCAGCAGCCATGTTTTCCTTGATGCAAATTATCTTTTTGCCACTTACATTCACTTCATATGTAATGGTTTTGCTCATCCAGAGCTTTTACACAAATACATACATACGCTGAGGCATGACACAAGATACAACATGAATAATAAAGTAACTAGATAGATAGATAGACAGATAAATAGTGTATTATCGTGGTATTTCCCTCTACTTGCCCTTAACCTGCTTGCCCTTAACCTGTTTTCTCAAGGGTAAGTGTTCTCATCAAGTTCGTTATCGGGTTGGTCTACTGTTGCACTTTAAGATGAACACACACACACACACATAGATAAACACACACACAGACCCTAACCACAACAGTGCTCCGTGAATGACACACACATGCTGATTAACCCTTAGCACTTTAAATCACACAAGTACTATTGGAATAACAGCCTGTCATTCAGCACTTCAAGAGACTTACTTATTTTCGGCACGAACAACAATACGATGTTTTAGTGATATCTCAGACCTAAGTATTACTTTTGGTCTACAAGAACACATTTAAACATACAAAGACTCAGCACACTTGACTATAGGCCATTCATCAGCCAAGAATACCTTCTTTCTCGTATTTGTCCCTTCTATTGAGTATAGTGCTCTCACTCTCAGCCTTATAAACCTCGCAGCACAGAAATAATGGCAAAAATCCAGCTGTCACCAGGTGCTCAAAGAAATCTAACTTATTACTTCAATCACTCTAGACATTAAGACAAAGCATTGAAAGTTAAAAGCAGCATGGTATTTATTACAAGAATAATAATAATACCACAAGAACAACGAATAATAGGTACTGATAGGAAAGTCTGAATATATATAGTCTTTAGAAAAAGCTTACGAAAAAGTTACAGATGACAAGGATGAATGTCACAGGGAGGCGTTTGATTTAGCAATCAATGTTCATGATGCCTTTCTGACGACCAGGGCCGTCTTCGTCCGTTCCTCTTCTTCTTTGCTTCTCTCTTCTTCTCCCTTTGCTTCTCTCCTCTACTTCTCTCTATCTTGCTTTTCAAACCAAGGCATATTTATTATGAAATGTCATGCCTTGGTTTCACAACACATGCACCTGATTGGCTGGCTGTCAAAATGATTGATGAATTCATTCACTGTCCGTTTTCCCACACAACAAAACCTTTGATGTACTTTGAGGTGTCAGTAGTTCTTCCTGTCCTGGGTTGTAAACCAAACTATTGTTCCAGATGTCCATCCATAAAGTAATCAATAGCCAGAGGTATCAGCTCAGCATCCTTTCCCAGGCTATAAAGCAAATTAGCACTAAGCTATGAACAAACGTAAGGTGTAAGGGAAGAAAACCTGCTTTAATTTGTCTTAGTTCATCTGTTGTCTTGTCTTGAACAAAATATAATGGAAACCAAAATGTACAGATTTTATACACCATAACAGATAGATAGATAGATAGATAGATAGATAGATAGATAGATAGATAGATAGATAGATAGATAGATA
>JANRMT010062806.1:120162841-120188861 GCA_026402145.1 Polypterus bichir lapradei | reverse complement strand
ATAGATAGATAGATAGATAGATAGATAGATAGATAGATAGATAGATACTTTATTAATCCCAAGGGGAAATTCACATAATCCAGCAGCAGTATACTGATACAAAGAAACAATATTAAATTAAATAGTAATAAAAATGAAAAAAAAAAATGTTAGCATTTACTCCCCCGGGTGGAATTGAAGAGTCGCATAGTGTGGGGGAGGTCATTCTCATATCTTAGATTTTCTTCTTTTGTGGCTCTGATGCCAGGGATCTGCATTGGCAATCAGAAGGTTGCCAGTTCGAATCCCATAAATGCCAAAAGGGACTCTGCTCTGTTGGGCTCTTGTGCAAGGCCCTTAAACAGCAATTGCTCCGTCCTGGGTATGACGTTAATCTGCATCCATCCCTGCATGTAGGCCCTAAAACCATCAGAGAAAAACAGAATTGGCATTCCAGCCACCGTTGAAAACCTCCCATTGTTCCACTCCATCTGAACTGGTGTGGTGCTTAGGTGTCACCATGCATGGCTGCACTCGGGTCCTAATCTGGGATCCTGAGGTGGTTTGTTGTGTGGTGGGTGCGGCAATGTGCTGTGTCAGCGCCCGCTCCTTACTTCTCTAAGGGTATCATCCAAATGATTTGAAGGCAAAAATGGAGGAGAAATTCTCAGTCCTTCACTTTCCTTCCAAGTATTTAATTAAACCCAATGGTGCCTGATAAATACACACAGAGGTGTAAATGGGATCAAGCTAAATGGAGAAATGCTGCTCTCTTTTGTCATTTGCATGTTATTGCTAATTAGGAGCAATTAAAATCCAAGAATCCAGCTGTTTAAGACTAAAGTAAGCAATAAGGGTTCAAAATCTTAATGAGCGAGTGAACTAAAATGAAGCAGAAATGTTACACGAGCAATAAGTGCTTCTTATTAAGCAACTGGGTTGGAACAAAAACCTGCAGCCACTGCGGCCCTCCAGGACCGTGATTGAGGACCCCTGATCTAGGCAAAGCTTGGGTTGCTTCTGGTAGAGGTGTTGGCGATGCCAGCAGGGGGTGCTTACCCTTTGGTCTGACTGTGGATCCCAGTGCAGTTAGAGGGAACACTGTGCTGTGTCACAAAAAACGAGACGTAAGCAGATAAAGGTTTGGGGCAGCCACCCGTATAATATGGTATCCCGGCTGCAAAAGTCGTTTTTATCCAATAATCAGCACTGAAGTGCATACAACTGAGTCCAGAACAAGACTGAGGGAAAAGGGGAAAAGGGTAGGCTTTTAAAGGGGAAGACAGGAAGTGAGGTCATAAGGATCGGGCCCATGTTCATCATGGTTCGAGCCCGGATGTGACATCACAGGGGCCGGGGCCGGTAAGGTCTACTTCCATTGGCTCGGTCCCGGAAGTGACGTCAAGAGAGCCAGGTGGAATCCCCTGGGAATGGCCTACAGGAAAGGGAGAAAAAGAGTCAGTGTACTCTGCCACATCCCGGCATGCCTCAGAACCGCCTTCACTCAAGCCCTTTAGCTGCCTCCCATGCGCACGTGCGTGACAGCTGTAAAAATGGCACCGTCCTTTGGATGAGGCGTGAAAAACAAAGCCCTGACACTCCGTGGTCTTTAAAGATCCCTGAGTAAATGTAGGGTGGATCCCGATGTCCTGGCTAAATTTCCCACCACAGCATACCCACTAATCATCCCCTCTCTCTAATTGTCTATGTCTCTCACCCCTTCACCACCTAAAAGCTAATGTGTGGTAAGCATACTGGTGCGAAATGGCTGTCGTCAGATCATCCACATGGATGCTTCTCATTAGTGGTGCTTGAAGTGGCTCCCCACCCACTATCAAAAGTGCTTTGAATAGTGAGAAAGATGCTATATACATGTAAAGAATTATTATTATTATGTTCAAAGACTAGTTACTTTCATGGCACCGTTTCTGTATAAGAGCCGTCACCCTCAGTGGTGTTTCTTTTCTACACTGGCATGATGTAGTGTATTCCTGACATTGCAGATGACTTTTTGATTTATAGGTCTTGGCTGAGTGCTGTCCATACCTTACACCAGTGGTTCTCAACTTGTGGGGTGGGCCCCCCTGGGGGGGTGCGAAGTAACAAAAAGGGGGTCATGAAGATGTGAAAACAAGAATCAAAAATATGAAAAAAACATCTGTTGAAACCAAAACAAATGAACTTAAACTACATTCTGATACTAGAACAATAAATATAGAGTTAGATAAATGTCGATAAAAGTTAAGTAGGTATAATAAAATATGCATCTACATTTCAAAAAAATGTTGGGGGGGGCGCGATTAAAACTGTTATGTCTCGGGTCGCAAATACTTAGAGGTTGAAAAACGCTGCCTTACACCAGCGGTTCTCATACTGGGGGGGCGCTAATGCTGTACGAGAGGGGCATTGAATAAATGAACAAGACATCAAAATGAATTTTTTACATCTTTATTTCAAATTGAAATTTGCAAGCATATAGTATTTTCAATCCAGAAAATTCGAGACGTATCGGTATCTGTGGCGGACATTCGGGTAGCAGTAGATCAGGTGATAATGCGCCATGACTGCACCACATTGGCAGTGTAGCCAATATTGCCAAATTGAGTTCAATAATTTACTGCGTATTGGGTTATTTTCATGATACAACTAACAGCGGTATAATATTTGTCGGACGAAAATACATTCATCTCAAGCAGATTGACTTCGTCGGTGTCCTCGTTTACGAGATTTTTAAAAATGAAAATATATTTAATTATTTCTTTACATAAAAAAATAATTTAATAAAAATAAATAATTTATTCTTTGTTTTTAGGATTAGAATCCATCCATTTTCCAACCCGCTGAATCTGAACATAGGGTCACGGGGGTCTGCTGGAGCCAATCCCAGGGCACAAGGCAGGAAGCCAACCCACCGCAGGACACACACAAACACACCCACCCACCAAGCGCACACTAGGGCCAATTTAGAAACGCCAATCCACCTAACCTGCATGTCTTTGGACTGTGGGAGGAAACCGGAGCGCCCGGAAGAAACCCATACAGACACAGGGAGAACATGCAAACTCCACGCAGGGAGGACCTGGGAAGCGAACCTGGGTCTCCTAACTGCGAGGCAGCAGCACTACCACTGCGCCACCAGGCCACCCTAGGATTAGGATTACTACCAAAAACCATACAAGGCATTTTAGCAGTTATTAAAGCACTTAAAAAAAAATAAATTGCAAATATTTCATCGAAGTTAGCCGAACACATGCAAATCTTATGGAAGTAAAAATGATAGGATACGGCGACACTGCACACGTATCATACCTTTGTTGGTTGTATCAGGGGTTAATCTCATCTGTTTTATATTATGCGGGGGGCGCAGAATTATTCCAGGTAGAAAAGGTGGGGCACGAAATACGAAAGTTTGAGAACCGCTGCCTTACACAGTGCCCTGTTTTCTGCTGGGCATGTCTCTTGCCCATGTCCAGCTTACGATGTGCCTGTCTCTGTGCATTTAGGAGTTAATAACTGTAACTGATTGTTGGTCATTGGTTTATGGGTGATGCTGCTGTTAAAGTACACATTTTAATGGAATAAGCAGGTTAAAATGGCAAATGAATACACGGACATAATAACAGAAAGTTAATGAGCTGCAATTTCCCTTTTCTTTCAGATGGAGTTTGATGAGAAAGAACTCCGCCGAGAGATCAGCTATGCCATCAAGAACATCCACGGCATCAGGCATGTAGATCAAAGCTCTCTGTCTCTGTGTCTTTGTTTGAATTTCTGTCTGAATAAATTCTGTTTCAAGAGTCGCCAACCAAAAGGTCTTTTATCAGGGTGGCTGATTTAGAAGAAGATTTATAAGAACGGCTCAATGTGATATAAGCCTGTAAATGTGAGTATGTACAGAGATTTATATCCAGATCTCTAACGGGGGAAAGTAGTTTTATAGCCTTACCAGTATTTTATCTGATAAAAAGCACGAAACACACGAGTGTATCATAGCAGCGCTGAGCACAATGACCCCGAATGGAGTAGTTAGCCCATGTGAAAAGGAACAGACTCGACACACATAAAAAGGTTTGGGACAGCCACCCGCATAATATTCCTGGCTGCAAATGTTTTTTTGAATACAGAGCTGTTGCCAGCACTGAGTCCAAGAGAGAACTGACGAGGGTTGGGAAAGATGGCGGCTTTAAGGGATCAGAATGGAAGTGATGCAGGGTAACTGGAAGTGAAGTCCTTCTGACATCACTCTGTGTGCCGGAACCAGAAGTGACATCACTGACTCAGATAGGTTTTCCCGCAGCTGGTCTGTAGAGTTAACAGGAGAAGGTTTAGTGCACCCCGCCCTCCCCTGGCCTGGCATGGAATTACCTTTACTTGGTCCACACAGCGTCCCCCTATTTGCACGTGTGTGACACTCATCATATAGCACGCCTGCACATTTTCTCAAAGTTAGCAGAGATCCTGCCTTTAACACACCTGCACACTCACCTCACATGCTGGGCGTGAAGTTCTCACAGAGGGAACACCTTGAGGTAAGAAATGAATCAAAGTTCCCCAGGGGTGTGAGAAAATGTCTCTTACAGCAAACCTAATAAATCTGAAAAACGAGAGGAGACCATTCAGTCCATCAAGGCCGTTTGTTTAGCTAATAAGTAAGCTGACCCAATGTCTCATCCAAATTCTTCTTAAAGGTTGTTTGACACAGTGCACGGCCATCTCACATGTGAATAGTTTTAGAACGGCCGACACTTATTTTTAATAAAACTACTGCAATATGTTGACACCAATAAAAGACTAACTTTAACTACAAGCAGTTCATGCTGTCATATAAGTACATGTGTCTAGTTAGTTGCATAATAAGAGCGTAGAAAGCACAACATGTCCAGCATGCGGTCGTCCAGGCGAAAGCGCACCTTCGTGCAGAGTACGCCAGCCGCTGAGAAAGCACACTCCGCCTCCACTGAAGTAGGCAGCACAGTCATCAGATACAGATACACTTGTTCTAAACAGCACCCGCGCTTGCCGTTGCTCTGAAACACCGCCATTTCACCTGTTACTGATGCATCCGGTTTCTTGTCATCATTCTGTGATGGCAAGTTTCTTGGCACAGATAATGAGGATGCAACAGACTGATGCATTGCAATTTCAAGTTGCTGTTGAGGAAGACACCAGCCTGTACTGTCAACAGTACGTGCCACAGACGTCAACGAACTCTGCCCCATCCCGGCATTCGTGAGCTGCAGAGTGCAGACATCTCCCAGTCCACTGTGCTCAGTCTTAGCCGGAGCCGGGAGACTGACTGCTGCTGGTCTGTTGTTGACTGAATTAATGAGCAACACACTACATCGTGGGCCAAAAAAAGTGCCACTTAATTATTTTCAACTATAACTCTGTTATTTCTTGATCGATTTTTACTTTTACACGCTATATATGCGAGCTTGGCCGTTCCCGTTCTGCCGGGAATTCCAGCAGTTTCATTCCCGGGAATGGAAATCGTCCGGGAATCCCAGGCTCCCGGTAATCGGGAGCCCAGGATTGGATTCCCTATTGTCACGGTTTCTACTTCAACTCCATGCCTTGGTAGTTTGTTACAAAGTCCCACAGCTCTCTATGTAAAGAAGTGCTTCCCGGCTTTTTTAAATGCACTTCCCCTTTAGTTTCCACTGATGTCCTTGAGTGTGTAATTCACCTTTAAGCCAAAAGAATGTTCCCTGGTCTACTTTATCAATACCTTTGAGGATTTTAAATACTTGGGACTCTGATAATTTATTTCTTGTATAGCTCAAAAATATTAACATTAGGAATGTCTCAATGGGATTTAAAAAGGCCCTATTTTCTGACAGTCCTCCCAGCCTTGACTCCCTAAAAAGACAAGATGAAGGTCCCTATAAATCCTGGTAGAGACAAAAAAATGGAAGAAATTTTGGCAAGGGCAGAGAGACCCAGCTAGGTTGGACGTACAGTGGATATGTAAAAAAAATGGGGTACAAAACAGAACACAAGTAATCCTCTTCACAGAGCTAGATGGCTGATCTATCATGGCCACCTCACAAATACAACACAACAGTACAAATGACTTTGTTCTTGCATGGCACTCCTCACCAAATGCAAGCACCCCAACAATTCTCAAGGCAAAATTCAAGAATTGATGATGAAGTCAAGTCAAGTTGGGGAGCCTGCACTGATACAGAGCGTTGCCGCACCCAGTACACAACAAAACAACTTGGGAATCCCGGTTGGCAACCTCCTAGGCAGACACACGGTTCAGTCCCACCCTCCAGAAATGACCCTCTATCTGCCGTAGCCAGGTGTTACGTGGGTGACCCCTTGGCCTGGTCCAGCCAATTGGGTCCCCAACAATGAGGTTCTTACGAGCCGGATCACCCTCGGGGAAACGCACCACATGGCCATAGTGCCGTAACTGACGCTCCCTCACAATGCAGGTCATATGCCTCATTCGGGACTCCATGAGCAACACAAAGGCAAACCAACGGTACCCAAGGATTTTCCAGACAGACACAGTACCAAAGGAGTCCAGCCTTCGTCTCAGGTCACTGGAGAGCGTCCATGTCTCACAACCATATAGCAAGACAGGAAGCACCAGGACTCCAAAAACTTGGTCCTTCATCCTTTTGCTGAGATATCGGGAGCACCACACAACCCCATGCTCTCCCAATCCATCTACTGACTTCTTAGGAAGAGTCACCAGAGACATGAACATCACTGCATGGTAAGTAAACCTCTCAATGAGGTCGACACTCTCTCTGCAGACAGACACATTGCTGATGGCCGTGCCCAAGAGGTCATTAAAGGCCTGGCTCTTTGGTTTTTATCAGGACACTCATAAGCCCAGACACTCAGACTCCTCACTCAGTCTCTCGCGCGCTGCAATCAGAACCTCCATTGACTTCGTGAAGATCACAGCATCGTTAGTAAAGTCAAGACCCGTGAATCTTTCTTCACCAACAGATGCCTCACAGCTGCTGGACCCCACGACCTTGCACAACACCCAGTCCATGCCAACATTGAACAGAGTAGGAGCAGAACACACCACTGACGAACACCAGAATCAACTTGGTAAAACACAGAGGTTAGGCCTCCACTCTGCACAGCACTCACACTACCAGTGTACAGGCCGGCTATGATATCCAGCAACCTCGAGGGGATCCCACAAACCCTCAGGATGTCCCACAGGGCAGCTTTACGAAAATTGACAAAGGCTGCAAAGAAACTCTGCCGAAATTTGCATTTGCGCTCCATGAGAACCCTCAGTGCCAGGATGCGGTCGATGGTAGACTTCTTAGGCATAAAACCAGACTGTTCCGGTCGCTGGTTGGTGAACAAGTGATCATCTACCATTGAATTGATGATGCCACTTACTAAATACAGAACTGTCACATATTAAGATGTGGATTTATTCAAATACATCAAAAACAAAAGTAGAAACAACAACATCTGTCCATCAGCTGGTTCTAGGACCACGGTCAGATTGTAGAGAAGGACTCAGACAAACCAGACACAGTCAGGGTCCTGGACATTTTGCCAACTAGCCTCCAGCTATTAGCTGAGTTAGTACTATATCAGCCAGTCAGATGAAAGGACCCTTCTACCCAATGATTTCAGTGCTCCTTTATCTCAGGTGACTTTTTCTATAATCATGCAAACCACTTGGCAGTAGAGCAGCGGCACCAAGTACCACATTAGGGTAACCGAGGACAGAAAATGATTAGGCGAGCATTAGTAACAGTTTATTAATTTAAATATATTGTAGTGCTAATGACAAACAACAGAAATGCAGTATGCACAGCTGATCAGCAGCTCTAGTCGGGGTGTGCCAGATTAAAGTCGTGAGTCCTCAGCCTGAGACTGAAGGGGCACCTCTTATATTAGCAGGCAGACTATTCCACATGCTTGGGGCCCTGCATCTAAAAGCTCGACCTCCCACTGTTATTTTACTTACCTTTGGAATCATAAGCAGGCAGGCATCTTGAGATCTTAATGTGTGCCCGGTTTTGCAAGTAATGATAATTTCAGATAAGTCAGCAGACCATCAGCCATTTAAGGCTTTATATGTTAAAAGGGGGGTTTTGAAATCTGCCCTAAACTTAACTGGTAGCCAGTGTAAGGACTTCAGAACAGGGGTTACATGGTTGTAGTTTCTAGTTCTTGTAATGATTCTTTCAGCAACATTTTGAATGAACTGAAAGCTGTATACAGAATGATTTGAGCAGCCATTGAACACCACATTGCAGCGGTCAATCCTACTAGAAATAAATACATTAAATTATTTTTCAGTATCTTGCATATTTAGATAACGCCTTAATTTTCCAGCATTTTTAAGATGGAAAATCCATACATCACCATAGCTTCCGCTATCAAGTTAAATCATCAGAGATGCAAATATTTCAGAGTTCAGCCTCAATACAAACAAAAACACACTTCCCATAATTCTACTTAGCAAAAACAAACGGGCAGGAAAATTCAGAGCACATGAAGATAGATGATGTGTAGCGCCCTTAGATGATGTGTGTTACCCCACAAAAAAGTGCCTTCACGTTGGTGACTCTTGAATGCATTTTAATATTGTAAAATAAATGTAAATGTGTGGACATTTATACTGCCAGTTCCTTTGCAGCCAACCTTCATCTGTCTTATTCACTATTTCATCTCCACACTGATTAGATAATGCAGAATAAATCCATCCATTATCCAACATGCTATATCCTAACTACAGGGTCACGAGGGGTCTGCTGGAGCCATTCCCAGGCAACACAGGGAGCAAGGCAGGAAATAAACCCTGGGCAGGGCACCCGCCCACCGCAGGGCACACACACACCCACATTCCAGGGACAATTTAGAATCGCCAATGCACCTAACCTGCATGTCTTTGGACTATGGGAGGAAACCCACGCAGACACGGGGAGAACATGCAAACTCCACGCAGGGAGGACCTGGGAAGCAAACCTGGGTCTCCTTACTGCGAGGCAGCAGCGCTGATTCTAAATTGTCCCTAGTGTGTGCTTGGTGTGTGGGTGTGTGAGTGTCCTGCCTTGTGCCCTGTGTTGGCGGGGATTGGCTTCAGCAGACCCCGTGACCCTGTAGTTAGGATATAGCGGGTTGAATAATGGATAGATGGATGGATAGCACTTTTTTCACTACTCAGAGCACTTTTATACAGTTAGTGGGAAGCCATTTCAACCTCCCCAGATGTGTAGCACCCACTTAGATGATACATTCAAACCTTAGCCAGATCTCCGCCTGTGTGGAGTTTGGTTCATTCTTGCAGGGTCTGCAGGAGAGTTTTCTCCTGTCATAATAATGATAGATAGATATAGATAGATATAGATAGATATAGATAGATAGATAGATAGATAGATACTTTATTAATCCCAAGGGGAAATTCACAGTATAATTCACAGTACAATAACAACAGTAGTAGTAATGAATTACATTTATATAGCGCTTTTCTCACTACTCAAAGCGCTTCAGTGAGTGGGGAGCCACTTCAACCACCACTAATGTGTAACACCCACCTGGATGATGCGACGGCAGCCATTTTTTGCGCAGTACACTCACCACGCATTAGCTGTTAGGCGGTGAAGTGGTGAAAGAGAGTCGGTTAGAGCCAGGTTATGATTAGTTGGCCAGAATGACTAGGCCGTGGTGGGCAATTTAGCCAGGACATCAGGATACACCCTAGTGCAGGGGTGGTGAACTCCAGGCCTGGAGTGCCGCAGTTTCTGCAGGTT
The DNA here is from genome assembly GCA_026402145.1 of Polypterus bichir lapradei. Lineage (NCBI taxonomy): Eukaryota > Metazoa > Chordata > Cladistia > Polypteriformes > Polypteridae > Polypterus > Polypterus bichir. The sequence goes on along the minus strand of JANRMT010062806.1, from coordinate 120,179,136 downwards.
TTCATTCCTACCATCTTCTTAATTAGTGACCAGTTTTTGCTGCTGATTACTTCTTTTAATTAACTTGACTCTGCCCCATAGTTGTTTCTTTTTCTTTAATTAGCAGCCAAACAATAATGAGACACAAAACAAGCCACCACATGACCAGCCGTGCCCACCACACATTATCTGAAATTAAAGAAAGGTGATGGTCTTGGTAAGGTTGATCTCTCAGGTCACCAAAACATTTTGAAAGAACAGAAAAACAACAGTTTTGGAAATGTGTGCTGTGTCAGAATGAGAGCAGCAACAAGCCATGGAATTGACAAAATGGCTTTAGATAGATAGATAGATAGATAGATAGATAGATAGATAGATAGATAGATAGATAGATAGATAGATAGAAATTAACAGCAAGAATTGGCTTCTCATTACGAAAGTGATTGGAATGAAATTGGCTGGAATTTGAAGCCCCAGTTTAGCTGGTCATCTATTAGCTCGTTTCACATCTCATTTCTGCTTGGCAGGGTGGTGCAGTGGGTAGCGCTGCTGCCTCGCAGTTAGGAGACCCTTAAGGGTTCACTTCCCGGGTCCTCCCTGCATGGAGTTTGCATGTTCTTCCCGTGTCTGTGTGGGTTTCCTCCCACAGTCCAAAGACATGCAGGTTAGGTGCATTGGCGATTCTAAATTGACCCTAGTGTGTGCCCTGCGGTGGGCTGGCACCCTGCCCAGGGTTTGTTTCCTGCCTTGCACCCTGTGTTGGCTGGGATTGGCTGCAGCAGACCCCCATGACCCTGTAGTTAGGGTATGGTGGGATGGATGGATTTCTGCTTGGCTGTCATTTAATGAAGAATGGAATCAATTCAGAGGGCTGATCTCTTCTAACAGGGCCATTAAAGTAGTGATGGGGAAAAAGTTAATTAGCAGTGAAAACTGGTCACTGATTAAGAAAAGGGTTAGAATGAAAACGTGTAGGAACTCCAGGCCTGGAGTTTGCCATCCCTGGACTAGTGAATGGTGGATCTCCAGTGATATTTTATGACCACAGAGATTCAGAACCTCGGTTTTACGTCTCATCCAAAGGACAGCCTGATATTTACAGCACTGTGTCCCCGTCACTGCACTGGGGCATTGGGATCCACACACAGACCACAGGGTAAGCGCCCCCTGCTGGCTTCACCAACACCTCTTCCAGCAGCAACCCAAGCTAGCAGCCATTGTTTATGCCAGTACACTCACCACACATTAGCTATTAGGTGATGGAGTGGTGCGAGAGATAGATAACCATTTAGAGACAGGGGATAATTAGGGGGCCACAATAACTAGACTGTGGTGGGCAATTAGACAGGACATTGGGATCCACCCTACTCTTTACGAAAAAGGCCCAGGGATCTTTATTGACCACAGAGCGTCAAGATCTCGGTTTTACACCTCATCCAAAGGATGGTCCCATTTTTACAGCACAGTGCCCCTGTCACTGCACTGGGGCATTGGGATCCACATTCATGCCACATGGTAAGCGCCCCCTGCTGGCCTCACCAACACCTCCTCAACCAGCAAGCCATTTTGTTTCCTAGATGGTCTCCCATCCAAGTACTGGGTGGGCCCGAACATGCTTAGCTTCAAGTGGATGACCTGTGCTGAAGTGCATGTGGTACGGCTGGATGGACGACTGGACTTTGAGGGCACTTTACATGTTGTGTGTACGGTTGAAGTGGCGACACTTACTACATACAGAATATTCCCATGAATTTGATTATTCTGTTTTACAATGAAGGTTTCTATGTCATGAATGTATTTGGAAGTATCTACTCCATTTTCACAAGATGACTTTTGTCCTACCAGGTTTCCATGCTGGGATGTTCCAAAACCCTTCATTTTAACAAGTGGATAATGATTTGTAAATGTTTCTGTGTACATTATGTATTGTCTACTTCTTGCAAAATGTTATCATGTTAGAACCGTATGTTGCGGTGGTGGTGTTCTGTTTTTTTCTGTTTCTGTTATTTGCTTTTCTTTTTCTTTTTTTTTTTCCATTTGAAATAACATCTTTCTTTCTCCCCGGCCCTGTCATCGTGATTCTGTTCTCTTGCTGATGTTAGAACTGGCCTCTTCACCCCGGACATGGCCTTTGAGACCATTGTGAAAAAGCAGATTAAGAAGATAAAAGAGCCGTGCCAGAAATGTGTGGATATGGTCATTTCTGAGCTTATCAATACCGTTAGGCAATGTACCAAGAAGGTAAACCCCCCCCACTATCCCTAGCGCAATCAGTCCCTCTCTCGACTGGGAGGGCATGATGAGAGAGGTCTGCACCTGCTAGCAGAGGCAAATTAATGGAGTCCTTTTGTCATGTATGTGGAATGATGGCAGTCTGGACTGTGGCTTGCTGTGATGTGGCAGCACTTTCACCTCTAGTGGGGAAAAGGGACCGAGAAGTTTAGCCATCGTTATCACTTTACTTTCCTCATCATTCGTAGCTTTGTAGGATAGTGAGGTCTCCTGACTTCCTGTAACTGATTTCATATTCAGTGAGACAGCATGACCAGAATCGATAAAACTTTTCACACTCTTCAAGTATTACAGCTTTGATATTCTTGCTATGAAATCAAGTGCCAAATTTTGTGAATTTCATCAGCAGGCAGTGTAGTGTAGTGGTTAAGGCTTCGGACCTCAAACCCTGAGGTTGTCGGTTCAAATCCCACTACTGACACCAGTGTGTGACCCTGACACTTGACCTACCTGCGCTGTTGGAAAACCAATTATGTCATAAATGTTCTAAATCACCTTAGGTAAACGCATCACCCAAATACGTAAATGTAGTCTTGAAAAGCTTCTTACACTCTCCACACTACTTCTCCTTCCTAAGTGTTAATACCATGTTTTCCCAGAAATAAGCCCTAGCATGATTTTCAGGCTGCTCTGTAGTATAAGCCCTACCCCAAGTCAAGATCGTCAGCTGAAAAGTAAGGCGCATAAGGCCAGGTTTATACTTAAACCCCTAAACATCCATTAAATTCCGAGGACACCTTGCCACAATATCTCTGAAAAGGATGTTTAATGATTACATCCATCAATTCAGGGATGCGCCCATTCCAGCAGCATCGCCGCAAGACAGAAACAAAATCCCTGGACGGGGTATCAGCTCATCACAAGGTGAACACTCACATACACTGGCGTCATTGTAGCTTCAGCAAATCCCCAAACCTTCATGTCTCTGGATGGAGAAGTCAGCACACTGTGGAAACGCACCAGGAAAAACTTGCAAACTCCAGGCAGGGAACACAAGGGACGTGACTTCCTGCGAGACAGCAGCGCTACCGCTTCTGCCACCGTGCCACCCCATATGTGTAACTATTAATAGTATTCATAATTTAAACAAAGTTAACGATTTATCTGTAAAATGTAACATGCAGGGCGGCACGGTGGCGCAGTGGTAGCACTGCTGCCTCACAGTAAGGAGACCCGGGTTCCCTTCCTGGGTCCTCGCTGCGTGGAGTTTGCATGTTCTCCCTGTGTCTGCGTGGGTTTCCTCCCACAGTCCAAAGACATGCAGGTTAGGTGGATTGGCGATTCTAAATTGTGGATGTGTGTGTCCTGCGGTGGGTGGGCTGGCACCCTGCCCGGGATTGGTTCCTGCCTTGTGCCTTGTGTTGGCTGGGTTTGGCTCCAGCAGACCCCCGTGACCCTGTGATCGGATTCAATGGGTTGGAAAATGCATGGATGGATGTAACATGCATATTTTAATGCATTTCATCATGAAAGTGATATCAAGTATAAATTTAAGAATTCTAAATGTGCAGAGAGCTGGAATATTATAAATGTAATGTGTTCTGTGGCGGCACAGTGGCGCAGTGGGTAGCGCTGCTGCCTCTGAGTTAGGGGACCTGGGTTTGCTTCCCAGGTCCTCCCTGCATGGAGTTTGCATGTTCTCCCAGTGTCTGCGTGGGTTTCCTCCTACAGTCCAAAGACATGCAGGTTAGGTGCATTGGTGATCCTAAATTGTCCCTAGTGTGTGTGGGTGTGTGTGCCCTGTGGTGGGCTGGTGCCCTGCCCGGGGTTTGTTTCTTGCCTTGCGCCCTGTGTTGGCTGGGATTGGCTCCAGCAGACCCCCGTGACCCTGTAGTTAGGATATAGCAGGTTGGATACTGGATGGATGGATGTGTTCTGTGTGGTGATGCTGCTTGCTGCTGCTGTCAGGTCAGGAGGAAGCCCCAAAAGCGTGTAGCAATTTAACAATTGGGTCGGTTTCAAGATAACGTTTACGACGGTCTACTTTAATGATAAAGTAAACTACGGGATTAAAGAGGACATTTTGAATTTAAAGCCGAAATTTCCACTTTAATCACTAAATAGACATTTTCATTATGTCCTTATTTTTTTTCTCTGTGCCTCAAATACTCTTCCGGTACGTTCTGATTGTATTGTGAAGGTGCAAAAAAAAAAAAGACGGCACAGAAGATGGTACGTGAGACTTTTAAAATGTATTGTGTTATTACTTTGGGGAATATGTGATGCTTGACTATCAAAGAAACATGAATACATTTGTATGACGGCATTTTGCTTAACCACATCGAACCATTCAGCAAACATCGAAGCAGGGGCATCGATCCTGGAGGATCTTTAAAGCGGCTGGAGTAGAAAGAAATTCAGGCTGGAATTCAGGGTTTGAATGTGGAGAGTTATGTCGATATTCCAGAAGATGACATGACTGTACTTGGATAAATGTATATTGTTGTACATGAATAAATACAGTCATATGAAAAAGTTTCGGAACCCCTCTTAATTCTTTGGATTTTTGTTTCTCATTGGCTGAGCTTTCAAAGTAGCAACTTCCTTTTAATATACGACATGCCTTATGGAAACAGTAGGATTTCAGCAGTGACATTAAGTTTATTGGATTAACAGAAAATATGCAATAAGCATCATAACAAAATTAGATAGGTGCATAAATGTGGGCACCCCAACAGAGATATGACATCAATACTTAGTGGAGCCTCCTTTTCAAATCTAACAGCCTCTAGACGCTGTCCTCCTATAGCCTCTGATGAGTGTCTGGATTCTGGATGGAGGTATTTCTGACCATTCTTCATACAAAATCTCTCCAGTTCAGTTCAATTTGATGGCTGCAGAGCATGGACAGCCTGCTTCAAATCATCCCATAGATTTTCGATGATATTCAAGTCAGGGGACTGTGACGGCCATTCCAGAACATTGTACTTCTCCCTCTGCATGAATGCCTTTGTAGATTCCAAACTGTGTTTTGGCTCATTGTCTTGTTGGAATATCCAACCCCTGCTTAAGTAACTTCAACTTTGTGACTGATGCTTGAACATTATCCTGAAGAATTTGTTGATACTGGGTTGAATTAATCCGCCCCTCGACTTTAACAAGGGCCCCAGTCCCTGAACTAGCCACACAGCCCCACAGCATGATGGGACCTCCACCAAATTTGACAGCAGGTAGCAGGTGTTTTTCTTGGAATGCGGTGTTCTTCTTCCACCATGCAAACCACTTTTTGTTCTGACCAAATAACTCCATTTTTGTCTCATCAGTCCAAAGCACTTTGTTCCAAAATGAATCTGACTTGTCTAAATGAGCATTTGCATACAACAAGCGACTGTTTGTGGCGTGAGTGCAGAAAGGGCTTCTTTCTCATCACCCTGCCATACAGATGTTCTTTGTGCAAATTGCGCTGAATTGTAGACCGATGTACAGATACACCATCTGCAGCGAGATGTTCTTGCAGGTCTTTGGAGGTGATCAGTGGGTTGTCTGTAACCATTCTCACAATCCTGCGCATATGCCGCTCCTGTATTTGTCTTGGCCTGCCAGGCCTGCTGGGTTTAACAGCAACTGTGCCTGTGGCCTTCCACTTCCTGATTCCATTCCTTACAGTTGAAACTGACAGTTTAAACCTCTGAGATGGCTTTTTGTAGCCTTCCCCTAAACCACGAGACTGAACAATCTTTGTTTTCAGATCTTTGGAGAGTTGCTTTGAGGATCCCATGCTGTCTGTCGCTCTTCAGAGGAGAGTCAAAGGGAAGGAAGCACAACTTGTAATTGACCACCTTAAATACCTTTTACCACTCATGACTGGACACACCTGTCTATGAAGTTCAAGGCTTCACGAGCTCATCCAACCAAGTAATCAGCATTGAGCAGTGACAGGCATTCAAATCAGCAAAATGACAAGGGGACCCACATTTGTGCACAGCCAGTTTTTCACATTTGATTTAATTTCATACGACTAAATACTGCGTCACTAAAAATCTTTGTTCAGAAAACACCGCAGTACTCCGATGTTCCTAGGAAATGAAAGACATACCACTGTTATCTTTACTGTTGAAAGGAGAGTCAATTATTATGCAGGCTGAGAGGGGTTCACAAACTTTTTCATATGACTGTAAGTGTACCAAATTTCAGGTCAAACGGTTTGTGAGCTACAGGCGATTTAAAATCCTGGACAGACAAACGGACAGCCACGGTATTGTATTATATGTAAAGATAGACACACACCAGTCATTCTGCGCTATCTGATAGCTCATACTTGGCATGCTGCAGTTGGAAGCCAGTCTGGTCGTGTTTGTTGTTACGGATGCAAAGTACGATGAACTTCATAGCTGCATGTCTCCTCAATCGTGTTATTGTCTCAGTGAAACAAACGACAGGTCAATAGAAGCTGCTTCTAGAAAGCGAAGTACTTGGCGCCGTTGACAGACTTTCCCTGTGCAGCAGGCTCAAGGTGCCACCTACTGACAAATGAAAGGAAATGTTACAGTAATGTACTTTTTGTCCATTTATAATATTAACATTACACAACTGGCACACATCTTGTTGATGTCAGCCCTAAACAAATTAAGACCCCCATAAGCACTATGAAGATGAGCAATTGCTGAGGTGAGGTGCAAGTGGCAGTGTGCCTGAATATTTTAAACCAGAGTACATATTCTGAAAAATTTTCAGTTTGTGTCAGGTTATGTGAAAAGAATATCTCAGTAACAAATTGTGCTATGTACTTTGAGGAGATTATACGTAAACTACAGCCTTTTAAAGCCTGTTTCTGTTCCATGCATCTTCTATGGGTTACATTTAAATTAATAATAATAATTCTTTGCATTTATAAAGAGCTTTTCTAGCTACTCAAAGCACTCAGCGATTGCAGGTTAAGGGCCTTGCTCAAGGGCCCAGCAGAGCAGAGTTCCTTTTGGCATTTATGGGATTCAAACCGGCAACCTTTCGATTGCCAGTGCAGATATGGACAAATCCATCATTACAAATATCAAAGTAATCATAAAATTAGCTTCAAATAAGTGACCCTTGATGTTCTTGAAGACCTGAGTGCAGAATCTTCCTACTTTAAAAGAAAACGTAGATAATATTTAAGATGCCCTTCAGACTAATGTATGATGGTTCTTCACTACGCTCACCCTCACTCTATATGAGTGTAGACCAGTAAAACCTAACATTTATTTGTTTTACTAGAACTATTGAAGACAGGTCAGTCAGTCAGTTATTGTCCAAACCGCTATATCCTAACTACAGGGTCATGGGGATCTTCTGGAGCCAATCCCAGGGCGCAAGGCAGGAACAAATCCCAGGCAGGGCACCAGCCCACCACAGGGCACACACACACCCGGGATAATTTAGAATTGCCAATGCACCTAACCTGCATGTCTTTGGGAGGAAACCCACACAGACACGGGGAGAACATGCAAACTCCACGCAGGGAGGACCCGGGAAGCGAACCCAGGACTCCTTACTGCGAGGCAGCAGTGCTACCACTGCACCACTGTGCCACCCGTGACAGATCAAATTATTTTTATAAATGACAGACTAGTACATTTAACACCATAAATGTTAACATTTCACAAGTTTCAGAACTTCTTTATGTTTGCTCATTTACGTTGCTATTAGTTACTGATTGTCTTGTCATGGTAGAGTCCTACAGTGACTTTTCATGCTTTACAGGTGCCGGTCATAAAATTAGAATATCATGACAAAGTTGATTTATTTCAGTAATTCCATTCAAAAAGTGAAACTTGTATATTAGATTCATTCATTACACACAGACTGATGTATTTCAAATGTTTATTTCTTTTAATTTTGATGATTATAACTGACAACTAATGAAAGTCCCAAATTCAGTATCTCGGAAAATTAGAATATCGTGAAAAGGTTCAATATTGAAGACACCTGGTGCCACACTCTAATCAGCTAATTAACTCAGAACACCTGCAAAAGCCTTTAAATGGTCTCTCAGTCTCGTTCAGTAGGCTACACAATCATGAGGAAGACTGCTGACTTGACAGTTGTCCCAAAGACGACCATTGACACCTTGCACAAGGAGGGCAAGACACAAAAGGTCATTGCTAAAGAGGCTGGCTGTTCACAGAGCTCTGTGTCCAAGCACATTAATAGAGAGGCGAAGGGAAGGACAAGACGTGGTAGAAAAAAGTGTACAAGCAATAGGGATAACCGCTTATACCCTGGAGAGGATTGTGACACAAAACCCATTGAAAACTGTGGGGGAGATTCACAAAGAGTGGACTGCAGCTGGAGTCAGTGCTTCAAGAACCACCACGCACAGACGTATGCAAGACATGGGCTTCAGCTGTCGCATTCCTTGTGCCAAGCCACTCTTGAACAAGAGACAGCGTCAGAAGCGTCTTGACTGGACTGCTGCTGAGTGGTCCAAAGTTAAGTTCTCTGATGAAAATAAATTTTGCATTTGCTTTGGAAATCAAGGTCCCAGAGTCTGGAGGAAGAGAGGAGAGGCACAGAATCCACGTTGCTTGAGGTCCAGTATAAAGTTTCCACAGTCAGTGATGGTTTGGGGTGCCATGTCATCTGCTGGTGTTGGTCCATTGTGTTTTGTGAGGTCCAAAGGCAACGCAGCCGTCTACCAGGAAGTTTTAGAGCACTTCATGCTTCCTGCTGCTGATGAACTTTATGGAGATGCAGATTTCATTTTCCAACAGGACCTGGCACCTCCACACAGTGCCAAAGCTACCAGTATCTGGTTTAAGGACCATGGTATCCTTGTTCTTGATTGGCCAGCAAACTCGCCTGACCTTAACCCCATAAAAAATCTATGGGGTATTGTGAAGAGGAAGATGCAATACGCCAGACCCAACAATTCAGAAGAGCTGAAGGCCACTATCAGAGCAACATGGGCTCTCATAACACCTGAGCAGTGCCACAGACTGATCGACTCCATGCCACGCCGCATTGCTGCAGTAATCCAGGCCAAAGGAGCCCCAACTAAATACTGAGTGCTGTACATGCTCATACTTTTCATATTCATACCTTTCAGTTGGCCAACATTTCTAAAAATCCTTTTTTTGCATTGGTCTTAATTGATATTCTAATTTTCCGAGATACTGAATTTGGGACTTTCATTAGTTGTCAGTTATAATCATCAAAATTAAAAGAAATAAACATTTGAAATACATCAGTCTGTGTGTAATGAATGAATCTAATACACAAGTTTCACTTTTTGAATGGAATTACTGAAATAAATCAACTTTGTCATGATATTCTAATTTTATGACCAGCACCTGTATTATGCTGACTTTGCAGTAAGGAGACTAGGGTCCGCATCCCAGGTCCTTCCTGCGTAGACTTTGCACGTTCTCCCTGTGTCTGGGTGGGTTTCCTGCAGGTGTTCCAGTTTTCTCCCATAGTCCTAAGACATACGGTTTAGGTGAATTGGCGATACTAAATTGGCCCAAGTGTGTGTCTAATGTGTGTGTGTGTGTGTGTGTACACCCTGATTTGTCCAGGGTTTGTTCCTGCCATGTGCCCTATGATGGGTGAGATAGGTTCCAACCCACGACTCTTGTCTGGATTAAGCAGGTTAGAAAATGACATGACATGACCTTTGACTCTAAAAGAACGCCTCGGGAACCCATACTCTTACCACATTGTCAAGTACTTTCCCTGTTCCTTTTTAAATCTGTAACCTCAGACAATTAGACAGAGCAACAGGAGAGTAAAAGGTGCACATTTATTGATAATAAATGAAGTACAAATGGAAGTGCTGGCAAAATAATAGAGCCCAATAGCAGGTGACCAGGTGCCTCATGGTCTTACTGTATGTATTAGTTTCTGGCATGGCCATTGATCCAGCATGACAATTGAATGGAATGGCAGCAACAGGCATGGTCTGTCTGAATATGGCCGCCTGGAGGGGTGGTCATCTCCTCCACTGATGAAAAAAATGTCAAAGCAACTGAACTTCTTTGCTGTCTCTGTTCCTATCTTAGTTTCGTTGAATTACGTCCAGGATGAATAGGATAAGCAAATTCCCTACTTCATACCAATCCTCAAGCCAAAAGTCGGTCCTCCAATCGCAGTCCCCAGCTTGAGGGGAAAGGGTACCATAAATTTTGCAAGTCCCTTCCATTCCAGGCTGTGCCGGCTTGTAAACGGCCTTTCACTTCAGCCCACCTGTACTCCCCCAGGCTAGCTGACTAGTCCGGTTCTGTGATTTTTATCATTACTAGTTTTAACTTGTGGCAGGTATTATTTTTTTCAAAGTCAAGATTTTTGTTATATTATTACACCATCCTCGTGACACTGAGTTAGGAAATTATTTTTTTAGAATACTTCTCTCATCTATGCCATATAATGTTCATACTAATAAATTCCTAATGGTAAATATTTGCCATCATTTCAGAATGAATGCTTTTAGTCGAGCTCTTGAACTTAAAAATTCTTTATCTATGTGATCACATTAAATGAGGAGATAAGTGGCCTGTTCATAGCAGATCCCTTTTCCCATGTCTAATGAATTCCACAGGCCAGCAGCCACATCACTAGCCTTAGTCCACGGTCCAGCTGCCACAGCCACAACCTCTGCTGTGCACCCTTAGCAAGCACTTTCCACCCAAGCTGGTTGTTTTTGCCTCATGCAGGTACCCCATTTTTGGACATATTTCATTACCGGTGATTTATGTTCATAAATTATAAAGGTCTATGAAAGCCATTGTTGGACAACAGCTTATTTTGAGTTGTCATGGTAGGAGATCCTAGCAATCTGTTATCTACTGGAAATGACTGAATGTACAGCACAGCAGCAGAAAATTTTAGATTTCACAGGTGTTGGGTTCTTACGGCTCATGGAGTCATTTTTTTATAGTCTATAAAAAAGACTATAAAATATTTGACCAAGCATTATAGTATAGTAGGTGTGTACCTTTAATGGAAAAGATGAAAAATAACCACTTGGCCCAGTTTGTTTTTGGGTGTGCAGCTCATGTTTGTTTGTTTTTTTTGGTATTTTCAGCTTCCCAAAATGGATGAGCACAGGACCCTCCCCTCCTTTCTAGGTCGGAAGTGAGCCAGTATCGATTAAAGAAGGGGTATCCTGTGCCCAACCACAGTGAATGGCTTTTGGAGAATCCAGTTGTCTCACTTGCCTTTTTTTTCCCTTGTGCTGTTTTTCCCCCCACTCTTTCTCTCTTTCTTTCTCTTTCTACTTCTTGTTTCCTCCCCTACTTCACCATCGTGCTGTCTTCTGCCCCTTCCTCCTTCCCTCTTTCGTTTCTTTCTCTTTTCACCCCTCTCTTTGTGTCACTCCCTCTTTCTACCTGACACCTTCTGCAGGACGGGACTCTTTACCCCAGACTTGGCCTTTGAAGCCATAGTGAAAAAGCAGATCCAAAAACTCAAGGAACCCAGCTTGAAGTGTATAGATATGGTAGCGAGCGAGCTCACCTCTACCATCCGAAAGTGTAGCGAAAAGGTAACACCAAGGACTGGGAGCAATGTGTGTCCTCCTCAAGGTGGGGATAGACCGATGGCAGGAGGTCAGAATTGGAAAGTGTAGCCCAGATCCCCCAAATGTCAAAGTTTTTATCTGTTCACTTAATGCCAGGCCATCCACCCCCTTTAATTCTAGCAACATTTTAACTGGTGGGCTGTAGTATTAGGCTGATTGTGTCCAGTGATGCACAGATGTCCAGTCCAGGGTACGTTCCTGATGGAACAGACATCCGGCTCCTCAGAATCCTGCAGCAGAAAGTGTTGATCAGTAAACGGACGGATGGATTTTTGCCGTTGTGTGTAGCTTGAGATTTTGTTTACAGCAGTTTGATTTCTTTGAATATTACATTGTGGCTTGTAATACAGATATAAAAAAACTAGCCGATGCCCGCCGTAGCATATGGCGGTGTAAGAATAGGAACGGAAAACCGTGAGAAAGGAATTCAGAAATCAAGAAGAAAGAAATACTTCTTGGAAGATGCAGTTGTGAATAGGTGTTTTGCTGGAGACGACAGATAATGAGTCGAAAGATCTAACCGTAGAAAAAGTCGCGTACAACAATAGTTTTGTTTCATGTATCTTGGACTTCCTGGAAATGTGGACGGTAATACGATGATTTTGCCTACACGTACGTTGTTATTTTCAGCCTTTGCTTGCAGTGCGTCTCATAGTCATTTGTATTGTTCCACACGCAGATCTTGTTGATGTAATCTGAGATAGTTGAGACGCACGCCCTTTGTTTTAACATACGCATCTACGACGTACTGTTGGAATAGTTTCCCGCTGGAGTGCAAAATACTAACTGTATTCCTCATTGATATTCTGTACACATAAAATTGGCATTGAGTAAGCCTGATTAAGTTGGAGGTTCTTTTATCGGGAACATGTTGTAAATCTTTGTGCCAGCCAATGTCTCCGTAAGGGAATAAACGTGGGTAAACCACAGGATCGCAATTCATATTGAGCGTGGAAATCTGTTCACAGGAGTTGCCTCTGGGATAGATGCAAATGTCCCTTTTGGCAGGGGGTTCGCCATCTTCTCCGACGAAAATCGTTGCAAAATCGGTGTGACATGTCGGGGCATTGTATCGTCGTAAATCCTGCCGAGAGTTTTCCTTGAAAACCATTTGTACAGATGCTGTTGGATTGAACTGAGCGATTTCATGCATGTGTTTGTATGATTTAACGAAGGGGTTACCGGAACTGATGTCATCGGGCCCAGGTAGAATTTCTGGTCTGCAGAGGAAAAAGAGAAAGGATCAGTGCACTCCGCCACCTCCTGGTCCGGCATGGAATTACCCTTTTTTGAGCCCTTTAGCTGCCTCCAATGTACACGTGTGTGACACTACCAATCACTGCTTGAATGCCAAGACCTATGTGAGCATTGTTGCTGACCTTGTTCATCCTTTCTTGTCTACCATTCGCCCATCTTCAAATTGATGTTTCCAGTATGATTGATAATGCACCATGTCAACAAAGCAAACTGGTTTCATGAACATGACGATGAGTTCAGTGGTCTTCAATGGCCTTCCCAAGTCAGCGGATCGGAATCCAGTAGAACACCTTTGGGACGTGGTAGAACGGGAAATAAGTGTGGTGCTCACAAATCTGTAGAAATCGACTGATTCCTGATTGCATTTCTAAGATCTTGTGAAATTTACCCTTCACAAGTTTCCAACTGTGCCCCGGTGTTCTTGATGAACTAATTTTAAAATAACAGTCTTGATCCACTGGACTAATTCCCTTCATAATTTTAAACACCTCAGTCAGGTCTCCTCTTCATCTCCTGTAAAGGCTCAGCTCTTTTAATCTTTCCTCAGAACTCATCCCCTGTAGCCCTGAATCAGCCTAGTCGCTCTTCTCAGGACCTTCTCTAGTGCTGCTATGTCCTTTTTGTAGCCTGGAGACTAAAACTACACACAGGACTCTAGTTCGGGCCTCATCAGTGTGTTATAAAGACTTGAGCAGAACCTCCTGTGACTTGTACTCCACACGTCAAGGTGCTATATAACCTGACAGTCTGTTAGTCTTCTTAATGGCTTCTGAGCATTGTATGCCAGTTTATAGTGTTGAATCCACTACGACTCCTAAATGTTTTAATCTTTACTCATAACTCATCCCCTGTAGCCCATTAATCAGGCGAGTCGTTCTTCTCTGGACTTTAACCAGTGCTGCTATGTCCTTCTGGACACCCAAACTGCACCCAGGACTCCAGATGAGGCCTCACCAGTGTGTCCTAAAGACTTGAGCAGAACCTCCTTGGACTTGTACTCCGTACATCAAGGTGCTATATAACCTGACATTCTGTTAGTCTTCATAATGGCTTCTGGATGTAGATTGTGACAAGTCCACTACAACTCCTAAATCCTTTAATCTTTCCAAATAACTCATCCCCTGCAGCCCTGGAATCAGCCTTGTCGCTCTTCTCTGGACCTTTTCTTGTGCTGCTATGTCCTTTTTTGTAGCCTGGAGACCCAAACTGCCCACCGTACTCCAGATGAGGCCTCACCAGTGTGTTATAAAGACTTGAGCAGAACCTCCTGTGACTTGTACTCCACACGTCAAGGCGCTATATAACCTGACATTCTGTTAGCCTTCTTAATGGCTTCTGCACACTGCCTGGCAGTTGATCGTGTCGAGTCCACTATGAATTCTTCTCATAAGGTGGACTTTTGATTTTCTGACCGCCCATTGTGTATTCAAACCTCACATTTTTATTTCCTATGTGTAGTACTTTACATTTTCTTTACATGTTGTGTTATCAATTACACAGAGGAGCTCCATGTTTACGAGACAACTTGAATTTTGTGGTTAGCGTAATTTCAAATTAGTGCTATCATTTTTGAATAATTTGAGTCCATTCCTAACTAAATATTAACAGTAGCTATGTAAAGCAGAAGCCCTGTGACAGCTTGAAATGTTCACTTCACCCACCATAGTTAATAATGCAGGATAGAGTTCATTTTAGTGGAACCGGACAGTATGCCTGATGAGTGTGGGTGTAAGTCTCTACTGTGGTTTTATATCCTGTGTAACCCACTTGGGATTTTTAGACTGCTCTGCGTAAAGGTGTCCTCTAGGTACGTGAACGTGGTGAGCTGTCACCTTCTCCATATTCTTTCTTCCACCCTGCACAGCTGTGTGATTGTATTTGAGCAGTCATTGTAGACGAATACTCGGCTGTTTCTATTTCTGCGTCTTACTGAAGACTCGATACAACATAGCACATGGCGTTGTGTAAATCAGAATTAAAATTCAGTTTATTGGTCAGGTGCGCTAATGTGTACTGGGAATTTGTCTTGATAGTATTGGTGCAACATCCGAGGACTACACAGTGTGACAACCAAATACAAAAAATAAAATATCAAAAGATAAAATATGATACAGCATAGAAACAGCATATTAGGGTAATACAAAAATGAACAGATATGGCAGGATATTAAAAGTCAGGCAGTCTAGTCTGCAGGAGATCCTGAGTAGAAGCTTAGACCCGATTAGTCAGACTAACTGCATGTGTTTAGGTGACGCGTTGCTTTTGCGTTCTTTTCCAGGGGGATGTCTTTGGAACTGGTGACGCTCTGGGTGAGCTGGACCAGCAATGATCTTTGTAGCCCGCTTCCTTACCCCGGACTCATACAGGAATATATTGTGTTGTAAGTTACAGCCTTCAATCTTCTGACAGGTTCTGATGATGTGCTGCAGATCGGCCTGAGCCTGGACAGAGGCAGCACCAAACCAGACAGTTCTAGATGAGGTTAGAATGGACTGGATGATGGTTGTATAGAACTGGACCAAAAATTACTTGCGGGAGGTTGAATTTCCTCAGCTGACGGAAAAAGAACCTTCACTGAGGGACTTCCGTAACCCTTTAAACTCAGGCTTATTGTTTTTTTGCCAATTTCTGCTACTTTAATTGGCTATAACATCAGCAATATTCATGTTCTACCCCTCAAAATACAGGTCAGACTTTTTACCTTTCCGTAGTTTTGCAGCTGTAGAATTGATTATGTTGTACACATATGTTACATCAGAATAAGCTGCAAAATTCAGTAATGTTTTTATCCAAAAAAGGCATTTTGAATCCTATTTTTATTTCCTTAGGTATTAGAATAAGCTTCCAAACACTATACAAATGTCACCAAATGTACCACAAACAGCCAGAAAAAAATGTTGTAAAATATCTGTAAGTAATAAGCCTAGTTTTGCTATTTTGAGGCAGCAGAAAAACAGGATTCTTCTTCTCTGCTTTTGTTGTTAAATATGTTTCTATAGCATACACATCCATCATTAAAGATCACTAGGTGTGAAGGGCAGATCTCACTCTGTCAGAGTATATACAGGTGTAAAGAAATGATAATGTGTGTCCAAATTACAACGCCCATAGTTCCAAGAATCAAAAATATCTTTACACAAAAAAACAAATCTGAAATATAGAAAGTGGAAAAGATAGAAAATGGATTGGCATCATTTAAAAGCTGAAACACCCCTCCTGTTTAGTAGACGATAGATAGATAGATAGATAGATAGATAGATAGATAGATAGATAG
>JANRMT010062806.1:120114617-120151967 GCA_026402145.1 Polypterus bichir lapradei | reverse complement strand
ATAATAATAATAATAATAATAATAATAATAATGAATTTTATTTATATAGCACCTTTAGATAGATACGTACATAGATAGATCTAGAAAGAAAGAAAGAAAGACTTTATTTTTCTCCAGGGAGAAATTTAGCTTTGTACATCCTAGATTAATGACTACTCTTCCTTTCTTTCCCTTCAATTGATTTTCTTGCTCACTAATGCATCATTCAGGGCATGAATCCCGCAAATTGTATTTTAATTCTATTTTTGTATGAATTTAGAAATTACAACAATCTACACAAGAACAGGCCATTCAGCTCCACAAAACTGGCCAGTCCTATCCGCTGAATTCTTCTAAAATAACAACAAGTTGAGTTTTGAAGGTCCCTAATGTCCTCCTGTCTACCACACGACTTGGTCACTTATTTTAGGTGTCTGTATTTCTCTGTATAAAGAAAAATTTCCTCATGTTTGTGTGAAATTTATCCTTCGCAAGTTCCCAACTGTGTCCATATGTTCTTGATGAACTCGTCTTAAAGTCACCGTCTCGATCCACTGCACTAATTCCCTTCGTAATTTTAAACACTCCAGTCAGATCTCCTCTTCATCTCCTGTAAAGGCTCAGCTTTTTTAATCTTTCCTCATAACTCGTCCCCTGTAGCCCCGATATCAGCCCAGTTGTTCTTCTCTGGACTTTCTCTTGTGCTGTTATGTCCTTTTTTGTAGTCTGAAGACCAAACCTGCACACAGGACTTCAGATGAGGCCTCACCAGTGTGTTATAAAACCTTGAGCAGAACCTCCTGCGACTTTATGTATTATTTATGTCAGTGTTTCTTTCTTTAATATCTTTCTATTTACTTGTCATTATCATCAGGATCACTCACTGGGCTGGGTGCCAGTCCATTACAGAGTGAACACACACACACACACACTAGGGCTAAGTTAAAAACACAATTGTCGACTGAGCCTGTGAGGGAGTCCTCCAATGTGCATGTGTGACGGTAATTCAATAAATGTTAGTCTCAACAGATTCAAAAAATTAAGAACATGTGTTACGATGGGCAGTTGTTGAACTTCTCTCTGTTGCATTTCCATGAAGTCTGTTGATCAAAATAACAGTTAATTCTGATCCATGTGAACATTGGAGAACAAACAAATGTTTTGCTAAAGCTATTAAGATGTATCCTAGAGAGGAGATAGAATGATGACTTTTTGCATCCCAACATCGAACACAAACCCCCTTCTTCTAGCAGTCACCCATCCAGATTTGAAGGAGACTCCTAATTTGGAGGAGCTATCGTATCCCTCAGACTATCTGAAGAACAAGCCAGTAAAAGGTGTCTCTTGGCATATTTCTAAATAACTATGCCTGTCTGGTGTTGTCAAGTTTTTTCACCTTATGATGTCACTTGCTTCAGACTCCTCAATATCCTGCAATTCCATGACATTTCAAGTTTTTTTTTTTTTTTTGCTGATGCTATTTAAAAATGCAAGTCCTTTCAGGATGTTAACGTTTCTGTCGAGGAATACTTTTGACGTTATGTAAATCCAATAACTGAACCAAACTCAGAAATCAGGTTCTTCCATGTGCAACACAAAATATACATTAAAAATCTTATGAACGAATGGAATTTGAAAGTTGAAAGTCTCTTCCTTTGTGTGCCTGAGCGGGGTACAAGCTTGAGCTCCAGTGACCAGTTTTGCAATGCCAACAGTCTTGATGCTCTGCCCATTCCTGCCTGTCTCCCATGTTACGTGTCACTCAGTGTCCCACAGGTCTATTTTTTATGTCTCCCCTGCAGTTGGGGCAATATCCACGACTACGTGAAGAGATGGAGCGCATTGTAACCACACATATCAGGGACCGGGAGAGCAGAACCAAAGATCAGGTGGGTGTACCGGCTTTCAGAATTGAACTTCCATGTCCAGTTCCCAAAGCTACCAACAAGGGGCACTTAGCATCTGGGCCCTGGCAAACTTTATCTACCATGTAATAAAACACTAATGTCTATGTGTCCAGTCACTCTGTGCAATCTGATTGGTTAGTTTGTCTTTGGTGATGCGACGAAAGAGGAAGTGTAAGTATGAGAGGAGGAGGAGTAAAGACGCATGAGGCACTCTGAGAGAGTCGTCTTCAAAGTGGGCAAGTATAAAAGCAGACAGGAGGCCATGTCAGAAACAATGATAGAGTCTGAGAAGCAGGCGTTATGGGAATACACTCAAGAAAGGGAGCTCCGATACAATACAATACAATTTATTTTTGTGTAGCCCAAAATCACACAAGAAGTGCCACAATGGGCTTTAACAGGCCCTGCCTCTTGACAGCCCCCCAGCCTTGACTCTCTAAGAAGACAAAGAAAAACTCCCAAAAAAAACCCTTGTAGGGAAAAAATGGAAGAAACCTCAGGAAAGGTAGTTCAAAGAGAGACCCCTCTCCAGGTAGGTTGGGAATGCAGTGGGTGTCAAAAAGAAAGATGGGGTCAATACAATACGATACAATACACAGAACAGAATAGAAGTAATCCTCAATACAGTATAAAAATAAAAATATTACAAGTACGGAGCAGAACAGTAGATGATATCCCATAATAGGATTTGGATTTGTTTAGAGTCCCGGAGACCTCAGCCATCAAGCTGCCTCCCCCATTTGGCCATTCCACAGCTGAGTCAGCACTGGGCCAGCCAATCCAATGAAAGGACCCCTCTTTCCCACGATTCCTGCGATCTTCCATCAGGGATGACTTTAACTTAGGCAGGCAAAACAACTTGGCAGGTGGGCCGTGGCACCAAGTGCCACATTTGAGTACCGAGAAGAGAAACAGAATAGGTGAGGGTTAGTAACAAATTATAACTATCATGTTACTGATGTTTTAGTGCTAATGACTAACAACAGAAATGCAGTCTGCACAGTTAATCAGCAGCTCTAGTCAGGGTGTGCTAAACTGAAGTAGTGAGTCTTTTAAATCTGAGACCAAAGGGGCATCTCTTATAGTAGCAGGCAGACCACTCCACAGTTTAGGGGGTCCTGTAACTAAGAGCTTGACCTCCCACTGTTATTTTGTTAATCCTTGGAATCACCGATAAAGAGAGGTTAGTAAATGAGCACAACGAGGGAGACGCCTTCAAAGACGGCAAGCATAAAAGCAGACGGAAGGTGAGAAAGGTGCCTCAAAAATAATGATACAGGCATTATGGGAACATGCTTCAGAAAGGGAGCGCTGGTGAAGATTCATTCACATGTGCAAATATAGAGGGAAGGCATTGAAGTGACACGTATGGCAAGAGATAGGAAATATTTTTTAATTATTCTATTACCAGTCTTCAACAAGTACCATTAGAACACTCGAGACGAGAACAGGCCATTCAGCCCAACAAAGCTCGCCAGTCCTGTCCACTTATTTCTTCCAAAAAAACATCAGGTTGAGTTTTGAAAGTCCCTAAAGTCTTACTGTCTACCACACTACTTGGTCGCTTATTCCAAGTGTCTATCGTTCTTTGTGTAAAGAAAAACATCCTAACGTTTGTGCAAAATTTACCCTTAACAAGTTTCCAATTGTGTCCTCATGTTCTTGATGAACTCATTTTAAAGTCACCATTTCGATCCACTGGACTAATTCCCTTCATAATTTTAAACACTTCAATCAGGTCACCTCTTAATCTTCTTTTGTTTAAACTGTAAAGGCTCAGCTCTTTGAATCTTTCCTCAGAACTCATCCCCTGTAGCCCTGAATCAGCCTAGTCGCTCTTCTCAGGACCTTCTCTAGTGCTGTTATGTCCTTTTTGTAGCCTGGAGACCAAAACTGCACCCAGTACTCCAGATGAGTCCTCACCAGTGTTTAATAAAGCTTGAGCATAACCTCCTGTGACTTGTACTCCACACATCGTGGTATATAACCTGACAGTCTGTTAGCCTTCTTAATGGCTTCTGAACACTGTCTGGAAGTCAATAGCTTAGAGTCCACTATGACTCCTAAATCCTTCTCATAAGGTGTACTCTCGATTTTCCCACCGCCCATTATGTATTCAAATCTCACATTTTTACTTCTTATGTGTAATTCTTTAAATTTACTGACATTAAATTTCATCGTCCCAAATCTGCCCAAGCCTGTCTGCTGTCCAAGTCCTTCTGTGATGATATAACGGATTCCAAATTATCTGCTAATCCACCTATCTTGGTATCATCTGCAAACCTAACCAGCTTGTTACTTATATTCCTATCTAAATCATTTATATATATTAAAAACAGCAGCAGCCCTAGCACTGACCCCTGCTGGTCACCACTCTTAACATCGGTCAGGTCTGATGAGGTTCCTCCCACCATCACCCTCTACTTCCTGTGCCTGAGCCAATTCTGCACCCATCTAAAAACATCACCCTGAACTCCCACTTCTTTTAATTTGATGCCCAACCTCTCATGTGGCACCTTATCAAACGTTTTCTGTATCATGGCTAGTATATTATAAAGTGAGAAGAGGAGCTGAGTAGTGTTGTAGTTTGGAGATGAGTTGGAAAAGTGTTCAGTGCCTACCATGCTGCATGCAACTTTTCATGAATATGCCACATTCAGTCAGGCCTACAGTGCAGCCCTTAATGTTTGGGACAAAGACCCTTTTTTCCTTGATATAACCCCTCTGCTCCACAGTTTTAAAATGACAAATCAAACCATTTTGACTTGAGCAAGCCTAGGTATCTTACACCTGCACTGGTTTGCATCTTGCGGTAAGGCCTCTGTATTAGTGTTCATGAGCATTTTTGCTCTTGCCATCACTCTGATCAGGTTCATTTTTGTCTCGTCTGTCCACAAGACCTTTCCCCAGAATTCTGCTGGCTCTTTGAAGTCTTTTTTCACAATCTGTAATCTGGCCATCCTGTTTTTATGGTTTCCATCTTGCAGTGTGACCTCTGTATTTCTGTTCATGATGTCTTCTGCTGATAGTCATCTCTGACACACACACATACACACGTCGGTCCCCTGAAGACTGTTTCTGGTCTGTCAGGTGTTTTAGGCCTTTTCTTTCCACTAGTGAGGATTCTTCTGTCATCATCAGTAGTGGTGGTCTTCTTTAGTCTACCAGACACATTATGACTACTGAGCTCACCAGTGTGTTTTTTCTTCTTTATGAGATTCCAGACAGTTGATTTAGGTCATCCTACACTTTTACAGATGGTTTTATTCTCACTTTTCAGCCTCATAATGGCTTCTTTGACTTTCTTTGGCAGGCACTGCAATTGTCTTCATGTTGAACAATGGCAGCTACTGACTCCAAAGGTTAGAAGCAAGCCAAGGTGTCTTATAAAGCCAAGAAACCCACCTGAGTGATCACAAACACCTGTGACACCAATTGTCCCAATCATTATGGTGCCCTGAAATGGGAGGGGGGGTCATATAGTAAAAGTGTGGCAATTGAAATGTGTGTAAATCTCCATCAATGAAAGTCTGCAGTGTGCACTTTAATCACAAGTCTGAATTATTTGATTTGTAGTTTGTGGGGCAGAGGGGGCATTGTAAGGAAATACAAGGAAAAATGTGTCTTTGTCCCAAACATCATAGAGGGCACTGTAGAGAAGAAAGGCACTATATAGCAGATAGGTAGGAAATACACTAATAGATAGATAGATAGATAGATAGATAGATAGATAGATAGATAGATAGATAGATAGACACAGTGAAAGGCACTATATAATAGATAGATAGATAGATAGATAGATAGATAGATAGATAGATAGATAGATAGATAGAGTGAAAGGCACTATAAAATAGCTAGATAGATAGATATGAAAGGCAGCAGTATATAACAGATAATAATAATAATTAATTTTATTTATTTAGCACCTATAGATAGATAGAGTGAAAGGCACTATATAATAGATAGATAGATAGAGAGATAGAGTGAAAGGCACTATATAATATAGATAGATAGATAGAGTGAAAGGAACTATATAATGGATAGATAGATAGATATGAAAGGCAGCAGTATATAACAGATAATAATAATAATAATAATAATAATAATAATGAATTTTATTTATATAGCACCTTTAGATAGATAGATAGATAGATAGATAGATAGATAGGAAAGGCAGCAGTGTATAACAATAATAATAATAATAATCTATACTAATAAAAGGCAAAGCCCTCACTGACTGACTGACTCACTCACTGACTCACTCGTCACTAATTTTCCAACTTCCCGTGTAGGTAGAAGGCTGAAATTTGGCAGGCTCATTCATTACAGCTTACTTACAAAAGTTAGGCAGGTTTCATTTCGAAATTCTACGCGTAACGGTCATAACTGGAACCTACTTATGTACATACCTGTATATACGGCCATAGCCAGCAGCTCGGTCGCCATGTGAGGCGGAGTTGCGTCCCGCATCATCACGCCTCCCACGTGAGTACCTGCCCATATAAGGTAAATATTCGCAGGTGAAGGACTGTGCTTAGCATATTCATAAATGCAGCTACTGTGGCACCCTCTGACGCTGAACAAGCCTTTGTACACATATCAATAGGAAAGCAAGGTGTAAAGCTTAAGTTTAAATTACGTTCATAGACACGCTGCCGCTAAATATTCGCAGGCAAATCCACAACTTAATACCAGGAATGCCTGTTAAACATCTTAGATTCACAAGTACCGATTTGGGTAGTGATCACTTCGATGAATGAAACCTGTTCAAAAAACGCATTACACAATTGAGAAGGCAGCAAAAGAATATGAAGTGAGTGACGCATACAAGCATATTCATAAGTACAGCTACTGCGGAAACAAAGCACGGTGTAAACCTAAAGTTTAAATTAAGTTCATAGACAGACTGCTGCTGGCGTTTTTCATGCCTAAGATGAATACGATATTCGCGAGATACAAGTTTAATAAGAGGACGCAGGGTATAAACGAGACTTTTCAGCACTTTGTAGCGGAGTTAAAATTGCTGGTGAAGGACTGTGCTTATGCAAATGAAGATAAGATGGTCAGGGATAGAATGGTGTTTGGCGCAAACTCAGCAAACGTGCGAGAGAAACTTTTAAGTGCCGGGTCTGAGCTAACATTAAATAAAGCCGTGGACATCGCGAGATCGCACAAGATAGCACAAGCACAGCTGAGAAGCTTCGATGCATGTACTCCGAGCAGCTCACGTGAACTGACTTTGCAGGACTGGGAAAGGTTAAATGAAGTTCATAGACACGCTACCGCTAAATATTCGCAAGCAAATCCACAACTTAATACCGGGAATGCCTGTTAAACATCTTAGATTCACGAGTACCGATTTGGGTAGAGAACACTTCGTTGAATGAAACCTGTTATCTTTACAATGGTTGATAAACACGGAATATAACTTGAACACAACACATCGTACAAATACGAACCTGATTGAAAGAAATAATGAAAATGAAATCCTTGATGATAGCAACACTCATAACAGTCACAAAACAATTACATTGACAATCAGATTATGATATTTTTAAAATGTTTCCTTTTCTATTTCCTAACTTCTTTAACACACTACTTCTCCGTTGCGAAGCGCGGGTATTTTGCTAGTAATAATAATAATTGTAATAATAATGAATTTTATTTATATAGCACCTTTAGATAGATACATAGATAGATCTAGAAAGAAAGACATTATTTGTCCCCAGGGAGAAATTTATCTTTGTGCGTCCTAGATTAATGACTGCTCTTCCTTTCCCTTCAATTGATTTTCTTGCTCACTAATGCATCATTCAGACCATGAATCCCCCAAATTGTATTTGAATTCTATTTTTGTATGGATTTAGAAATTACAACAATCTACACAAGAACAGGCCATTCAGCTCCACAAAGCTGGCCAGTCCTATTCTATTCCTGAATTCTTCTAAAATAACATCAAGTTGAGTTTTGAAGGTCCTTAATGTCCTCCTGTCTACCACACGACTTGGTCACTTATTTTAGATTTAGATTTTTAGATTGATTTGTAATTTTACACTCTTGAGCAGAGGTGTAAATCAAGTGAAAATGGGTCTTTGTTCCAGAACATTATGGAGGACACTTCCTGGAGACCTCAGCCGACTGACCTCCTACCCCGTCCTGTTTTCTCTATAGTGGAGTTTGTGCTGGCGGTCCAGTCTGATGAGAGCACCTTTTCTTTTCATCTGATCATTCCAACTCTTAAATGAAGCGGTAACTTTAGAATGAGATGAAGCATAAGGAAGTTGCTTTTATGTGGCGCTCAGACGTTGATTACATTCTAATACATATAAGTGACGATAGTTTTGTAATGACTTGCCTTTCATTTTTGACCAGGTAATGCTGCTTATAGACATTGAGCTGGCCTACATGAACACGAACCATGAAGACTTTATTGGATTTGCCAAGTGAGTTTGCTTTTATTCTTTAATCTGTTGTTTGGACCACTCTAACTAATAAAATGTGTATTGCATAAGCTCTAGAGCAGGGGTGTGCCTGGTGGGCCGCAGAGGCTGCAGGTTCTCATTCTAACCCTTTTCCTAATCAGCGAACAGTTTTCACTGCTAATTAACTCCTTTGCCCTTCATTTTGATCGCCCTGTTTCTAAGAATTCAGTCCTCTGAGTTGATTTGTTTCTTCATTAAATGTCGGCCAAACAGAAATGAGACGTGAAACGAGCCGACAGATGACCAGCTAACCTGGTATTTCAAACTCCAACCAATCTCTTAATGTAAAATTCTTGCTGTTAATTAAACCCGTTATTTAATTCACTGGCTTGTTGCTGCTCTCATTCTGCCACAGCAGACATTTCCGAAACTGTTGATTTTTCTGTTTTTTCTAAGAACACCGTCAAAATATTTTGGTGTCCTGTGCTGATCAACCTTACTGAGACCTTCACCTTTCATTATTTTCAGATACTGTGTGATGGGCACAGGTGAGCTGGTCATGTTTTGTGTCTCCTTATTGTCATTAAGGAAAAAGAAACAACTATGGGGCCTGAGTCAAGTTAATTAAAATGAAGGCAAAAGAAGTTAATTAGCAGCAAAAACAGGTCACTAATGAAGAAGATGGTCAGAATGAAAACCTGCAGCCACTGCGGCCCTCCAGGACTGGCGTTTGACACCTGTGCACTATAGCAGGGGTTCTCAGACTCGGTCCTGGGGGACCCCTGTGGCTGCAGGTTTTTGTTCCAACCAGATTCTTAATCAGTGACAACACCTGATAGCGCTGATCTCATTTAATTAGCTGGGATTATTTATCTTTTATTCTACATTCAGAAAAGCACAGCAGCATGATTTTTACATTTATAAGAAACTTAGAAATATTTCTATTTTTGCTATTGATTGAAATGCTTAACTCTCTTTTTATTATATTTTGCCCTTTCTCTGAGCAGTTTGCTCCCTTCATTGAATCTTAATAATGACAATTAAAAACAGAAACCCAAGCAAACAACACTCAATCGTGAAAGGCTGCAACTACTTTAAAGTCAGCCCCACAAAGTAGTAAATAACAGATTAATTAAACAATTAGAACACCTAGAAAAGTAGAATGACAATCAAGATGAAAATACTGTTAAAAAGAAAAAATACATATAACTGCTTAGTACATTTTAATACTTTTTTTTTTTTTTACCAAACTTAGTTTTCTAATTTGTATATTGTTCCCAAAACAGGGAATCTGGGAAACAACAGTTCACTTAATTAGCCCAGGAGTCCAATTAAAAACAGAGGCTGGTTGGAACAAAAACCTGCAGCCACAGGGGTCCCCCAGGACCGAGTTTGAGAACCCCTACTCTAGAGAAGTGTTTTTCAGCCCGTGGGTTGCTGAACGCCCTAGTCCAGTGGTGGCGAACCTATGGCACGCGTGCCAAAGGGGGCACTCAGAGCCCTCTCTGTGGGCACGCGCGCCTTCAACCCAGCACCGAGTTCGTTACTATAAAGCCAGAGGGATGCGGGACCGGGCTGCTCCCCTCCCAGCTCCCCCTGCGCCGGAGGACTTTTATCACATCACCCTCCCCTCTGCCCAGCAGCCCAATGGGAGCGCTTCCACCCTCTCTTGTCTGGGGTAAGGCGGGCGGCTCACATGCTGCTTGAGGGTGCGGCACGGACTGCAGCCTGTTGAGTCTGTGATTCCCGTGGTGGGGTTGGAGGGGATGTGGTACAGCTGGTCCACAGCTCAAAATTGAAAAGGCTAGTTTTAGGCCTTGTTCACACGGGCGTTAAAATCGAGCGTTTTTTTTGCGTTTGTAGCGTCCGGTGAGCGCGGATCAAGCGCCGAGTGTTTTCTACACGTAGGAGTCAATGAGAGTGTTCACACGGGCTTTGGTGACGTGCGTTTGTCCGGCTGCGCGTTTATACGGCATCAAAAAAACGTTGCATGCAGCTTTTTCTTGGCGTTCAAAACCCAACGAACGCAAGGAAACCGCTTCTAGTTCGTTTTCTGCGCGTTTATTTTACGCTTCGGAGGACCGGATATATATATAGTCTCTCTTCGGGGCTAACACCAAGTCGCATATTGGTTGATCGGCGTGCAATGAGGCATTGCACCAGCTGCAGCAGACAATCAAAAGTGGAAACCGACATCCGACAGTAATTAAAACCCGACGTTGTGCAGTCAGAGGATGAACCCAGTAGCGGCGGCGGTTTTTTCTCTCCCTACGTCGCCGTATTACGAGTATTTTTAAAACAAGAAGATTAATATCTAACATAGCAAAATGGTCCATATTGAAAGGAAGCACCTCAAATAAAGCGACAAGGGCTTTCATATCCAGTTCCCGACACTGCCTCCACAGGTTAACACACAAACTACAATTTGGGCTGCAGGCTGGCGTTAGACAGAGACAAACGAACGCCGGTGTAGAAGTCAATCGATCGCCACCACAAAATGCAACATAAACGTCTAGGACGTTCAGAGCAAGTTCGTTTACCCAAAAACTTAACGCCCGTGTGAACAAGGCCTAATGGGGGTTATGGTAGAGTGGCCGGAGCGGTTTCCGGGAGCTTTGTGATGCGGGCGGTCCTCGCTTAAGCGCACAGGTGAGGAGTCGTCCGAATCTGTAATTGTTGCCGGGAGATGCTAATCGCCACACCTGATCCACGACCCCGTAATATAGAAGAGAAACGTGAGGTGGATGGAAAGGGGATAAAGAAAGAGAGAGATAGAGAGCGAGCGAGCGCACACGGGAAAGGGAATGTAAATGGAAACGGGGGTTAATGGGAAAGACCTGCGTGAAACACTTGAGAAGATAGAAGGGATGACAAAGGACAGCACAGTTACTTCTGAAAATGGAATCCTTAAAGTGTGGAATTCTCTGCCAAATAATTTTAAGTCAATGAGGGCACTTGGGATTGCTTTCCTTACTTTGTTTGGAACATCTTATGGTTGTGAGCAGCTGTTTTCATGCTTTGAATTATATCAGCGTTTCTCAACCTTTAAGTACTTGCGACCCAAGTTTTCATAACAGTTTTAAATGCGACCCCCCAAACGTTTTTTTGAAACCCTAATAAAATGTATTCCTATATTTTTTGCTGCCAATACACCGCTACAAGTTTAAAATTTCCCTACGAATACCGAACTTACGCCACATATGGCAACATTTGTGCCCCCTTTTTTGCTACTTTGCGCGGCCCACAGTTTGAGAACCGCTGAATTCTATCAAATCTGACACCAGAAACAGACTAACAGATGACCTGAGTGCTGCATGTGTTGCTCTCAAACTTACAAAGTGTGAGCCAAGGTTAGACAAATTATCAGCATGCATACAACAGCAAAAATCACATTAATTGTTCAAAACCATACCGAATGCAGACGTTTACCTTTCAATAAAAAGTTGTTTGTATCATTGAAAGCTCTGTTATTATGTTTTTCTTTTAAGACAAAAGATGTTAATGTATGAGTTGTTTTCAGGTTAAACCTGTCAGTATTCAGGTTAAATTGCCGTGTTGGCACTTAAATGAGAAATAAATAAATGAGTTTTAGGTTGCAGTTTGGGCACTCGGTTTCTAAAAGGTTCGCCATCACTGCCCTAGTCAGTGGTTCCTGAACTCGGCTCTGGGGATCCACTGTGGCTGCAGGTTTTTGTTCCCACCAACCTCCGTATTTCATTGGACTCTTAGCCTAATTAAGTGAGTCGTTATTTCCCTGTTTCTGTGTTTTGTAGAAATTACAAAATAGGTTTGGTCGATTTTTATTAAAATGTAATATGGGGAATATGTAGTTTTTTTAAATTGTTAACAGTATTTTCAACCTAATTTTCATTCTGCTTTTCCAGGTGTTCTGGTTATTTAATTGATTATTTACTAAGTAGCGGGTCTGACCCTGACGTCGTTGCTGCTTTTATCAAACTGGGTGTCTGCTGTGCTGTTGTCACTATTAGGGAGCAAACTACATAGGAAAAGGGGAACATAAAAGGGAAACAACAAAAGAGAGTTAAGCATTTATAGCTTTCGAAAAAAATAAAAATATTTTTAAATGTCTTATAAATGTAAAAACCATATTGTTGTGTTTTTCTGAAAGCAGAATACGAGAAAAGTAAAAACAACCAGTGAATTAAATGAGATCAGTTGTTATCGATTATTATCACAGATTGTGAATCTGATAAGAACAAAAACCTGCAGCCACGATGGGTCCCCAAGACCGAGTTTGGGAACCACTGCCTTAGATGGTTCATCCGCGAAAGAAAGAAAGATTAAATCAGCCATCGCTTGATTGTTTTAGGAGGCTACTGACTGCAGATTTAAATTTTAAATTTACAGATTTCTTAGGAGGCTACTGACTGTCAGAGAAGCCAAAAATTGTACTCAAGTAAGAGTAGCGTTACTTCAAAATAATATTACTCAAGTAGAAGTAAAAAGTAGTCATCCAAAAAAATGACTCAAGTAAGAGTAAAAAAGTATTTGGTGAAAAGACTACTCAAGTAGAAAAATTATAAAAAATCAAAAACAAGACCTACTGAGATTAATAAAGGGTCACCCCCCCATGTCAATGTCATTTTGTTGACCCACCTTTTGCTTTAATGACAGCCTTGAGTCTGTTGGGATTCTTCTCTATCAGCTTTGCACATCTAGACTGAGCCCACTCAGTATTTGCCCCCCACTCTTCTTTACAGTTGAACTGTTCAAGTTCAGTCACAATGGATGGTGAGCGTTGCTGGTCTGCTGGCTTTACATCTTTCCACAGATTTTCAATGGGATTAAGGTCTAGGCTCTGACTGGCCACACCAGGACATTCACTTTTTTCTCCTTCAGCCTCTGTGTGGTCAATTTTGCTTTGTTCTTTGGGTCGTTGACATGTTGAAAGGTGAACATTCTGCCCATCTTCGACTTTCTGGCAGAGGGTAGCAGGTTTTCCTCAAGAATTTGACGGTATCTAGCCTAACGAGAGCCCCAGGCCCTCCACAACAGGATGCTGCCCCCTCCATGCTTTACTGTAGGTATGGTGTGTTGTGGATGTACCATTTGGTATTGAGGCCAAGTAGTTGGATTTTGGTCTCATCTGACCAGAAGACCTTTTTCCACTTGGCATCAGAATCTTCAAGCTTCATTCTGGCAAAGCTCAAACGAGCCTTAATGTGGCCTTTCTTGAGAAGTGCGACCCTCCCGAACAAGCCACAATTGTGGAACGCTTGTGAAATTGTTGTCACATGCACACCATTAATGACTACTCTTTGCCATCAAATCCTGTAACTCCTTCAAAGTGGCCATTGGCCTCTTGGTAGTCTCTTACCAGTTTCCTACTTGCTCTTCCATCCAGTTTGGAGGATCCAGGGAGGGTCCTCGTAGTACCAAACACTTCTTTATGATGGACTTTACTGAGCTCCTTGGGATTGATAAACCCTTTGAAATGTTTTTGTTTCCATCTCCTGCCTTATGTCTGTCCACAACTCTATCCCTGAGATCTTTTGAAAATGGCTTGCCACCCATAGTCGGGTGTTTGCTGTCAGTTGCACTACCAAGGGAGGGAATGAATGGACCAGGAACAGCTTCACTAATCACACTCATTACAACTGATCACAGGTGGAAAGAAGCCAGTAACCACAATGGAAATGGTGGGCACTGACACCTAATTGAGTTTAGGAGGTGGGGGGGGGGTCCTTTATAAATCTCAGTATTTCTTGTTTTTTATTTTTTAAAATTCTCCTGAACTGTAGCTGTGATATCTTTCACTTGGATGTTAGAGATTGCATTGAGTGAGTAAAGCTGGAAAAAATATTGGTTTGTGTGCTTTTATTTAAGGCTGTAAAGCAACAAAAATGGGAATATTTCGAAGGGGGGGGATTCTTTTCTATACCCACTGTAGTACAGATGATGCCTTGCCTTTTTGACCTGAGATTGTATATGCTGAATTTATGTCCAGTCCTTAGAGATATGAACTCCAAGTACCTTGTCCACTGTAGCCCCATTCATATGGACTGGTGTAAAGGACTGCTGCTGCTTTCTTCTGAAATCCAACAACCAGGTCCTTTTGCTTGGTACCACGATGCCAGGTTCTCCACCTCTTCCAGATAAGCCGTGTCATCTTTGTTAGAGAGTGTCGTCGGCAAACTTCACAATGGAGTTAAAGTTGTGTGTGGCCATGCAATCAAAGTAGTAAAGAAAATACAGCAGAGGGCTCAGAACATGTCCTTGAGGGGTTTCCTGTATTGAGGATGATAATGTTGGAAATCCAGCATAGTGCCCCCCCCCCCATTGTTGAAAGAACATTCTCTGCAATACATTAGTGCCCTGTCCAGGGTGATCACTTCCTTGTGCTGGTATAATCTCTGTCTCCCCATGATAATGGTATGGATTAAGCAAGTCTGGTAACGCGTGAATATTTTTTTCTTTTTTAGTGCACAGCAAAGGAGCAGCCAGATGAGCAAGAAGAAAGCTTCTGGAAATCAGGTAAGAAGGAGTCATTCCCTGAGGAACGTAAAGAAGCAGTGCCAAGAGAGTACAATGAATTCTGGCCTCTTAAACAGGTCCATGCCAGATTCTGATCTTATGCCAGAAGTGTTTTATCGAAAATTACAGACAAGAAGGAGATGCTAACTAATTTAACCAGATGTCCAGCAGTGAAGATTTATGGTGGCCAGTAATAGTTTTGAATCAGTTGCCAAATCCATTTACTTTATAAAAGCATGACCAAACCAAGCTATTTTATATAGCGCCTCTTACAGATCCAACCGTCACTGGGCACTTTGATTCTGGTAAAGCACACAAAATAATTTCAAACATTCAAGCAAAAACCATTTTGTTTCATAGAATCCACTGCAACAAGGTGCATTTTTAGGTAGACTAAAATTAAATTCAAAAGGAGTCCACAAGAACATAGTTCAAATATACACTTAATAAGTAACCTTTGTTCTGTATGGTGCTTTCCACAAAGTACATAACTGCTTGATTTAAAAAAAAATAACAATTAAAAAAATAACAGTATGCACTCACCGGCCACTTTATTAGGTACACCTTGCTAGTACCAGGTTGGACCCCTTTTTGCCACCCGAACTGCCGTACTTCTTCATGGCACAGATTTAACAAGGTGCTGGGAACATTCCTCTGGGATTTTGTTCCATATTCACATGATGGCATCACGCAGTTGCTGCAGATTTGTCGGCTGCACATCCATGATGCAAATCTCTTGCTCCATCACATCTCAAAGGTCATCTACTGGATTGAGATCTGGTGACTGTGGAGACCATTTTAGACAATTGAACTCATTGTCATGTTCAAAAAAACAATTTGAGATGATTTGAGCTTTGTGCCACGGAGCATTATCCTGCTGGAAGGAGCCATCAGAAGATGCGGTCATAAAGGGATGGACATGGTCAGCAACAATACTCAGGTAGGCTGTGGCATTTAGTTGCATGCTCATTAGGTACAAAGGGGCCCAAAGTGTGCCAAGGAAATATCCACCACACCATTACACCACCACCACCAGCCTGAACTGTTGATACAAGGCAGGATGGATCCATGCTTTCATGTTGTTCATGCCAAATTCTGACCCTAGCATGCAAATGTCGCAGCAGAAATCAACACTCATCAGACAAGGCAACATGTCTCCAATCTTCTATTGTCTAATTTTGGTGATCCTGTGTGAATTGTAGCCTCAGTTGCCTGTTCTTAGCTGACAGGGGTGGCACCAGGTGTGGTCTCCTGCTCCTGTAGCCCATCTGCTTCAAGGTTTGATGTGTTGGGTGTTCAGAGCTGCTCTTCTGCATACCTTGGTTGTAACGAGTGCTTATTTGACTTACTGTTGCCTTTCTATCAGCTCAAACCAGTCTGGCCATTCTCCTCTGACCTCTGGCGTCAACAAGGCATTGAACTGATGCTCACTGGATATTATCCCTTTTTCGGACCATTCTCTGTAAACCCTACAGATGATTGTATGCAGATCAGCAGTTTCTGAAATACTCGGACCACCTCATCTGGCACTAGCAACCATGCCACACTCAATGTCACTTCAGTCACCTTTCTTTCCATTCTGACGCTCGGTTTGAACTTCAGCAGGTGGTCTTGACAATGTCCACAGGCCAAAAATACATTGAGTTGCTGCCATGTGATTGGCTGATTAGATATTTGCGTTAACAAGCAGGTGAACAGGTGTACCTAATAAAGTGGCCATTGAGTGTATAGAGCACACCCTCAAAGAAAGTTTCTTAAAGTTAAAATACAATACGATTCATTTGTGTGACATTATTTAATACAGAACTTTAGATAGATCGGACTGTCATAACATGAAAATCTTGAAACATACACTGTAAGAAAAGAAGAAACCGCAGCAAAAGTTTTGGGCACGTCCGTGACCCCCTATAATGGAAATAAATGAAAGAAATGTTTCTTTTAACAAAGGCGAAATTGACGTCTTTTTGGACGGGAGTCCAATACAGAACTGATTTAAAATGGCCGAACGTCCTGTCATGTGGATTCCTGGCAGAAAGGGCTGGGTCCAGGAGGGCAGGCAATGGAAGTGATGTCAGTGAT
The DNA here is from genome assembly GCA_026402145.1 of Polypterus bichir lapradei. Lineage (NCBI taxonomy): Eukaryota > Metazoa > Chordata > Cladistia > Polypteriformes > Polypteridae > Polypterus > Polypterus bichir. Next base: position 120,135,085 of record JANRMT010062806.1, on the reverse strand, counting down.
GGAACGGCTCTGCAGCATAGACATAGAATTACTAGACGCCGCATGACCAGCAGCATCGTGCGTCAACGTCGCCGCCATATTGCGAGTGGCACTGCTGTGAAATGAAGTAATGAATAAAGATGCCTCATGCATGTGCTGCTTGGGATTGTACAAACCGCTGTACGCTCCAAACCAGATCCTGGGGGATTATATTTCATAGGTAAGGCTGAACAATTGTTTTGGTTATATTCGGCCATTAGAAAATCCTGTTTTATAATCTTAACTTTAGCTGCACCATGCTAAGCTAGCAAAGCTATGCATTTATGTGCTCAAGTGAGCCTCCAAGCAACGTTTTGGCTAAACGTATTTAGTCACTAACTATGTAGACTGTTGTTAGCTGTTAACATTTCTCAAACTTTGAAGGTTTCCCAAAGAAATCCACCTCAGGAAGCAGTGGGAGGTCAGGTAGCCCTTAGACGGGATTTTGTGAAAGCTGTCCTGTGATGTGTGCCGTGCTAGTTTGGTAACAGATGCTGTACCGGCATCATATGATCAAAGCTACCACTCACTCACATTAACAAACAAAAGAGGTTTGATGATTCCTTCTAAGGGTCCAGTCAAGGTGGTCAAAGTAAGCTGAGCGTGTTATTCAACAGTCGACATTAGGACAAGCTGTCCGCGTTTCTTTGATCAATCAGTTTGTTCGGGCTGAGATTGGTTCAGATGAAGGAGCATATCGAGGAAACACAGTTTGAAATTGACAACTATCATTTCATGCCCATGTCTTTAGTTCTGTCTGTCTTCCACAAACTAAGGCTGCACCATATTGCCAGACTGAATGCTCTCAAATTACAGGATCTGAGTGAGCGAGAGGAGTGTCAGTCTGGAGGAGATCAGTGAGGTTGTGGAGAGCTTTAAATGTTCAGAGCGGTATTGTGTATTGTATTCTGTAGTGAACAGGGAGCCAGTGAAGTTGAGAGAGAATCGGTGTGATATGTTCAGTGGATTTAGAACAGCAGGTTATTATCCCGGCAGCAGAACTTTGAAGAAGTTGTAAGCGATGGATACGTTTTCGTGGGATGCCAGATAGAATAGCATTACAGTAATCTATAGGTGAGGTGACTCGGGCATTAACCGATACTTCAGTACTGTGTTGCGTAAGAACAGGACGAAGTCTAGAAATGTTTCGGAGATGGAAGAAAGCAGTCGGAGAAATGTTACTTATATGAGAGGAATTATTTAATAATAATAATTATTATTATTATTTAATAATTGCCATTATTAGTGTATAAATGGATATAAATAATTGCATTTAAACGATTCGCCAAAATCTGTTGTATGTAAACGATACTGTTTTAAACGTTTTTTCCTCAGAAAGCCCGTTTTCCACATCTACCCGTATTAGTTTAAATTGCACTTTTGCCACTCGCAATAGGGCGGACACGCTGACGTATCGTGTCTACTGGGCAACACAGTGAATGTGGCGTCTATCTATATATGTCTATGCTCTGCAGAGGAAGGAAGGGAGGGAGGCAGGGCAGATAGGAGAGAAAAGGTATTGGAACACAGCGCCCACCCCTGGTTCGGCAGATAATTACCATCACCAGAGCCCTGATGCTGACTCCCAAGCACACGCAGGTGACAACACATTGTTAAGAAAAATAGATGAACACAATTCCCATGTGTTGTGACCACACAACCTTTGTTTAATATAGTACCTTCTATAGCACACACCATAAGGAGATGCTGTATAAACAACACAACAATAAAAATTCTTACTAAGGGTCCAAAACTGCAGTTCAAATGGGTTATGAACAAACATCCTTTATTTTATATGGTCAATTTCACAGAGCGTAACATCAAGTGTATAAATATGCAGTTCAAAGTAACAAAATAATATTACATAACATTCTCAGACCCCCTTAATCCAATCCAGAGATACTTTTATGAAGTAACAAATTTCAGTACAAGATAACTTTTGAGCAAAGTCTCTTCGGTAAAGTCCTGGAATTTGCTCTTAACAATGTCTTCACCCGGAAGTAAAAGCAAATGAGAAACCAAACAGTTCTTGATATTTTTCTAGTCTCCCCGTTGTCCACCTTCATCTCACCACTTTACACACAGTGCCCTCCGTAATGTCTGGGGCAAAGACGCACTTTTCCTTGATTTCCCCCTGTGCTTCACAGTTTAAAATTACAAATCAAACAATTCAGACTTGTGATTAAAGTACACATTGTTGACTTTTATTTAAGGTGATTTGCAGAATTTTTGGTTACCACACTTTTACTACACGGTCCCCACCCCCAATTCAGGGCACCATAATGTTTTGGACTTTGGTTTGTGATTCCTCAGGTGGGTTTCGTTAGTTCATAAAATACCTCGGCTTATGTCGTGACGAAGAAAGACAAATGGAGTCTGGGGAATGGCAGCACAATCGGGTTTTATCTAAAGCAAGATGCCCACACGGACTCAAATCAAGTGAAATGAGCACCCGGTGATGGGCAAACCTTACTTTTATTACAGTTCTCATTTTCCAATACATTTGTTATCCTCATCTGACTCCAAGCATTCCATTTCCTTCAATCCTGCCTCCAACTGATTTATCCAGTATTTCCCGTCTTAATGGGCATAGCACCCTTCCTATACATCACCCTCTCTTGACAGGCCCTATTCCTGCCTAGTACCGGTCCAGTCATTGGCACCAATACTTCCAGCCTAAAGTTCACATTCACTATCTGAAAGAGGGGAGCTTGCTCACCCCACCCAACTTCATATGCCTAACCTTTGACTTATGATATATTGGTTGTTTCTAGCTAATTCAGATACAGTGGGTACGGAAAGTATTCAGACCCCCTTCAATTTTTCACTCTTTGTTATATTGCAGCCATTTGCTAAAATCATTTAAATTAATTTTTTCCCTCATTAATGTACACACAGCACCCCATATTGACAGACAAAAAAAAAAGAATTCTTGAAATTGTTGCAGATTTATTAAAAAAGAAAAACTGAAATATCACATGGTCCTAAGTATTCAGACCCTTTGCTCAGTATTTAGTAGAAGCACCCTTTTGAGCTAATACAGCCATGAGTCTTCTTGGGAAAGATGCAACAAGTTTTTCACACCTGGATTTGGGGATCCTCTGCCATTCCTCCTTGCAGATCCTCTCCAGTTCTGTCAGGTTGGATGGTAAACGTTGGTGGACAGCCATTTTTAGGTCTCTCCAGAGATGCTCAATTGGGTTTAAGTCAGGGCTCTGGCTGGGCCATTCAAGAACAGTCACAGAGTTGTTGTGAAGCCACTCCTTCGTTATTTTAGCTGTGTGCTTAGGGTCATTGTCTTGTTGGAAGGTAAACCTTCGGCCCAGTCTGAGGTCCTTAGCACTCTGGAGAAGGTTTTTGTCCAGGATATCCCTGTACTTGGCCGCATTCATCTTTCCCTCGATTGCAACCAGTCGTCCTGTCCCTGCAGCTGAAAAACACCCCCACAGCATGATGCTGCCACCACCATGCTTCACTGTGGGGACTGTATTGGACAAGTGATGAGCAGTGCCTGGTTGTCTCTACACATACCGCTTAGAATTAAGGCCAAAAAGTTCTATCTTGGTCTCATCAGACCAGAGAATCTTATTTTTCACCATCTCAGAGTCCTTCAGGTGTCTTTTAGCAAACTCCATGCGGGCTGTCATGTGTCTTGCACTGAGGAGAGGCTTCCGATAGGCCACTCTGCCATAAAGCCCTGACTGGTGGAGGGCTGCAGTGATGGTTGACTTTCTACAACTTTCTCCCATCTCCTGAGTGCATCTCTGGAGCTCAGCCAAAGTGATCTTTGGGTTCTTCTTTACCTCTCTCACCAAGGCTCTTCTCCCCCGGTAGCTCAGCTTGGCCAGACAGCCAGCTCTAGCAAGGGGTCTGGTCATCCCAAACGTCTTCCATTTAAGGATTATGGAGGCCACTGTGCTCTTGGGAACCTTAAGTGCAGCAGAATTTTTTTTGTAACCTTGGCCATATCTGTGCCTTGCCACAATTCTGTCTCTGAGCTCTTCAGGCAGTTCCTTTGACCTCATGATTCTCATTTGCTCTGACATGCATTGTGAGCTGTAAGGTCTTATATAGAAGGGTGTGTGGCTTTCCTAATCAAGTCCAATCAGTATAATCAAACACAGCCAAACTCAAATGAAGGTGATCTCAAGGATGATCAGAAGAAATGGAAAGCACCTGAGTTAAATATATGAGCGTCACAGCAAAGGGTCTGAATACTTAGGACCATGTGATACTTCAGTTTTTCTTTTTTAATAAATCTGCAACAATTTCAAAAATTGTTTTTTTTGTCTGTCAATATGGGGTGCTGTGTGTACATTAATGAGGAAAAAAATTAATTTAAATGATTTTAGCAAATGGCTGCCCATGTATAACAAAGAGTGAAAAATTGAAGGGGGTCTGAATACTTTCAGTACCCACTGTACATAAAAAATATATAGGCATAAGCTTTTTCTAGTTTAACCCTTACAATGCTAGTGCTCAATCTATACATTGTAACAAAGGCGCTATATAGGCGCTTGACCCGACGCAGAAAGACACGGAGGCACGTATAAAAACACAAAGACTTTTATTTTTCTCTTCAACTGTGGGACACGTCTTCCCTGTGCCACACAGCCCAAACACAGTCCCAAAGCACAAACATTATAGCACAACACACCTTTCTTCCTCTACCACCACTCCTCCACAAGCGTAGTCCTCCTCCTCCCGACCCTGCCTCTCTGAGTGGTGGTGGCTGGCCCTTTTTATAACCCACCCGGAAGTGTTCCAGGTGCTTGACCACCTGGTCCTAATTGCACCTCCGGGTGGGGCTGAAGATTCGTCCAGCCAGGCTGCTGAGTCCATGCAGCTCCCCCTAGCGGCCATCCGAGCCCCCAACCAGGCTGTGGAGGATTCCATCTCCCATGGAGCCCTGCGGGTGGTTGGGGAATCACCATCAGCCATGGAGACTGCCACCAAGCGTCCCGGGGCAGGTAAAGGACTGCCCTTGGTGGCTCCCGCGGAACATAAGCAGCAGGGGCGTCCCTGCCGGGCATGGGACCCGGCTGTCCTTCACAACATATAAAAGGCAAAGCCCTCACTGACTCATCACTAAGTCACCCACTTTCCATATAGGTGGGAGGCTGAAATTTTGCGTGCTCATTCCTTGCAGTGTACAGTGGACCCTTGACTTACGAACTCAATTCGTTCATGAGGGCTGGTTGTAACTCAAGTTGGTTGTAAGTCAAGACTATTTTTCCCATAAGAAATAATGGAAATACCCATACTGCATTCCGAACCTCCCACAGCAACACTTACTTAACCTTTTCATAATAAAAAAAGGTTGTATAATGTGCATAATTTACCAAAACACCAATAATTTTTCTAATGTACTAACCAAAAAGTTATAAAAAATGCCTAGCCTACCAGAAACAGCAATTTCATATTGTACTCGCCATTTAATTTGACATTTTTAGGCTGCAGGAAGGGAGGAGGAGGAGAATGAAACGGAAGGTGGTTATTGTTTAGAAGGAGCCTCCTTATGCAAATCTTTTCTTTGTAAAATTGTTGAGATGGTGGATTTCGACATGCTGTACATATTAGCGAGACCGGTCACGAACGCCACTCCGCACAATTTCCTTCTCGTTTTTGATTGTGATCGCTGTTTCTCAAGTTAATAATGACAGTAGTCGAGCACTCAGTTCAAAGCTGGTCATGTTGTGAACTGCTGTAATAATACACACCAAAGCAAGCCGATGCTGACTCAGCCTGATGACATCATCATGTGCCGCGCCAGCCCGCTAGCTAACATCCCTTAACAATCACTTTCTTTACCTTAGTCATCTTCTCTTCCTTCCTTAGCAATTATGCGTCTTGCTTGCCATGGTCTTAGTGAATTATATATATAGATAAATCACTGCACTGACCGAAATTACGTCCACAAACACATGTATCTGGGCTCCGACTGACGCTTACGAACGCTCTCGGCTATTTGTTTACAATCGCACAAGCGGATACACGTGACCACATTCAGGTCATAATGCAAGATGTTGGTCGTAAATCAAAACAAAAATCTTGGTCGTAAATCAAGTTGTTCGTATGTTAGGCCAGTCATATATCAAGGGTTGACTGTACTTACAAAAGTTAGGTATGTTTCATGTCCTTTTGCAACACCCAAGGGGGGGGGGGGAACAGGTGTACCCCCTAAACTGCATATACAGGTGCTGGTCATAAAATTAGAATATCATGACAAAGTTGATATATTTCAGTAATTCCATTCAAAAAGTGAAACTTGTATATTAGATTCATTCATTACACACAGACTGATGTATTTCAAATGTTTATTTCTTTTAATTTTGATGATTATAACTGACAACTAATGAAAGTCCCAAATTCAGTATCTCGGAAAATTAGAATATCAATTAAGACCAATGCAAAAAAAGGATTTTTAGAAATGTTGGCCAACTGAAAGGTATGAACATGAAAAGTATGAGCATGTACAGCACTCAATATTTAGTTGGGGCTCCTTTGGCCTGGATTACTGCAGCAATGCGGCGTGGCATGGAGTCGATCAGTCTGTGGCACTGCTCAGGTGTTATGAGAGCCCAGGTTGCTCTGATAGTGGCCTTCAGCTCTTCTAAATTGTTGGGTCTGGCGTATTGCATCTTCCTCTTCACAATACCCCATAGATTTTCTATGGTGTTAAGGTCAGGCGAGTTTGCTGGCCAATCAAGAACAGGGATACCATGGTCCTTAAACCAGGTACTGGTAGCTTTGGCACTGTGTGCAGGTGCCAGGTCCTGTTGGAAAATGAAATCTGCATCTCCATAAAGTTCGTCAGCAGCAGGAAGCATGAAGTGCTCTAAAACTTCCTGGTAGACGGCTGCGTTGACCTTGGACCTCAGAAAACACAATGGACCAACACCAGCAGATGACATGGCACCCCAAACCATCACTGACTGTGGAAACTTTACACTGGACCTCAAGCAACGTAACGTGGCTTATGTGCCTCTCCTCTCTTCCTCCAGACTCTGGGACCTTGATTTCCAAAGGAAATGCAAATTTACTTTCATCAGAGAACATAACTTTGGACCACTCAGCAGCAGTCCAGTCCTTTTTGTCTTTAGCCCAGGCGAGACGCTTCTGACGCTGTCTCTTGTTCAAGAGTGGTTTGACACGAGGAATGCGACAGCTGAAACCCATGTCTTGCATACGTCTGTGCGTGGTGGTTCTTGAAGCACTGACTCCAGCTGCAGTCCACTCTTTGTGAATCTCCCCCACAGTTTTGAATGGGTTTTGTTTCACAATCCTCTCTAGGGTGCAGTTATCCCTATTGCTTGTACACTTTTTTCTACCACATCTTGTCCTTCCCTTCACCTCTCTATTAATGTGCTTGGAACAGCCAGCCTCTTTAGCAATGACCTTTTGCGTCTTGCCCTCCTTGTGCAAGGTGTCAATGGTCGTCTTTTGGACAACTGTCAAGTCAGCAGTCTTCCCCATGATTGTGTAGCCTACAGAACGAGACTGAGAGACCATTTAAAGGCTTTTGCAGGTGTTTTGAGTTAATTAGCTGATTAGAGTGTGGCACCAGGTGTCTTCAATATTGAACCTTTTCACAATATTCTAATTTTCCGAGATACTGAATTTGGGACTTTCATTAGTTGTCAGTTATAATCATCAAAATTAAAAGAAATAAACATTTGAAATACATCAGTCTGTGTGTAATGAATGAATCTAATATACAAGTTTCATTTTTTTAATGGAATTACTAAAATAAATCAACTTTGTCATGATATTCTAATTTTATGACCGGCATCTGTACCGTCATATGATAAAGTTTGTGAACCCCTCTCAGCCTGCCTAATAATGGACTCTCCTTTCAACATAAAGATAACAGTGGTATGTCTTTCATTTCCTAGGAACATCTGAGCACTGCGGTGTTTTCCAAACAAAGATTTTTAGTGAAGCAGTATTTAGTTGTATGAAATCACTTGAATCACAAGTCTGAATTGTTTGATTTGTGGTTTTAAACTGTGGAGCAGAGGGGGAAATCAAGGAAAACAATGTCTCTTTGCCCCAAACATTATGGAGGGCATCTATAGAGTTGTGGCGAAACGTTTTGAGAACGACACAAATGCTAATTTTCACAACATTTGCTGCCTCAGTTTTCATGATGGTAATTTGCATCTACTCCAGAATGTTATGAGGAGTGATCAGATGAATTGCTATTACCGTATATACTCACGTATAAGTCGAGTCTTGAAACCCGAAAAATCGATCATAAAATCAGACCCCCGACTTATGCGCCCTGTTCAAAAATACGACACTTACATTTTTTTTGGTTTACATCTGCAATCTCGCATCAGTTTCTCAGACGCATTGAATTTTGCTGCAGCAGCGCAGTTACCAATTTCTTTCACTACTTCAACGATATTTAATTTATAACCAGCTTCATATTTTCTTCTGATCGAACGCTCCATTGTAGATGAGGGATGCTCTTACGATAAAGGTGTGTGAGGGTGTGAGATACAAAAAACACAAATCAGTGCAAACGTCGCTTCGGAATAGTTCAGGTATCACCGTGTGGTCACGTAGGCACAGTATAGAGAGAGAGAGAGAGGTGAATAGCACATGCTGGTACAGCGCAATGCCGCACCCACATAGAAGGAAAAGGCCATGTGCTCCGTGGTTACTCTCTCAGGTGTGCGTTGGCATATCTTAATCTCTTGGACCAATAGCGTGAGTTTTCCGCATTCGACTTATATGACCAACATTATAAAATACCAGAAATTATACTGTAAAAGCAAGTCCTGACTTATCCGTGGGAGAACGTATCCACAAGTATATACGGTAATTGCAAAGTCACTCTTTGCCATGAAAATGAACTTAATCCCAAAAAAAAACATTTTTACTGCTGTTGTGAAGGATTGTGAAGGCTTCGGGGTGCCCAAGAAAGTCCAGCAAGCGCCAGGAGCGTCACCTAAAGTAAATTCAGCTGCGGGCACCAGCAGTGCAGAGCTTGCTCTGGAATGGCAGCAGGCAGGTGTGAGGGAGGTGAATACTTTTGGAAGATGGCCTTGGTGGGTGTCAAGAAGGGCAGCAAAGAAACCAAGAAAAACATCAGAGACAGACTGATATTCTGCAAAAGGGACAGGGACTGGACTGTTGAGGACTGCTGGGGTCAAGTCATTTTCTCTGATGAATCCCCTTTCCGATTGTTTGGGACATCCAGAAAAAAGAAATGGTGAGCGCTACCATCAGTTTTGTGTCCTGCCAACAGTAAAGCATCCAGAGACCATTCATGTGTGGGGTTGCTTCTTAGCCAAGGCAGTGGGCTCGATCACAATTTTGCCTAAGAACACAGCCATGAATAAAGAATGGGACCAAAACATCCTCCGAGAGCAACTTCTCCCAACCATCCAAGAACAGCTTGGTGACCAACATGATGGAGCACCGGGCCATAAGGCAAAAGTGAGAACTAAGTTACCGTAGATACTGGCGTATAAGTCGAAAAATTTATGCCATAAAATTCATTCAAAAAAACAGGGTCGACTTATCCTTGGGGCAACACAATTTTCCATAGAATTTGGGTAATGGCACAGTGCACAGTGCTTTTATTTAAAACAGTCAATCAAAATCAGTGTTCAAAGTAAACAGTTCAGTGATTCAAAAGAACTCTTCATTAAATAAATAATCCATAAAGCAAACGTGGAGGTTTAAAAATCAATAAAATGGAAAAACAATCCTTTAAAAACCCGGCCTAACACCCAGGCTTCCACACAGCTGCCTGCGAGCGCTCGTTCGCTCGCTCGTTCGCTCGCTCACACCGTCTCTCTCTCTCCTGCTTTCTCCAGCCACCTCCGTCTTTCTTTCTCTTCCTTTTTTTTTTTTACTCTGTATTTCCTTCCTCTCTAACTGACTCGCGCTTCTCTTTATATGCAGAGAGGACATAGCAGCTGCAGCACGTTAGCCACAGGAACAATCACGGATGTGGGCAGTCCCTCACCTGTGCACTAGGTGAGAAACGGCCACACCGCAGATCGACCTACGGCTCGCTAAGTCGCGAGCGCGGTGATTTATTTATTTAAAAACTAAAAAGGCCTCTGTGGACCCATAACACCACATAAGCCTTTGTTGGAATTTCAAGCATCGGCTGGCTGGTGTACGCGGTTTATGAACAGATATGGGCTGTGCCTTCGTCAGCGAACAAAAATTGCGCAGAAGCTGCCGAAAGATCTAGAAGAAAAGGTCAGTTCCTTTCATAAATTTATTATCAAGTGTAACATAAGCGTTATATAGTGCCTGACCCGACACAGATTGGACACGGGAGACACGTTTTAAAGAAAAAGACTTTTATTACTCTTCAGCTGGAGGGCACGTCTTCCCCGTACTCCCCCCACCAGCCACAACACAGTCCCAAACACCAGTACAGCACAAGCACTCTTCTCTTCCTTGGCACCACCACTCCTCCCTCGCAACCTTGTCCTCCTCCACCCGACTCTGGCCGATAAGTGGTGGTCGCTGGCTCCCTTTTATGGGTCACCTGGAAGTGCTCCAGGTGTTTGATCACCAAGATCCGGCGGCACTTCCAGGTGTGACGAATCTGTTGCCCACACAGGCTCAGGAGTCCCAAACACAGCACCTCCTGGCGGTACCTGCGGAATCCAACAGGGCTGCCCCCCAACTCCAATTCCCAGGGAGCACTGTGGGAAACCGAGGCACTACACCAGCCCAGGGGGTGGCCATCTAGTGTCCAGGGGGAGGTATTGCACTGTCCAGGGCTGCTCCCCCAGAATACAGTGTGGACGCCAGCCGCCTGCCACACAAGCAAAGACAAAGGCATGACTTTGATCTCAGTAACATTGGTAACATGGATGAAACGCCAATGACATATGCCGGAGAATCGAACTGTAGCAGGTATTGGTGAGAAGACCGTACTTATTAAGACAACGGGCCTTGAAAAAACCCAAGTTTTACCCTCAACTTATAAGTGGGTCATAATAAATTTCGCAATTTTCGGCTTAAAAATACACTCGACTTATCTACGAGATCGACTAATACGAGAGTATCTGCGGTACTCGGGGGAACAAAACATCGAAATTTGGGGTCCATGGCCAGGAAACTCCCCAGACCTTTAATCCCACTGAGTACTTGTGCTCAAGCTTCAAGAGGTGGATGGAGAAGCAAAAACCCACCAATTCTGACAAACTCCAAGCATTGATTATACAAGAATCGGCTGCCATCAGTCAGGATTGGGCCGAGAAGTTGATTGCCAGCATGCCAGGGTGAATTGCAGAGGTCTTGAAAAAGAAAGAAGGGCCAACACTGCAAATATGGACTCTTTGCATAAACTCCATGTCATTGTCAGTAAAAGCCCTTGAAACGCATGAACTGCTTGTAATTCTACTTCAGTACACCATAGAGACATCTGACAGAAAGATCTAAAAACACTGAAGCAGCAAACTTTGTGAAAACCAACACTTGGGTCATTTAACTGTACATTTACCCAATTTTTACACAAAGCAGCTCACACGGAATTGTTTTATAGCCGTTTGCATGTTTTGACAAATTGAGGTCATGGTCACATTGTAAGCCAGTAGTAGATACTGGACCTCCCAACTGTGCGCTTTTTCATTTCAAAGCTTGCTTTCAACTCTGTTATGTGTGATTGTTCACTCCTCTCATGAGGCCAGGCGGCTCTACCAACCCCTCACGCATATGTGGTCAAGTTTCTACACATTGCTTATTAAGTGTAATCAGCTGAGATGCCGGATGAATAATGACAACTAAAAATAAACATTACATATCACATTGCATTCCCAAGCTTGGTCCTGATGCCCCCTTGTGGTTCCTGGTTTTCAATGTAACCAGTTTTTCACTCAGAAACCATCTAATTTGCTCCTCATTCCAAAAGACGGTAACTCTTTGAAGTTTTTTTCTTGTATGAAAGTTTGCAGAATTACTTTTTTTTTGCCACGAGATGGAGTGGAATCACACATATGATTGGCTCCTGGTTTCTGCCTATCTGTGCCAGAATACGCATCAGCTTCCTTCAACCCTTCTCTGGGGAAAGGTATTATACAAAATGGATGGACATGTAATCATGGAAAAAGGGTGTGAAAATGGGTAGATGAGTATCTAGCTACAACACCTTTAATCACATCTGACCTGCTTTGTTCATTTTCTTTTTATCTGAATCACATACTAACCATAGCAGTGTCGGTAGAAACAGACTTGGGTGTACTGGCGGCCATCTAGCGTCCAGGGGGAGGGATTGCACTGTCCAGGGCTGCTCCCCCAGAATACAGTGTGCAGGGGCGTCCCGGCTGGGCATGGACGCCAGCCGCCTGCCACACAAGCAAAGACAAAGGCATGACTTTGATCTCAGTAACATTGGTAACATGGATGAAACGCCAATGACATATGCCGGGGAATCGAACTGTAGCAGGTATTGGTGAGAAGACCGTACTTATTAAGACAACGGGCCATGAAAAAACCCAAGTTTTACCCTCAACTTATAAGCGGGTCATAATAAGGTCCCATTTCAGTACTGCTTTGAAGAACACGTACCACTTGGCCTTCTGCTCTGCCCCCACTAGGTGGGCGTTAGTTCCCAAGTTGCATACATTCACTTAGAAATTAGCTTTTTTTTTTATTTAGGGTGGCACATGATGGCATTTTTAAGGTGAAGGTTAGATTTCACCACAGATGTGTTCTATTATGGTAACGGTAGATATGATAACCAGAGAGTTACGTCGAGGACTGCCATGGACAAAAGAGATTGTAAAGTGAAGAGATAGCATATAAGGTGATGTGTAAGAAATACACACAGATGAAGGAAACAGATTATTCCAGGGGTCTGTTGTTATATCTTGCCATAGTACGGTGTCATGCTGAAAAGTGAGAGCGTTAAATGAATTGTCCAAGTGGGTGAGTCCGTGAAAATTAGAGTCAGCTCTTACTTGCTCCATTTCCAGGACTGTCCTGTCCATGGCTGCTGTTTATTCCCAAGGCAACACTGCAGAGCAACAAAGAATGGAGAATATTAGGCCATTAGCCAACCTCCGCCTATTTTGTAAGGAATGTTGCATGTTAAGTGCTAACATCTAAACAAGTTGGGAAAAACAAAGGGAAGTTAATATTACTTAGGGTGACCAGATGAGTTCAGCTATAAAGGAGGACACCGACAGTCAAAAAGGAGGACAAAAATGACCAAATATATTTTCCAACTCCAATCAACCGCTAACCACTGTCCATTGCGCCATCGGGCAGAAATAGAATATAAAACAGTGTTGCCGCTACTTGAAGTTACAATTATTGATAACGTGATAACATAACGTAATGTCACGCGGTGACGCAGATGAATGGAGAATGGCCGAAGGCTGCTCATTCTCGGTATATATCATATGTAATTAGTCAAAAACGGTTAACTCTGTTTGCGATTCTGTGAAAGGAGGACATTTTAATGAATTTTTGGAATGCCTGGAGGACGGAGGAAACCATGTTAAAAAAGAGGACATGTCCTCCTTTTGGAGGACGTCTGGTCACCCTAATATTACTTGCAGTATCTCCCAATGGTTGTACTCCACCAGCATGAGCCTTCTTGACCAACAATTTGCCACCTATGCAGGTATTCCACTTCCGTAAGCTCTCTCTTTGCTGTCTATACTGCATCCACCCCTTCCCACTTACAGTTGTGCTTGAAAGTTTGTGAACCCTTTAGAATTTTCTATATTTCTGCATAAATATGACCTGAAACATCATCAGATATTCACTCAAGTCCTAAAAGTAGATAAAGAGAAACCAGTTAAACAAATGAGACAAAAATATTATACTTGGTCATTTATTTATTGGGGAAAATGATCGAATATTACATATTTGTGAGTGGCAAAAGTACGTGAACTTTTGCTTTCAGTGTCTGGTGTGACCCCCCTTTGCAGCAAAAACTGGAACTAAACGTTTCCGGTAACTTCTGATCATTCCTGCACACCGGCTTGGAGGAATTTGAGCCCATTCCTCCGTACAGAACAGCTTCAACTCTGGGATGTTGGTGGGTTTCCTCACATGAACTGCTCGCTTCAGGTCCTTCCACAACATTTCAATTGGATTAATGACTTGGCCATTCCAAAACATTCACTTGATTCTTCTTTAGCCATTCTTTGGTAGAACGACTTGTGTACTTAGGGTCGTTGTCTTGCTGCATGACCCACCGAATCTCTTGAGATTCAGTTCATGGACAGATGTCCTGACATTTTCCTTTAGAATTCTCTGATATAATTCAGAATTCATTGTTCCATCAATGAAGGCAAGCCGTCTTGGCCCAGATGCAGTAAAACAGGCCCAAACCATGATACTACCACCACCATGTTTCACAGATGGGATAAGGTTCTTATGCTGGAATGCAGTGTTTTCCTTTCTCCGAACATAACGCTTTTCATTTAAACCAAAAAGCTCTATTTTGGTCTCATCCGTCCACAAAACATTCTTCCAATAGCCTTCTGGTTTGTCCACATGATCTTTAGCAAACTGCAGACGAGCAGGAATGTTTTTTTTGGAGAGCAGTGGCTTTCTCCTTGCAACCCTGCCATGCGCACCATTGCTGTTCAGTGTTCTCCTGATGGTGGACTCATGAACATGAACATTAGCCAATGTGAGAGAGGCCTTCAGTTGCTTAGAAGTTCCCCTGGGGTCCTTTGTGACCTCGCCGACTATTACACGCCTTGCTCTTGGAGTGATCTTTGTTGGTCGACCACTCCTGGGGAGGGTAACAATGGTCTTGAATTTCCTCCATTTGTACATAATCTGTCTGACTGTGGATTGGTGGAGTCCAAACAATTTAGAGATGGTTTTGTAACCTTTTCCAGCCTGATGAGCATCAACAACTCTTTTTGTGAGGTCCTCAGAAATCTCCTTTGTTGGTGCCATGATACACTTCCACAAACCTGTGTTGTGAAGAGCAGACTTTGATAGATCCTGTTCTTTAAACACAGGATGCCCACTCACACCTGATTGTCATCCCATTGATTGAAAACACCGGACTCGAATTTCACCTTCAAACTAACTGATCATCCGTGAGGTTCACATACTTTTGCCACTCACAAATATGTAATATTCGATCATTTTCCCTGAATAAATAAATGACCAAGTATAATATTTTTGTCTCATTTGTTTAACTGGTTTCTCTTTATCTACTTTTAGGACTTGAGTGAAAATCTGATGATGTTTTAGGTCATATTTATGCAGAAATACAGAAAATTCTAAAGGGTCCACAAACTTTCAAGCACAACTGTACGTCTTCCTATGCCTGTGGATAGAAATGAAGACTCATTAGTAATGCTGAATCACCGTGGACTTGCACCACGAAGCATCTGCTTTCAAAGATTTGCACTATGGTGATCTGCCAGTGGTTAGCCGCGAACCCACAGCATCGCGTTCAGGAGCAAACTCCTGATAGCGTGAACGGCATTGGCCAGCCACATAGAGATCGTTTCTAGACACAGGCGTGCTTCCTGGTGACGTCTGTATCGGTTCCTTTTGCCAGAGCATCGCCACTGCATTACTACTTTAATTTCCCTGTTCTTATCCTTACCAGCCTTTGGGGATATACAGTTCAAAGTTGCAATGCACTTGCACCCTGGTCTACGGTCCACTACCTTCTGTCAGTAGATTATACGACTTCTGTCAGGTATGACTGTCACTGGAGCCTTCCTAATGGGAATGTGCGCAATCCCGCACCCCGATTGACCTAGCTGAGAAAAGAATTTGGTTCTCAGCTCCCCGCGGTTGAAATTGAGCAAATATGAAGGCAGGAAACAAGCTTCATTTTTAACACTTGGAACGCGAGGTACAAGTTAAGTTGTATCTCAATGAACCTGCATCATACGATATAACTTGGATTAATAAACTATATCAAATTAAAATCAAATCAAAACTCATTTCCTAGTATTAGTAACTTTAGTAGTAACTTTGCTGCTGCATGTCAGTTATCTACCAAAGTTCTGCCATCTAGTGGATAGCCATAGGCTTTTCTTTTTTGCAGAAAATATTGCTGTACTAGGGGGCTTTGCCCCCTGCTCACTTTGCTCGCCGCCCCCCTACCCCGCTTCGGGCGCACTACGCGCCAGCCACTTCGCGTCTTTGCCTCTCTCATTGCTTCGATCATTTAAAAGCCTCTACAGCAGCTGTCCTTTTGTCTCACTGCCTTGTCTCGCGGGACGTCTCGTCTCCTTCCAAGCCTTCCAAGATTTTTTTTTTTTATAACAGAGAGATATAGACAGTCCATAGTAATGTCATCATAAAAAAGATCTAAAGATACTGATTATTTAAATACTTAGATTTATTGCAAGACTTTGATGATAATTACAGCGATCGAGATAGTTGACGTGGAGTCTGTAGGCTCTGGCACTGATGCCGATTGCTGCCTCAGAGGCATTCCAGTCATCACAAGGCATCCAACTTGTCATGACTGTCAGGGCAGCACAACAGGGACATTTTGCCACCCACTGAGCGCAAACGGTACTAACCACCAAATGTGGTTTGTGCAACAAACATGGACAGCAAAGAAACGTCACATGCACTTTTTAGGTGCCATGCTTCGAGAGCTCTAAATCACATGGAGACTTTTCATTGTGCTACTGGTCAAAATAAAGTAATGTAAAGTAATTTCTTTACATTTTTGGCAGAGCTGGTGTTAATAATAAGACTGTTGCTTTCTAATAATAATAATAATAATACATAATAATTCATTCTACTGCATTTCTTTGCGTTTTTTTGCAAATTTTCTGTATCATATATGACTGGACTCCTTTGGTACTCTGTTTCTCTGGAAAATCCTTGGGTACCACTGATTTGACTTTGTGTTGCTCATGGAGTCCTAAACGAGGCACATGACCTGCATTGTGAGGGTGCGTCAGTTACGGCACTACGGCCATGTGGCGCGTTTCCCCGAGGGTGATACGGCTCATAAGATCCTCATTGTTGGGGACTCGAGTGGCTGGACCATGCCAAGGAGTTGCCCACGTAACACCTGGCTGCGGCAGATAGTGAGTCATTTCCGGAGAGTGGGACTGGACCGCGTGTCTGCCTAGGGGGTTGCCAACTGGGATTCCCGAGTTGTTTCATTGTGTAGTGGGTGCGGAAACACACTGTACCTGTGCATGCTCTCCAACTTGACTTGACTGGTTGCAGGAACAGTAGTCCAAGCAATGATGCCCAGACCCAGGCCTTTTCTCCACCACCTCTTCCATCTCCTCTGAGGAGATGCTTAGGTGTTCCTAGACCAACTGGGAGATGTAATCTGTCCAGTGTATCCAAGGTCTACTACCATTTGAACATGCCTGTCCTAATCTGATACCCGAACAACATCAACTGGTGCCTTTCAATGTGGAGAAGCAATGGCTCTCCATTGAGTTCCTCCTGAAAGTCTGTGCACATCACCGTGTTCTGAGAACAAGTGGTCCAGCACACAATGTGTTAAGTATTATTCAATCAGATAATGCCATAAACAAATGCAAAATGAGGTGTGCACACCATACAACCTGGTTCTGCTAGATGTTTAGCCTTTCCAGGCGGCCTGTTTCTTACTCTTCTTGAAGTGTCAGCAGTAAGTCAGAGCATCCTTGGATTCTCTTCCTGTCTCCTCTGGTCAGCTCTTTTGCTGATCTAGGTGTGTTGTGGTCATCCCGTAAGCAGGGTTGGATATTTTTCTGGGAGCTGCCCCAGCCATTCAGACTGTAGTGAACAATGCACTGAAGATGTCAGATTAACAATATACAGCTGAGGTCTGCCAAGTCAGTCCTGGAAGGGCCCTAAGTGGTTTGCTTGTTTTTGTTCGAACCCAGTTAACATTTAACATTTTTGTGCGTCATTTTAGTGGTCAAGCTTGTCGACTTTCTCCACCCCTTAATTGCTTATTTCTGTCTTAAACAGCTGCATTCCCTGTTTTTAATGGATCCCTATTAGCAATAAGTTACAAATGACAAAGGAGCCTGCAGTTCTCATCTAAGTTCTCAGTATTATTTGATTTGTAATGTTCAACTGTGGAGCAGAGGGGTAAATCAAGGAGAAATGTTTCGTTGTCCCAGACATTATGGAGGACACTGTAAATCCAGAGAAAACCATAATTCAGTGGATGTAATTGTAATCCAATTGTGCAGTGAAGTGCTGGAACAAAAATACACCACCAACTGTAATCCTGTCAACTTCTTATAACTCAGTTTTAAAGGTAGTGTCATCATCTTTCACCCAGTAGCCCTCACCGCATCCTCTGCCCAATGATGCTGTACTTCCAGGGTTGCTGGGATTTGCAGTCCATTGAAGGGCTACAGCTTTGGTTGTGGGTTTCCATAATAGCAAAACTCACAAAATTTTTTCTACACTGCCATGCAAAAGTATCCAATCCCCCTTGAAAGCCATCCTAATTTTCTGCCTGACAAAAGATTTGTCCACATATTTGTCCATTCAGTATTTTTAATGTGAACTCTTGTGATGTAACAATACATTTCCAAAGTCACAATAAACTATGGGCGGCACGGTGGCACAGTGGGTAGCGCTGCTGCCTCACACTTAGGAGACCCGCGTTTGCTTTCCGGGCCCTCCCTGCGTGGAGTTTGCATGTTCTCCACATGTCTGCGTGGGTTTCTTCCCACAGTCCAAAGACATGCAGGTTAGGTGCATTGGCGATTCTAAATTGTCCCTAGTGTGTGGGTGTGCCCTGCGGTGGGCTGGCACCCTGCCCAGGGTTTGTTTCCTGCCTTGAGCCCTGTGTTGGCTGGGATTGGCTCCAGCAGACCCCCATGACCCTGTAGTTAGAATATAGCGGGTTGGATGATGGATGGATGGATAGACAATAAACTATTTTCTGTAGATATTTAACTGAAGAAGAACTCCAAAGTTTTTTGTTTGCCTAAGTATTTAAACCTCTGTACTTTGGAAGCTCCAGATGACAAGTGAATCACAAACAACACAAAGGTGATAGTCATTTCACAGTCATAATTAAACATGGAGAGGAGATACTTGTGAGTCCTTTACATCTCACTGGATGTAAAAAGCCCACTCTGTAAGGCCGTAGTCTTAGTTGGACAATCGCTGCAATAATGAAGACAAAGGAGCACTCTGCTGATGTGAGAAAGTCATTGAAATGCACAGGGGAGTACATCGCAACCAAACAATATCAACGATGTTGAATGTCCTGTTGGATCCATCACCAGAAAGTGGAAGGTTCATCACAGCACCCAGTCTCTTATTAGAACAGACCACCGCTCAAAACCCAACATCAGAGCAAGACTTCGACTGGTGACAGAGGCGACTAAAAATCCAGAAGAGATCTGCAGTGCTTTTTGGCTGAAACTGGAGTGAAGGTGGAGGGGTCCACAGTTTCAAGAGCTCTCCACAAGACATGCCTGTATGGGAGGTGAGCAAGAAAGAAGCCGTTCCTTAAGAAGGTCCACCTAAAAGCATATATGACATTTGCTACAAAGCAGGTGTGGAACGGGCCCCGGACACAGACAGGTAGACATGTTTGAAAGCACCACCACACGTTTATTTTACAACTACTATATACAATAATAAGTACACACAACCCACAACTCTCCCAAATTCCAGGCATCTCTTTCCAATGCCTCCTTTCTCCTGACCACCTCCACTCCTCTCCTCCCGAGCTCTGTCCTCTTCCAGCCATCGAATGGAGGGAGGGCGGCCCCTTTTATAGTCACCCGGATGTGCTCCAGGTGCCTCCCGACAAACTTCTGCCGACACTCCCCAGTGTGGCGGAAGTGCCGGCTGCGCACCTGGAAGCACTCCGCTCCGGGTGTCCCCGATCCTCTTCCCCCCCAGCACTTCTGGGTGTGGCGGAAGTGTTGAGGTCCAGGGCTCCAAAGGCATTGGGGTGCCCCCTGGCAGTGACCACGGGCCCCTACAGGGCTGAGTTTCAAAGCTCTGTACCCGTGGTCCCCCATAGCCTCCAGGGCGGTCCCTCCCATGTGGTCTGGGGGAGGCGTAAGCCCTCCTCTGGTCCTCCTGGGTGTCCTGGCCGGGTACCGTCCCCAGCCACCTGTGACACAGGAGGAAGACCCAGTTAAGATGTGATCGAAGGTTTTATGGTCAGATGAGACCAAAATAGAACTTATTTGTTGGCGTAAAACTAACACTGTCCGTACCTTAAGAATCACCTTACCTACAGTGCAGTATGGTTGTGGCAGCATCATGCTATGGGGGGATGCTTTTCACATGCTGGGAACTGGGAATCTTGTCAGAGCTGAAGGAACAATGCATGGACACAAATATAATATTGCAGGAGAACTTATTCCAGTCAGCTTGGGAGAAGATTCATCGTTCAGTGTGACAAGGACCCTAAGCACAAGGCCAAGCGACACTGGAATGGCTCAAAAACAGAAAGGGGAATGTTTTGGAATGGCCAAGTCAAAGCCGTGATCTTAACCCTGCTAAGAATCTGTGGCACTGTTTGAAAACTGCTG
>JANRMT010062806.1:120077907-120114217 GCA_026402145.1 Polypterus bichir lapradei | reverse complement strand
TGATCTTAACCCTGCTAAGAATCTGTGGCACTGTTTGAAAACTGCTGTCTTGAGGTGCCATCCCACCAACTGATAGGATCTCTATAAAGAATAATGGGGAAGAATCCCTCCTGAACAAGGTGCAGAACTGGGACACACTTGACCCAAAAGAATGAAGGCTGTTCTTGCAGCAACAGGGTTCTTGACAAAGTATGAATGTGGAGGGCTGGAATACTTCTGCAAACACAAACTTTGGGGTTATTCTTCTTCAGTTAAACTAGGGGGATTTGCCCCCCGCTCTCTTCGCTCGCCAACCCCCAGGCCGGCACTATGCACTAGCCACTTTGCGGTTCAGCCACTCGCATATGGAGATGGGGATGTACAATTTAAGCAGGTTGTTATTTTCATGGGAATTGTTACATATTCATAATAGACCGAACTATTTTACATTACAACGAGTAACTAACCATATCAAAAAGTAGTAAAACATAATAATTTGAAAGTTAATTATGTTTCATGTTGCGTTATACGATTTTGTTCTGTTTGGATTTGAAATTAACACGCAAATACTTTTTAAATTTACACTATTACTGTAAAACTACAGTAAAAACAATTTTTTCAATTAAATTTTTGTCAATATCACATTGAATTTTGATTCTGTGTTTGGACTTTCATTGTGACAACGCAACGTATAACTGCCTGGGAGTGAATTTCGTTTCTTTCTCTCTAATAAACAAACCGATTTTTCCGAATGTTTGTCTCTTTGATTTGTTATGCAAAAGCTGTTCTAACAGGAAATTGCAAACGTTTTAATACGAATGGCATATCAAGATCTCCTGCGGTGGGCTGGCGCCCTGCCCAGGGTTTGTTTCCTGCCTTGCATCCTGTGTTGGCTGGGATTGGCTCCAGTAGACCCCCGTGACCCTGTAGTTAGGATATAACGTGTTGGATAATGGATAGATGGATATCAAGATCTCATTTGGTGTCTAATGTTTTCCGCAGGAGATGTTCTACATTACCTTTCTTGGATACCTCCTTCTTTCATTAGTGATTTGGGTGGTGGAAGACCGGATGGTGTTAACGGCTGTAGATATTCTTCGTGATATTATAAGTTGATGTTTTCATCTTCCGCACGATCACCACCAACTGTTTCAGCAGAGTCTATTGATACGCATTTATCCAATTTGCCGTGTAACCGATCGACAATTTTCACGTTAATTCGTTTGACTTCATCATTTCTCGGTGTCTCTTCTGTTGATAACCCTTCGGGATGAAGTTCTTCAATAACATTTGGACATAATAAGTCTTCGTTTATTGGGAACTTAAAGTGAGGAAAACAAACATTTATAAGAGCTAAGAGAGCAGGAACTGTGTCCGTCAAAAGCATTCACACGAATGAGAGGCAAGAGGGCCGTGTGCGTGGTTGAATATGGTTGAGAGGAGGGCGTGACTTGAAAAACTCTCATGGCCAAAGTCTCATTTTACGGGACTTAAAATTATCTCTTTGAAAAAGTCTCATCTCGTCGCAGTGTTTTCTTTTATAATAGGGAGATATGCACAGAAAATGGTTTATTTGGACGTATTTTGGAAACGTATTTTTAACAGCACAAGAGTTCACATTAAAAACGCTAAATGGAAAATATGTGCACAGATCTTTTGTTAGGCAGAAAATTAAGATGACGTTCAAGGAGACTGAATTCTTTTTTATGCCATTGTATTTAATTATTAATGACAAACCTGCTGTGGAGCCAACCCGGACACAGACAGGCGGACATGTTGTAATCACCACCACACGTTTATTAATACAACTATTTACAATATTTAAAGTCCAAAAGTGCACACAAACAAACCCCAATTCACAGTCCTGGCCACAAATGCCTTTTCTTCGGCATTTGTGGCCTCCACACCTCTCTCGTGCCTCATCCTGCTTCCACCCGACTCCAGCCTCGAATGAAGGGAGACGGCCCCTTTTATATATGACCCGGATGAGCTCCAGGTGTTCCCGGCATTCTACTCTGGCCACGCCCCAGCGTAGCGGAAGTGCCGGCTGTCCTCCCGGCAGCTCTCCGGGTGCCGTCCTAAATCTTCCCCCCAGCACTTCCTGGTGTGGCGGAAGTGCTGGGATAACAGGTCCCCAAGGCATTGGGGCGCCTCCTGGCGGTGACCACGGGCCCCTACAGGGTGGAGCTTCCATGCCCTGTACCCGTGGCCCCCAGAGCAACCAGGAAGGCGGCCCCCACGTGATCCAGGGTGGGCTTAGACCCACATCCGGTCCCTCACGGCGTCCCGGCCGGGTCGTTGCCCCTGGCATCTCTGACACTGCGAATAGGTGGATCTGCGAATTACAAGGGCCAATCTGTATAAAGAGAATAATACAATAAAAGTAAGAAACAAAACAGTATTCATTGAGAATATAAACAGAATGGAAACATATTAAATAGCAGAATTTGAAAAGTTTTAATCAACTGTCAATAAACAAAGAAATAGAAAGAAAAACTCAATGAGCCAAAGGTGAAACGCAGGCTGTTCCATAACAGGAGACACAAGGCATTTCTGTCAGTTTCTTTTGTTATTTGGTTTGAGCTCCCAATGATAGATCCTTTATTAATCCGAAGGGGAAATTCACAAAAATCCATGTCAAGTAGTGTCAAAAAGGTGTCCAGGGAGCGATTCCACATAAAAGAAAGTGGTAGAAGTGATCAGTGAAATAGAGAAAAAAAGGTAAAAAAGATAAAGTCATACACGGAGCTGCTGGAATGGCTGCCACTCGCGGCGGCGCCGGATATATGTGTACAGCTTTCTGTAATCCCCACACACTCCTAATTGATTCTTTTAAAATAGAATGAGCGACACTTAGCTGTCTCTGTCATGTTCATCCATTTTGTTATGCTGATTTTTCTGAGTATACTTACAGAGAGCAGAATTCCACCATAGTAAGTGTAGCACACATAGATGAGGTTCTACTTGAAACAACCTCCATTCTTCAAGTCCAAGATGATTACATTTAAACCCCAGGAGGAAAGCGACGTGCCTTTTTTTTCTCTTATAAGGTGATTGACAGTGGGCCGCTTTTCTCAAGATGGTTGAGATTCACACGAAGTGCAATTCATTCTCTTGATTAGAACGACTGTGAACAATGCAATCCCATATGACTGCTTTAACACGCAAAGACTTTTCACGGGATGCGACTCTTGACCCCGTCCTGCGTACAACTCGTTTCCTGAACCTCAAAGCTTTGCACATTTTGCGGTGTGAAGATTTCACTTAGCGTGGGGCCCTAAAAGAGTGTAGCGGAGGATCAGAAGTGCTTTCAGATGAGGCCTCTCTTGGGATATCATGATGCTGACACACCACTTCAATGAACATTGGAAATGTGGTGAACATGATGACGGTGGTTAAGCTCATTTGAATACCCTTTTGTTCAAAATGTAAAAAAAACAAAAAACCTTTTCTTGCGAGTATCCTTAAGAGTTACTCAGACATAATCACATTATTGTCCAATATCAGATTATTATAAATTTATTGTTGGGGGTAAGCAATGCTATGCAAATGTTTAATGAAATGTATACTTTAATCTTTCTATTTTCATATCGCATATATAAAAAATATGGACAAAAGCTTAAAAACAAGTTGGGTTACAAGTGTATTTTAATTAATTCCTTCATTTTCCAACTGTCTTCACTTTCTTATAATCTCTATAATAACTTTTAATATTGAATGATATCTTTTCTCAAGTTATATTTTAATGATGGATTTTTGTTATTATTCTTATTAAGTGCATGATAGTGATCTACTAATCACAAAAAAATAAAAAAAAGAACTCACTTTTCAATGCTATTTTTGAAGGATGGCCGAGTGTCAGTCAGGTCACAGCTTCGTTCTGCTTCTCTAATAAATGTCTCACCCCTTCTCTTTGCTGTGCTGCTGTTGCCATGGCAACTCCCTACAGGATGAGATCATGGTGAGTAGGAAGTCTGCACCGTGTGTGTGAGCGCACAGATGCATGCCTGTGTGTGCTCTGATGTTCACTAATCCCACTCGACTCACTCACGAGCCCCTTCGCAGTTTACTAATTTCCTTTGCCTTCCTAACTCTTGACCCTTTTCTATTATTACACCATATTCTGTTGATACTTTGGTCATGTCGTCCAATGGAGATGCGTCTTTGAGTTACCGTCAGTAGACTTTGAAGAAGTGTGCAGTGCATTTAATCTACCGTGTACATGTTTTATGTGTGATTGTTCATGTTTTCCATATATGCATAGTGATTTCGAGGCGGCAACTGGTAAAAGAAGACTCAATACTATGATTTCAAATTTTAAATCCAGACATACAGGTTTTATTTATTTCAGGTTGTGGTCGACAGAATGGCAAACCCTTTTATCATAAACAGCTCCTAGAAGTTTATAGAACCTCTTTGATTTGTTATGCAAAAGCTGTTCTAACAGGAAATTGTAAACGTTTTAATACGAATGGCATATCAAGGTCTCCTGCGGTGGGCTGGCGCCCTGCCCAGGGTTTGTTTCCTGCCTTGCGCCCTGTGTTGGCTGGGATTGGCTCCAGCAGACCCCCGTGACCCTGTAGTTAGGATATAACGTGTTGGATAATGGATAGATGGATATCAAGATTTTATTTGGTGTCTAATGTTTTCCGCAGGAGATGTTCTACATTACCTTTCTTGGATACCTCCTTCTTTCAATAGTGATTTGGGTGGTGGAAGACCGGATGGTGTTAACGGCTGTAGATATTCTTCGTGATATTATAAGTTGATGTTTTCATCTTCCGCACGATCACCACCAACTGTTTCAGCAGAGTCTATTGATACGCGTTTATCCAATTCTCAATTCTCAAGACTCAATACTATGATTTCAAATTTTAAATCCAGACATACAGGTTTTATTTATTTCAGGTTGTGGTCGACAGAATGGCAAACCCTTTTATCAAAAACAGCTCCTAGAAGTTTATAGAACCTCTTGGATGCCTTAACACTTTGGAAGCGGGTAGTTGACTTACAGTGGGTACGGAAAGTATTCAGACCCCCTTCAATTTATCACTCTTTGTTATATTGCAGCCATTTGCTAAAATCATTTAAATTAATTTTTTTCCTCATTAACACACAGCACCCCATATTGACAGACAAAAAAAAAAGAATTTTTGAAATTGTTGCAGATTTATTAAAAAAGAAAAACTGAAATCTCACCTGGTCCTAAGTATTCAGACCCTTTGCTGTGCCACTCATATTTAACTCCGGTGCTTTCCATTTCTTCTGCTCATCCTTGAGATCACCTTCATTTGAGTCCAGCTGTGTTTGATTATACTGATTGGACTTGATTAGGAAAGCCACACACCTGTCTATATAAGACCTTACAGCTCACAATGCATGTCAGAGCAAATGAGAATCATGAGGTCAAAGGAACTGCCTGAAGAGCTCAGAGACAGAATTGTGGCAAGGAACAGATCTGGCCAAGGTTACAAACAAATTTCTGCTGCACTTAAGGCTCCCAAGAGCACAGTGGCCTCCATAATCCTTAAATGGAAGACGTTTGGGACGACCAGAACCCTTCCTAGAGCTGGCCGTCCGGCCAAGCTGAGCTACCGGGGGAGAAGAGCCTTGGTGAGAGAGGTAAAGAAGAACCCAAAGATCACTTCGGCTGAGCTCCAGAGATGCAGTCAGGAGATGGGAGAAAGGTGTAGAAAGTCAACCATCACTGCAGCCCTCCACCAGTCAGGGCTTTATGGCAGAGTGGCCTGTTGGAAGCCTCTCCTCAGTGCAAGACACATGACAGCCCGCATGGAGTTTGCTAAAAGACACCTGAAGATTCTCTGGTCTGATGAGACCAAGATAGAACTTTTTGGCCTTAATTCTAAGCGGTATGTGTGGAGACAACCAGGCACTGCTCATCACTTGTCCAATACAGTCCCCACAGTGAAGCATGGCGGTGGTAGCATCATGCTGTGGGGGTGTTTTTCACCTACAGGGACAGGATGACTGGTTGCAATCGAGGGAAAGATGAATGCGGCCAAGTACAGGGATATCCTGGACAAAAACCTTCTCCAGAGTGCTAAGGACCTCAGACTGGGCCGAAGGTTTACCTTCCAACAAGACAATGACCCTAAGCACACAGCTAAAATAACGAAGGAGTGGCTTCACAACAACTCTGTGACTGTTCTTGAATGGCCCAGCCAGAACCCTGACTTAAACCCAATTGAGCATCTCTGGAGAGACCTAAAAATGGCTGTCCACCAACGTTTACCATCCAACCGGACAGAACTGGAGAGGATCTGCAAGGAGGAATGGCAGAGGATCCCCAAATCCAGGTGTGAAAAACTTGTTGCATCTTTCCCAAGAAGACTCATGGCTGTATTAGCTCAAAAGGGTGCTTCTACTAAATACTGAGCAAAGGGTCTGAATACTTAGGACCATGTGATATTTCAGTTTTTCTTTTTTAATAAATCTGCAACAATTTCAAAAATTCTTTTTTTTGTCTGTCAATATGGGGTTCTGTGTGTACATTAATGAGGGAAAAAAATAATTTAAATGATTTTAGCAAATGGCTGCAATGTAACAAAGAGTGAAAAATTGAAGGGGGTCTGAATACTTTCCGTACCCACTGTATGTTGACATCCGCAGGTGAAGGCAGAAGTCGACTACTGTCGACCTCTTGGGGTAGAGGGTGGTAATCATTTGTGCAGGTTGAAAAAACCCACCGTTACATTATAAATCTACAGGGTGGTCCAGATCTAATTATGCACATCCAGATCGTCTGGATGACTTTGATTTATGCGGGAACGATTCCATTTCGGCGCAAAGATGATTCTTCACACACTTCTCGATGGTCCATTATTTTTTGGGTGATTTTCTATGTAATAAACTTAATAAGTTATAGAGTAATGAAAATTGCATAATTAGATCTGGACCACCCTATACTCATTTCGCTAGGCAGTTAGCTTTGTTGATTCAACTTTGAAAATCAACATGTGTGCAGAATAGTCTAATGTAATCAGCTTTTAAAGTGGCATCATTTTCTGGAGAAAGAACAAAGCAAATGCGGAAAGCAAAACAATCTGCTGACGACAGTTTGTTTATTATTGCTAAATCAGACTGTGACGTTTCGGACTCAGATTTTGATGCAAATGATATTGAATTCGAAAACGAAAGTGCATCAGATGAATCAGCTGATTGGGCCCCAG
Organism: Polypterus bichir lapradei; assembly: GCA_026402145.1. NCBI lineage: Eukaryota > Metazoa > Chordata > Cladistia > Polypteriformes > Polypteridae > Polypterus > Polypterus bichir. Next base: position 120,107,048 of record JANRMT010062806.1, on the reverse strand, counting down.
CTGATTAAGAGTAGCTGATGCACCTACAGCAACATTCGCCTGGGATGACTACCCAGACATAGATCTGTTTGAGGCAAGCTGGCTACTTCTGGGCAACTGCAAGTAGTAGGCACAACAACACATAGGACTTGGAGGGAATAGAAAGATATTTCTGTGTAATTATTTCCCTGTTTTTAATTTTGGGTTAACAATTCCTTACATAGGGCGGCTCGGTGGCGCAGTGGGTAGTGCTTCTGCCTCGCAGTTAGGAGATGGGACTAGTGATGCGGACCCTAGTTTCCTTACTGCAAAGTCAGCATAATAAAGCATGAAAAGTCACTGTAGGACTCTACCATGACAAGACAATCAGTAACTAAAAGCAACGTAAATGAGCAAACATAAAGAAGTTCTGAAACTTGTGAAATGTTAACATTTATGGTGTTAAATGTAGTAGTCTGTCATTTATAAAAATAATTTGATCTGTCACGGGCGGCACAGCGGTGCAGTGATAGCACTGCTGCCTCGCAGTAAGGAGACCCGGGTTCGCTTCCCGGGTCCTCCCTCCCTGCGTGGAGTTGGCATGTTCTCCCCGTGTCTGTGTGGGTTTCCTCCCACAGTCCAAAGACATGCAGGTTAGGTGCATTGGCGATTCTAAATTGTCCCTAGTGTGTGTGCCCTGCAGTGGGCTGGCGCCCTGCCCGGGGTTTGTTTCCTGCCTTGCGCCCTATGTTGGCTGAGATTTGCTCCAGCAGACCCCCATGACCCTGTATTTAGGATTTAGTGGGTTGGATAATGGATGGATGGATATTCCTTACATATCAAATGAATACCAAGTCAAATCCTGAACTGTTAACTAGTAGTGGGTAATAAACTGATTGACCTGATATACCAGATTAAATTCTTCTTCTGGTATGGATTTTGAGAAAACCATTTTACCAGTATGCTTAAAAATAAGTGAAGAACTTGCGAACATATTTAAACAAAAAAACAACAGAACTATAAGTTCTTGGTCTATGTATGAAATTGTGTGCAATATGTGAGGAAACCCTGTTAAAAGAATTACCCAGCGTGCTGTGTGCTTCAACCTGATTGGATCTATTCAAACAGGAAGAGAGGACAGGAAGAAGCCATGTCTTGTGCTGTGTTTGCTTGGCAACAGCAGCTTCAGCAAGCAGACAAGTAAGTAAGGCTACACTTTTGTAGGGTCAAGAAAAGTGAACGCTGGCAGTCAAATCTATTGAAGCAGCAGAGTGTTAAACATTTTGGATAAGATGGACATCTGAGTTAGTTACATTGATCCTTACATTATTTAATTAAAGTACATACAGATATTTTATACTGGTATGTAGCGAAACTGTCCACATTTCTTAGTTAAACCATGATCTGGATGTTAGGTCATACTGCCCACTGCTACTGTTCATAGATAGATAGATAGATAGATAGATAGATATGAAAGGTGCTATATGATAGATAGATATGAAAGGTGCTATATGATAGATAGATATGAAAGGCACTATATGATAGATAGATAGATAGATATGAAAGGCGCTATATGATAGATAGATATGAAAGGCACTATATGATAGATAGATAGATAGATAGATATGAAAGGCGCTATATGATAGATAGATATGAAAGGCACTATATGATAGATAGATATGAAAGGTGCTATATGATAGATAGATAGATAGATATGAAAGGCGCTATATGATAGATATGAAAGGTGCTATATGATAGATAGATATGAAAGGCACTATATGATAGATAGATATGAAAGGTGCTATATGATAGATAGATATGAAAGGCGCTATTTGATAGATATGAAAGGTGCTATATGATAGATATGAAAGGTGTTATATGATAGATAGATAGATAGATAGATATGAAAGGCGCTATATGATAGATAGATATGAAAGGTGCTCTATGATAGATAGATAGATAGATATGAAAGGCGCTATATCATTGATATGAAAGGTGCTCTATGATAGATAGATAGATAGATAGATATGAAAGGCGCTATATCATTGATATGAAAGGTGCTATATGATAGATAGATAGATAGATAGATAGATAGATAGATAGATAGATATGAAAGGCACTATATGATAGATAGATATGAAAGGTGCTATATGATAGATATGAAAGGCGCTATATGATAGATATGAAAGGTGCTATATGATAGATAGATAGATATGAAAGGTGCTATATGATAGATAGATATGAAAGGCGCTATATGATAGATAGATAGATACTTTATTAATCCCAAGGGGAAATTCACATAATCCAGCAGCAGCATACTGATAAAAAAATTATTAAATTAAAGAGTAATAAAAATTTAGGTATAACAGACAATAACTTTGTATAATGTTAACGTTTACCCCCCCGGGTGGAATTGAAGAGTCGCATAGTGTGGGGTCTCCTCAGTCTGTCAGTGGAGCAGGACGGTGACAGCAGTCTGTTGCTGAAGCTGCTCCTCTGTCTGGAGATGATCCTGTTCAGTCGATGCAGTGGATTCTCCATGACTGACAGGAGCCTGCTTAGTGCCCGCCGCTCTGCCACGGATGTCAAACTGTCCAGCTCCGTGCCTACAATAGAGCCTGCCTTCCTCACCAGTTTGTCCAGGCGTGAGGCGTCCCTCTTCTTTATGCTGCCTCCCCAGCACACCAACACGTAGAAGAGGGCGCTCGCCACAACCATCTGATAGAACCTCTGCAGCATCTTATTGCAGATGTTGAAGGACGCCAGCCTTCTAAGGAAGTATAGTCGGCTCTGTCCTCTCTTGCACAGAGCATCAGTATTGGCAGTCCAGTCCAATTTATCATCCAACTGCACTCATACATCATGAAACATTGGCATGTGAATGTTAAAGTCAATTCCTAGACATTAACATGAATAACATAACATTCTGAAGTCCACTTAATCTAGTTTGTCTTGGTCATTGGATGTCAGGGCCTATCCTAGAAACAGTGAGTACAAGAAAGATAACATGTTAATGTGCATAAAGGGATCCTACTCCATTGGGCCCTTGAGCAAGGCCCTTAACCTGAAAGTTACTCCAGGGGTACTGTACAATGGCTGACCCCCAATGTTTGTTTCTTCCTCAGGGATTAACAAAGCATGTCTGTGTACTCAAACCCACGTAATCCAATCAAGAATTGAGGGAACCCAAGACTATTTTGGAAGCACAGGGTGGAAGGCAGTAACTAACCCTGAACAGAGGTTCATTTTCTTCACAGGATCCACTCTCACACACATCTACAATCACACTCACGAATGGCCCATGTGGAATAACCAAACATGCACGTTGTTTGGGAGGTGTGGGAAAAAACTTGAAGATAGGACAGCATATGTAAACTCCACAGAGGGTGCTGGATTTGAACCCAACAACACTGGAAATGTAAAGCAGCAGTGGTAACCGCTACGCCACTATGCTGGCTCTTTTAGTATACATTTGAACAACAAAATGAAATCCTCAAATGTTACCAAATATGTGAACGTTGTAATTCAATAAGATCGTTAACTCGAGGATATTATTCTTTTACTGATATAATTGGTTTGAAGCTGAGTGTGAAACAGTCAGGAATTAGTTTAGCACCTCCAAGTCGGAGGTCATAGTTCTCATAGTTCCAGAAGAGGGTGGAGTGCCCTCTTCTGGGATGGGGAGGAGTTGCTGTCTCAAGTGGAAGAACCTAAATATCTCAGGGTCTTGTTCATCAGTGATGGAGAGAGAAGAGGGTTCGACAGGCAGATTGGGGCAGCGTCAACAGCTATATAGACGTTGTACCAGTCAATCATGGTGAAGAGAGAGCCGAGGCAGAAGGCAAAGCTCTTGATTTACCAGTTGATCTGTGTTCCTACAACAACAACAACAACAGCATTTATTTATATAGCACATTTTCATACAAACAGTAGCTCAAAGTGCTTTACATAATAAGGAATAGAAAAATAAAAGACACAATAAGAAAACAAAATAAATCAACATTAATTAACATCGAATAAGAGTAAGGTCCAATGGCCAGGGGGACAGAAAAAACAAAAAAAACACCAGACGGCTGGAGAAAAAAAATAAAATCTGTAGGGATTCCAGACCATGAGACCACCCAGTCCCCTCTGGGCATTCTACCTAACATAAATGAAACAGTCCTCTTTGGATTTAGGGTTCTCACGGAAGGGCTTGATGATGATGATGGTCACGTAGAATTCTGCCTTTTAATCCATCCATCATTGTGTAGGATCTGTGTTCCTACCCTCCCTTATGGCCGCAGGATTTGGTTAGTGACCAAAAAAACTAGATTATGGATACAAATGGCAGAAATGAACTTCCTTAGTGTGGCATCTGGGCTCAGCTTTAGAGATAGGGTGATGTGCACAGACTTTCAGGAGGAACTCAATGTAGAGCCATTGCTTCTTCACATTGAAAGGCACCAGTTGATGTAGTTCGGGTATCAGATTAGGACAGGCATTTTCAAATGGGAGTAGACCTCGGACACCCTGGACAGATTACATCTCCCAGTTGGTCTTGGAACACCTAAGCATCTCCCCAGAGGAGCTGGAAGAGGTGGTGGAGAAAAGGCCTGGGTCTGGGCATCATTGTTTGGACTGCTGTTCCTGCAACCAGTCAAGTCAAGTCAAGTTGGGGAGCATGCACTGGTACAGTGCGTTGCCGCACCCACTACACGACAAAACAACTCAGGATCCCAGTTTGCAACCCCCCAGGCAGAAACGTGGTCCAGTCCCACCCTCTGGAAATCACCCTCTATCTGCCACAGCCAGGTGTTATGTGGGTGACCCCTTGGCCTGGTCCAGCCACTCGGGTCCACAACAATGAGGATCCTGCGAGCCGGATCACCCTCGGGGAAACGCGCTACATGGCCGTAGTGCCGTAACTGATGCACCCTCACAATGTGGGTCATGTGCCTCATTCGGGACTCCATGAGCAACACAAAGTCAAACAAGTGGTGCCCAGAGACACAGTACCAAAGGAGTCCAGTCTTCGTCTCAGGTCACTGGATAGCGTCCATGTCTCGCAACCATATAGCAAGATAGGAAGCACCAGGACTCTAAAGACTTGGACCTTCGATATGGAGATATCGGGAGCGTCACACACCCCTTTCTAGCGACCTCATGACCCCCCATGCTCTCCCAATCCATCTATTGACTTCATAGGAAGAGTCACCAGAGACATGAATGTCACTCCTGAGGTAAGTAAACCTCTCGACGAGGTCGACACTCTCTCCGCAGACAAACACACTGCTGATGGCCGTGCCCAAGAGGTCATTAAAGGCCTGGCTCTTTGGTTTTTATCAGGACACTTGCAGGTCCAGACACTCAGACTCCTCACTCAGTCTCTCGAGCCTCCATTGACTCCGCGAAGATCACAGCATCGTCAGCAAAGCCAAGATCCGTGAATCTTTCTTCACCAACAGATGCCCCACAGCCCAGGATCAAAATAAATGGTAGAAAATGGATTGATGGGAGGATGGATACTATATTTAGGTTAAATCAGCCAATTAGAGGGAGGCAAGAAGCAGAATAAGAGTTCAAGTTCTTAGAGATGAAAACCTAGGACAACATCCTTAGTGCTAAACTGTTTTTAGTCATATAGCAATTCCAAGATTGTGGTATGAGAATTACAAATGGAACCATTTTGTCTGACCTTTAGTCCTTGTAGCTAAAGATCCCTTCAAATAACTTAAAAATTACTTCTAATTATGATTTTTTTTTTTTGTTCTTTGTAATCAGCATTGGCTATAATAATAAGTTATTTCCTCATGTTTGTGGGTAGCAGTAATACTAAAAAGTAGCACAGTAAGGAGGAGAGAGTGAGCCCAAACTGTAAAAGTCAAAGCCACAGCCACATAAGAAGTCGCCTCCAGCACTGGGATTGGAACCCACAAAAAGATGCATGTGACCTGGAAGCCAGCATGAAGTATCTGCTGCATCATCAGAGCTATAATTGAAATGTGGCATGTTTATAGCAAATATCCAACTGTGGTCTAAAATGAATAGCCTAGTGGGTTAGGCGAAAAAGTCTTTTCTGAACTGGGACTAAAAATACTTCAGCTTTTTCGTAATTAGAAAAGTCATACATACATTATACCGTACATACTCTGCTTTTAGCAGTCGTGTTGTGGCCGCACTGCTGTTTGCAGCGTATTCCTTACACACATTTCTTAAGTGTACAGATGGCACATTTTCAAGCTGAGTACTTGCAGCTGTCACTAATATCTCTACGGTTTTACATTGTTGTTAAAATAGATTCACACAGAAACCAAATTCGCAAAGAGCACAAGTCAAGAGGTGCCCTCAGATATACTTTGGATTCGTTTGTTGTTGTATGGACACTAGTGACACTGAGGTAATGGGGTATGAGGGTTGACATAAAACCATACAGTGCCATCCATAATGTTTGGGACAAAAACACATTTCTCCTTTGATTTTCCCCCTTGTGCTCCACAGTTTAAAATTACAAATCAAACAAGTCACACTTGTAATTGAAGTGCACATTCATTGAAGGGGATTTGCAGACATTTCAACACACAAGAGTTTTTCTACACGGTCCCCCCCCCACCCCATTTCAGGGCGTCATAATGGTGTTTGTGATTCCTCAGGTGGGTTTCATGGCTGGACACCTCAGCTTGCTTCTATCCTTTGGAGTCTGTAGTTGTCATTGTTCAACACGAGGACAAGAGCTGTGCCAACAAAAGTCAAATAAGCCATCATGAGGCTGAAACACAAGAATAAAACCATTGGTCTCATCACATGTTTCCTACACGCCCCATTTCAGGACACTATAGTGTTTACGACAATTGCCATGACAGGAGTTTATGATCACACAGGTGGGTTTCATGTCTTCATAAGACACCTCGGTCTGCTTTTACCCTGTGCAGTCTGTAGTTGCCATTCTTCAACAGGAGGACAAGAGCTGTGCCAAAGAAAGTCAAAGAAGCCATCATGAGGCTGAAACACAAGAATAAAATCATTGGAAACATCAGTGAGACCTTAGGATGGCAGAAATCAACTGTCTGGAGTATCATGAAGAGGAAAGAACACATCGGTGGGCTCAGTAATCACAAAGGGGCTGGTAGGACAAGAAAGACCTCCACTGCTGATGACAGAAGAATCCTCACTATGGTGAAGAAAAATCCATAAATGCCTCCAGGAGGCAAGTGTGGATGTGTCCTGAGACGACTGTCCGTAGAAAACTTCATGAACAGAAACACAGAAGCCACACTAGAAGATGCAATAAACTGTCTGGAATGTCATCAAGAAATAAAAACTATTTACAGTATATTGTGGTCATCTGAGGGAATGACAGGCTGATACTGCAACAAATTTTGACAGTGCCAACCCCGGCTGTACCCGTTTACTTGCAGAATTGAACAAAAGCAATGTGCAATGGTGTTCAATGAAAGAAACAAAAATGCTGCCCTGTTGAACTCGCACTAGCTTAGTCAGATCAACTAGATTAGAAACAGGCTATGGAGCACTTCTCCTTAGGTCACTTGAGCAAGAAATGACGCCTTCTTCCGGGTAGTCTTGCTTTTATGGCCCAGGGACCAGAAAGGGCAAAATCAGTTCGGTCACTGAGCGGTTTCTCTGCATTGTGGAGGAAGAAGAAGACAAGACAGTTAGAGACAGCTTCCCATCTCGGGTCAGGGTGGTAGCACATATTTGGGAAGAATTCGGAGGGAGACCCTCTGATGTGCATGCGTGAAAATATATATATATATATATATATATATATATATATATATATACACACACACGCGCGTATACCAGTAATGGCACACCGCACAATAACGTGCCGTGAGTACACTTGACTTGAGCATTCCTAGTTTTCATCCTCATTCTCTGTACGTTTATCATTCGTTTGCTCAGAGGTTGATGCGCTTGTTGCTTCCTGAGCAGCTCTTCTTCTCTCCACCCTAGCGGCCCGCTTCTTCTCTTCTTTCGTCGGCATCTTTACGCGTTAAAAGTGATTAAGTCAGTGCTTGTGTTGCAATTACTTAGTATGTTTTCCTTCATTTTTCACTTAAGCTGGCACTTAAGTCTTCATTCTGCCACAAGAATGATTTAAGATATGAAGAGGTAGGGGACGTGACGGCAAAGGTGGTAGGGATGAGAACGGCGCATGCTCCGCACGGCTGCCCTGCTGCTGAGAGTTGATTCTACAATGAAATGAAAAAAAATAAAAAGAGGAATAACCTTGGAGGTCAATCATCACCTCGAAAGCGGACAGTAGAGATCGCGTAGTATATGTGTACCAAATTTCAGGTCAATAGGGCAAATGGTTTGCAAGCTACAGGTGATTTAAAATCCTGGACAGACAAACGAACAGCCACGGTAGCGTATTATATATGAATATATCGTATTTACTCATGTACCACACGCCCTCTTGTAAGACGCGCACCCTAATTTTTACTAAGAAAATCGCGAAAAAAGTTTTGCCCCGTGTACGACACGCGTTGTGATTGTATAGGAAGCGTTTAGAGAGAGAGAGAGAGCTCTGTCGAGCGATAGCGTGAGCGAGAGAGCCCAAGCAGAAGAAGTAAACATTCCAGAATTACATTTCCTCATGTACGAGGTGTGGCAGAAAAGTAATGAGACTGATTTTTTATTTACCAAAGTTTTTATTTTTTTCAAACATCAATGTTATCCCCTTCAAAGTAGTTCCCTTGGGCAGCTACACACCGATGGAGACGTTGTTCCCACTGTTGGTAGCAGCGCTGGAAGTCTTCAACCGGTATGGTCTTCAGCATGTCCGTTACACTCTTTTGGATGATTTCTAAAGTCCCGAAATGACGTCCTTTGAGGACATTTGTCAGTTTAGGAAAAAGGAAAAAGTCACACGGACTGAGGTCAGGTGAATAAGGGGGCTGGGGAACCACAGGAATGCGTTTTTTCGATTGTCCTTCTGCTCAATTGTGAGGTTTTTCGGCACCATTTTGGCACAGACCTTTCGCATGTGCAAATGTTCAGTCAAAATTTGATGAACGGTAAATCTGTTCAAATTTAATTGTTCACTCAACATTCTTAATGTTAAACGACGGTCTGATCTCACAAGAGTGTTCACACGTTCGATGTTTTCATTGGTTTTCGAAGTTGAAGGCCTCCCTGAAAAACTTGAGCTCGGGATAAAGAATGTTCCCCATAGGCCTGTTTTAACTTTTCAAACGTCACACTTGCCGATTCTCCAAGCTTAACACAAAATTTAATGGCACAACGTTGCTCCAAATTCCGCTGTTCCATTTTGCGTGACGCACAACCAAAAACACAACTTCGCTAATAGCAGTCACAAAAATCACGTAGTTAACGGAAGGAGTTGAAACTCGCACTGAGCTATGGGAGGGTACTGATACACGTGCTCTATCAAGAACAACAGCGCAGCATTGCCAGATCGCTTGCAGTGTTGCCAGTCTCGTTACTTTTCTGCCACACCTCGTATGACGCACACCTGATTTTCTAATGCTAATTTTCGGGAAAAAATGTGCGCGTGATACATGCGTAAATACGGTATATATATATATATATATATATATATATATATACTGTATAGTATATATCCTAGCTGTACCCCATGGCTGCACCCACATAGTAATGAAACAGGACAAACTTTAAAAATCAATATATGTTGGCACTGTATCTGATCGTGTTGAGCTCTGGGGAGAAAAGCGCATAGACGTGATATCTCTGGCAATCAGCAGCTGCCCTCTAAAACACACGGAGCTCTGATCTCTCTCTCAAAAAGTCAAATGTTACTCCTTAACAATCTGGAGATAATAATGTCTGTTGAACAAACAGGTATCGCTAACTAAGCGGAGGCGAGGTGCGCTCCAACACGTGGCAAAAGGCAGAGCGACTCAAAGAGAGGCTGGCGAGTGAATGAGGAAGGGCCCGCCCCCCCCCCCGCTCTCGGCCCACAGCCACTCTGTTGGATTTGCATAAATCCGCCGGTACCACAAGCGAACTGTTAGTGCGATGAGAGAAGTCGCAAAATCAACCGGAAAGTTCAAGCAAATTTTAGAAAACAACCAGATCTAAATCCGTTAAGTAATTCTCTCGTGAAAAGCGGACAGACATACAGACAGAATGCGCTTGGACTGCGGAATTTTTAAAACCATTTCTTAGCGAGCACCTATGGGCCAAGGGTAACCTACATTCCAAATTTCAAGTCCCAAGTCCTCATGGTTCGGGAGATTTTGTGATGAGCGAGTCAGTGGTACTTGGTTAATATATATATATATATATCGGGAGATGGGAATCAATTAAAAAAAATTAATTAATCACATGAATATATGAAATTAATTGCAATTAATCGCATCTAACACTAAAACGTCATTATACAATGAATGCATAAATCACGAAGTAAATACACACTGAATCATAAATATAATGTAGAATGAACACAAAGGAATTAAAAAAAATTAATGGCATATTTTAAACTTAAACAATTACCTTAAACGTGAACTTTTAATAAAATACTACTTGAGCAATTTGAATGCCTTCCAAAAGGCAAGTTGAAAACGAGTCCAATGTATTAATTATCAAATTGGCATAGCGTATGAGACACAGATGTGTCAAATTATGAATTAAACGATCCAATCGACTGTTGACTTTGAACGACACTGCTGAAGACTGATTTAAATGTCCCGCCCTTTTGGACCGTTTAGCATGCGTATAAATTTAGTGCTTTTGCGGTTGGTAGAATCGTGTGGTGTCTTGGGATTTTTTGGGTAACAAAAAGTGTACCACAACAGATAAACAGTTAGAAAACACTGCTCTACTTGCACCTTTGATCCTGGCACGCTACAAAAAAGATCTCTGTAGCTTTTATCTCACTTAAAAACTGACAACCGTGCATTAATGAAATGGTTATATTGCATTTGTTGCATAAATTAGCGAAGATACTGCACATTTGAATCTTGGGTAGGGATAATCATTACACTTCTATTGTAGAGAGTTTTGTTATTATATTAGGGCAGTCAGCACTGTAAGCTGGCTGGCAGACTGTCGAGTTGAATACAGAGATACTAGAGCCTTTTTTTAGTTTTAGTGCCACTCAAAGATAGCTTATTTTTGGACTTACATGATATGATTTTGATTCGATCTTGTTATAGAAACACGAAATGAAAAAGGGAGAAAGCGTAATTTTTTCCTTCACAACTTTCCTCCAGCATTGTAGCAGGACTACCGTAAACCCCGTCCTTTCCTGACACTCCCCTGCTCCTGTGCCAGTATGAATATATCAAGAAAATGAACACCAGTGCTACGTATTGACATCTGGCGTATCTTTGTGAACCGCGCAATACGAAATGTTAAGCCTTTAAATGAAAACTATATTTTATAACATTTTTGAAGGTAGTATATAAATACGTTACCGCATGTGTATGTAATTCTTTAGGTACTCACTTAAATTATTTGTACTATTGTTTCATGATGTTAAAAAAAAAAAAAAAATCGGGAGTGGTCTCCCCTCGACTTTCTCATATACTCAGATATGGGGATGGATATTTGAGGAGTAAACCACAAGATAAGGATTATATTTTTATATTATGTACATTAAAGAACCATCAACAACAAATCCAATCAAATTAATAATATGTTGAACAATTATTATAAAAGTAAAGTTGAATATATCGGACTCTGCAGATGCATGAATTAAAAAGTCCCACTTCCGGTTAGCGGAAATAGCTCAAAAGTTGGTAGAAATCTACATTTTGTACCTAATACAAACAAAATTTGGTTGACCTAACTGAAAGCATACTCAAGTTATCATGTTTACATACACGACATTACATTACACAAATGGTAAACGTCGAGATTCATCAAAATCTCGAAATTGAATTTTTACAATTACTATTTGAACAATTACAATACTTTCCCAACGTGAAAGTAAATCGGACTCGGGGAGGTCTAAAACACTGAGATTCATCAAGATCGAATTTTTGGATGATTACAATACTTTTCCTGTACTTCTTATACGAGAAAGTAAAAAGCATGAAAATGCTGCCCTGACCAAAGCACTGCCAGAAGTTTTTGCTTCATTGCCGCCCTTGGATGTGACAATATTTTCTAACGCATTAAACAGACCACGTTAATCGGAAAAATTAACACATTATATTTCCAGGGCTTAATATCTTTCTATTATAAAAAAAAAATCCTGGAGAGAAACAGTAGGTCGACGAGACATGATCTTCATGTTAAGATCATGGAAGACACTTAAAAGACCCGCGAAACTAGAGAGACTGGCCACGGAGCATCTCACAGGGTCCTTAAACATGAGACTTTGTGCCAAGAGATTGACCAAGGACCATCTCGTGATGACGTAGAACATGAGATTCTTGCAAGACACAACAACAACAACATTTATTTATATAGCACATTTTCATACAAAAAAATGTAGCTCAAAGTGCTTTACATAATGAAGAATAGAAAAATAAAAGACACAGTAAGAAAATAAAATAAGTTAACATTAATTAACATAAAATAAGAGTAAGGTCCGATGGCCAGGGTGGACAGAAAAAACAAAAAAAACTCTAGACAGCTGGAGGTAAAAACCAAAATCTGCAGGGGTTCCAGGCCATGAGACCGGCCAGTCCCCTCTGGGCAATCTACCTCACATAAATGAAACAGTCCTCTTTGTATTTAGGGTTCTCACGGAAGGACTTGATGATGATGGTCACGTAGACTTCTGGCTTTTAGTCCATCAATGTTGGAGCATCATGATGCTTTGAGTAGATGGTGATGGCGCCACTACAAAGAAACCGGAAAAAGAAACAGAAGAGAGAGTTGGGGTCAGTACGGAATTTAGAGCCACCATGAATAGTTATTATGATGAATTGAACATACAGAGTATCAGGATTAAGATAAAGTGAAGTTATGAGAAGGCCATGTTACAGTAATGTGTTTTCAGCAGTTTTTTAAAGTGCTCCACTGTATTAGCCTGGCGAATTCCTATTGGCAGGCTATTCCAGATTTTAGGTGCATAACAGCAGAAGGCCGCCCGCCTCACCACTTCTTTTAAGTTTAGCTTTTGGAATTCTAAGCAGACACTCATTTCAGGATCTAAGGTTACGATTTGGAATATAAGGTGTCAGACATTCCGATATATAAGATGGAGCAAGATTTTTTAAGGCTTTATAAACCATAAGCAGAATTTTAAAGTCAATTCTGAAAATGCCCTACTTACAACCAAATAAGAACAAGGGCAGCCAGCAACACACTCAGTCGTGTTTTGGCTTTGAGCACACACAGATCCAGGGCTCTCAGCACATAGAAAGCTTATAAGGACAATACGTTATAAGTGAAACGTAGACAACTAAGCGAAGAAGAAAGCAGCGCGTAGAAAAGAGACTCAAAAGCGTTGGAGAGACAAAAAAGAAAAAGAATAATCTTGGTGCAAATTCAGAAAATAAGGAAAGTAATTATCAGCCCGGAACAAGTGGAATTGAAAAAAAAGCACGTCCAATCCGGATGCTGGCAATATACACATGCAGAGCAGGTTAGAGATTATGAAAGCAGTGGGATTCGAAAGGCGCAAAAAAAAATACACATGTGGAGAAAATTAAAGAATATGAAAGTAGGAAAATTAGAAAGTATAAATAAAAGAAAAAGATCGCAGGAGTGCAAACAAACGGAAATTATTACTCGAAAAAGGGAAAATAATCACCACGGACCAGGGTGTCATTGAAACAAAAGCAGGATAAAGCGAGGTCAGAAATAAAAGATAAAGAGTAGAAAACAAAGTAAACCGTCATAAAAAGGTTAAAAAATAAGGGGGCCAAACACATGCAGAGCAGGTTAGAGAAAATGAAAACAGTGGAATTCAAAGGACTCGTAGAAACACATGCAGAGCAAGATACAGAATATGAAAGCAGAAAAAAATTACAGTGTCAAAAAAAAGAAAGTAAAGATTGCATTAGCGTAAAATGAAAGAGAAATTATTACGCGGAGAAATAACAAAAAGGCGAATAGAGATCGAATATATGGACACAGGTGATATGTCAGAAGTATGTAAATATTGTAAAGCTTTGAAGTTTAAGTCAGAGAATTTCAAAAATGGGGTTTACCTCACATGCATTTATTGGATACTTTGCAAAAATAAATTATTAACTGCTGATAATGAAGGTCGTTTTGTCTGTGCTGAAATTCCAAAAAGAGAAACCTATCCTTAATTATGGTACAAAGTCATTAAACACGCATCCCACAGACCTCATTTAAAAGATTCAGCACGTTGGGACTCGAAAGATTCCAAATATTGTTTTTACAGGAGTTCTGAAATAAAAGTGAAACTAATGAAATAGCAACAAATTCAAAGAAAAAAAAATCTTAAAAGTGTGTATCTGGAAAACAAAACCGGGAGTCGGTGAGCGAAGCGAGCAGGGGGTGAAGCCCCCTAGTATATATAAAAGGTTTGGGGATCCACCCCATTTAATTGAAATTAGTGGTTGAAAAGTGATGTGTCTTTACAGACATGAGCTCTACACAGAACTGAAGCTTGTTACAAAATGGCAGCTATGTATTGCGACAGACAGGAAATAGTGTAATAAATGGGGGGAGTCCCGGGAACCGTAAGTGACGTCATGAGAAGGTGGGATCTGGAGCCACAGAAAAGGAAATGTCACAACAGTTGAGAACCGGAAGAGGATTTAAGATGCTGATTTTTTGGGAAGGTCTGCAGGGGATAAAGGAGAAAGAGTTAAAGGGCAGCACCAACCCCTGAGAAATACAAGCATGCGAGCCTGTAAACTGTCTCCCATGTGCACATGTGCGACACCCCATATAATTTGAAAGAATGCACAACAATGCAACACGCAATGGTTTGCAGAGACATCTTACCAGATGTGAGAATTCAAAACAGAACTGAGAACGAAATGGCCGGTTCCCAGGTTTTATATAGTCACTCAGCAGAAAGGAGTAGGTCTAGGAGGGCTGACAAAAGAAGTGATGTCCACAGTGGAGTGGCTGTCAGTCTTCTGCTTGGCAGAGGGAGGAAAAGAGAATGCATTAGACCACAGTGCCAACCACTGGTTTCACCGTCACTAGAGCCTTAAAGCTATCTCCCATATGCATGCATGTGACAATATATAGTGCCCTCCATAATGTATGGGACAAAGACACATTTTTCCTTAATTTGCTTCTCTGCTCTACAGTTTAAAATTTCAAATCAAACAATCCTGAAGTGATTAAAGTACAAACTACAGACTTCATTTAAAGAGATTTGCATACATTTCAGTCACACCGTGTAGAAACGACAAAGCTTTTTATACATGGTTCCCTCATTCCGGCATTGAAATCCATCCATCCATTATCCAACCCGCTATATCCTAACTACAGGGTCACGGGGGTCTGCTGGAGCCAATCCCAACTAACACAGGAACAAATCCCCGGGGCAGGGTGCCAGCCCACCACACACAACAAGGGACAATTTAGAATCACCAATCCACCTGACCTGCATGTCTTTGGACTGTGGGAGGAAACCTACGCAGACATGGGGAGAACATGCAAACTCCATGCAGGGAGGACCTGGGAAGCAAGTTATTGATAAAAAACATTACCAAATTCTTATTCTGATGTAATATATGTGTACAATGTAATTAATTCTACGGCTGTAAAAATTTTGAAAGGAATTTGGATTATATTAGATTATTCATCCATCCATCCATTATCCAACCCGCTATATCCTAACCACAGGGGTCTGCTGGAGCCAATCCCAGCCAACACAGGGTACAAGGCAGGAAACAAACCCCGGGCAGGGCGCCAGCCCACTGCAAGGCACACACACACACCAAGCACACACCAAGTGACAATTTAGAATCGCCAATGCACCTAACCTGCATGTCTTTGGACTGTGGGAGGAAACCCACGCAGACACGGGGAGAACATGCAAACTCCACGCAGGGAGGGAGGACCCGGGAAGCGAACCCAGGTCTCCTCTAACTATGAGGCAGCGACGCTACCACTGCGCCACCATGCCACCCCTAGTCATAATACTTGTAGATATTTTGTAACATTTTTTTCCAGGTGTTCCTGTCACGTTCACTGACAGTTTTTATAGTGTTTGAAAGCTTATTCCAACACCAATGGAAATAAAAATAGCAATCATAGTGCAGTCAGTCAGTCATTATCCAACCCGCTATATCCTAATGCAGGGTCAAGAGGGTCTGCTGAAGCCAATCCCAGGAACAAATCCCCGGGACAGGGTGCCAGCCCACCGCAGGTCACACACACCAGGGACAATTTAGAATCGCCAATACACCTAACCTGCATGTCTTTGGACTGTGGGAGGAAACCCACACAGACACGGGGAGAACATGCAAACTCCACGCAGGAAGGACCCAGGAAGCGAACCCAGGTCTCCTTACTGTGAGGCAGCAACACTACCCACTGCGCCACTGTGCCGCCCTGGACTGAATCAGTTATTGTTAAACTTTATTTTTTTTCTCACGACCCAGTTTTTTCTGTTGTGTGTCTTCGTAACCCATAATCGTTGATCCTCATGCCGTTCTTCCGTATGTCATCCTAGGGAGGGGAGTGGTGGTCCCCCATGGTGAATCACCACCAGCCGTCCTCATTTCCCTCTTGGAAAATCATCCCGGTCCTCACTTGGAAAATTGCGGCTGAAAATGCAAGCGGTGACCCATCACAAGGCTTTCCGCAAACCATTCTCGACCCTTTCTCAACTTGTAATTCGCAACTTGGCGTGACTTAATTATTGATGATAGTTTTAAGAAACACTGGACTGGATTGATCCCAGTCTCCTGTATAAGGCAGATTCCAGTTAATTCATCTAAAATGATGCAAGCTGTTGTATGAAGAATACCTTATTGTTCAATTTTCATACATAAGCCACCTGATGCCCCATTTTCTCTCTGACGTAATTAACCCGACTCTGGCCAAATCAAATATCAAACCGAGATTCAGTATTTGAGTGTGTCTGTACTTTTTGAACATCTTGTCATAAGTTATTGAGTCTTTGAACCTGCCATTACTGCCTTCGGCGATAACCTGGTGAGTGTATAAATGTGTTTTTGTTCAATTGGTTGTGAGTAATAAATAACGTTTCCCTTATGTGGTTTGTTTCCATTAATGTTGTATTTGTATGATCTTCACCATGTCAACCATGCAGCTGACTGACATTGTCATAGTAATTAGGTGATGAGAAGTGTATCAAACAGCCTGCTAAAATGTTTGTTTTCCTCCTCAGGTGATTCGGAAGGGCTGGCTCACCATCAATAACATTGGAATCATGAAAGGAGGTGCCAAAGAGTACTGGTTTGTGCTGACTGCGGAGACTTTGTCTTGGTACAAAGATGATGAGGTCAGTGACTTTACTATGAACTTCCCTTTTCTTATAAAAACAGCATGAAAGTTTGTTCATTCATCGTTTTACAGGCAGCGGTGCTGGGCTTTCAGGATTGCTTGGTGTAAGTGGGATTTGACTCCAGAATCATCATGGGGACCGCTTGCATTTTGGCATAATCTATTTTTGTTTTATTTTAACAATTCTTTACATCATAGGTTCCCAAACGTTTTTGCCCCGTAGACCACTTACCGATTTTTTTGTTTTCCATAGACCCCCTGCCTGCCTAATATTGAATTTTCCTAAACTTATTATCTTCAAATGTGTTTTTGACAACTGATACAGTGCTGCTTACTTTGATAGGGTTTTTTGTAGAGTTGACAATTGTAAAAAAAGAAAAACATGTACAGTGGAACCTCGGTTCACGAACATCTCGGTACATGTACAAATCGGTTTACGACCAAAAAGTTCGCCAAACTTTTGCCTCGGTTCACGACCACACACTCGGTATACGAACAAGCCAGTTTCCCTTTCGGTTTGTACATGTTCAGTCTCTCCCTGTGCATTTCCTGTTTAGCGAGCGAGCAAGAGAGAGAGAGCGGGACATACACAGAGGCGCGAGAGAGAGACACACACACACACAGAGGCGTGTGAGAGAGACACACGGACACACACGCACAGGCACGGGATAGAGAGAGGCACACAGCCAGGCGTGCGAGACAGAGGCACCCACACCCACACACACACACGCACAGGGGCTCCAGGCTCACGAAAGAGACACACACACACACGAAAGAGAGAGAGCGCGAGCGAGCGAGCGAGGGAGGGCTAGACGCATAAGGTAGAAAAGGCTTGTTTTTGTTTTCAGTTCTGTTTACAGCGATCGGTTTATAGTGTGCATTGTTGCAATGCTACTTTTCTTAGTGGTTTATTAAATTACAGATTTTTCAAATATTATTTTTTTTCCCTGTGCTTAAAACTCATTAAAAAGAAGTGTTTTTAGCGAGCGGTTCCTAGCACTATAGCCCAAACTATTGCAGTGTTAGTTTTCTCTGTTGTTCAAGGTTTTCTCAGTGTTATTCAATGTTTTTACATTTAGTTTACTATTACGCTGTGCATTCTATGGTATAGTTAACTGTATTTGTGCTTAAAAATCTTTAAAAAAAATATATTTACATACAGTTCGTATGGTCTGGAACGGATTAATTGTACTTACATACAATACTATGGGGGAAATTAGTTCGGTTCACGACCAAATCGGTTTACAACCAGAGTTTTGGAACAAAGTATGGTTGTGAACTGAGGTTCCACTGTACAATTTTTATTCATACCTTTATTGAAAAGACACAAAATGCAAGTAAATATTTGGATTTGGAACGAAATAAATCAGAACCTAGTAAAATTCTTACATAAAATGAATACACAAATAATGCTGTTAATGAGAGGGTTGAACCTGATGCCCTGATAGCAATTGTTCAATATTAGGCTTCAAATTAGTGAGGTATAGTCTTAAATCTCCATGTCCAATGATTTGCAATCGATTTCTTTTTTTCGTAAGAAGATTGGTAACCGCGCTAAAACCCCTTTCCACGAGGTATGAAGATGGAAAAGCTATCAAAAACTTTCGTGCAATAGTCCATAATGCAGGATAAGCAACAGGCATATCTTTCTGAAGCCAGAACTGCTGATATCCCTGTCTGAACTGCACCTTAAGTTCTTCGTTAGTGTTTATTCCGATCAGTTCTTCTTGTAATATGACATCCGATTCTTCAATGTCACCGTATGGATTGATAATCCACTGTGGTATTTCCATAGTCAAAACATCCTCAAACCTGGTTTTAAAGTCTGTGTGAAGGACATTTAAATGTTGAACGTAGACCAAAACGTCATCGTCCTGGATGTTTATCATTGAAAAGTTGGGGAACTGGGAAAATTCGCGCCTTCCAATGTTTTGCTTCATTAGATTCTTTCTGGCAAGAAAAGCTGCTATGATGGACTTTGTTTTTATTAAATTCAGACTGTCACCCTGTAACTGCAAGTTAACCTCATTACATTTAGTAAACAAATCTGTTAAATAAGCAATGTCTGGTTTCCATTTGATTACATTTTCTTTCAAAATAGGATCTGTAGCATCCAAAAACTCTAAAACGGTCTCAAGAAGTAGCCCTTGTCTTCTCAAAACTCAGAAAACTAATGAACAGTGTTTGTCTCTAACACTCTTATTTATAATAGATGAATCAAACAAGTCCGAGCAAAGCTTTGGTACAAGTGTTACTCACTGCGCGTACGCGTGCGATGCATTGCTGCTGATATAAAAAACTTGTGTCCGCTCATGTGGACCACCATTTACATCTCGTACACCCCCAATTTTTTTTCTCGCTGACATAGACCCCCTGCAAGTCAAAATCGACCCCTGGGGGTCCATATAGACCACGTTGGGAATCAGAGCTTTACATTTACAAAGCATTTCAATAAGTAGGGGGGAGCAATTCAGTCACCACTAATGTGCAGCCCCCACCTGCATGATGCGTAGGCAGCCATTTTTGCACCAGTAGTACTCTCACCATACATTAGCTGTTAGGTGGTGAAGTGGTGAGAGAGACCGGCGATGAGTAGGGGGGCCAGAATGCCTAGGCCGTGGTGGTCAATTTAGCCCGGACATTGGGATACACCACCCTATTCTTTATCAAGGATCTTTTATGACCACAGAGAATTCAGGACCTCTGTTTTAAGTATCATCTGAAGGACAGCACAGCATAGTGTCCCTGTCACTGCACTGGTGGCATTGGGATGTACAGTCAGACCACAGGGAAAGAGCCCCCTACTGGCCTCACCAGCAGCAACCCAAACTTTTCCTAGATGGTCTCCCATCCAAGTACTGGCCGGGCCTGAATATGCTTAGCTTCAGGTGGGTGACCTCTTCTGAAGTGCAGGTGGTATGGCTGCTGCCAATATAACAATTGTGTTGTCAATGACTCAACTGATTATTGCTGCTATTATTATTTTATTATTATCATTAAAGGTTACGTTTGCTAAGGTAGGAGTTTGTGTTCAGGGAGGCAAAGGATATAAGTGTCCCACAAGGAGTGCAGAGAGGCCAACCGCTTACCCAGCCGGCAGCCACACTACCAGGACCCGTGGCCTGGATAAATTGCTGAGGAGAACCTACTTATAATAATAATAATAATAATACATTTTATTTATATAGCGCCATTCCCATTCTGAAGGTACTTCACAGAGTTTAAGAAAGAACGGCAGGGTATACAGTATATAGCAATGTACTAAACCAGATCTACCGTATTTACTCGTGTACCATGCGCCCTCCTGTAAGACTCACACCCTAATTTTTACTAAGAAAATTGCGAAAATCGTTTTGCCCCGTGTACGATGCGCGTTGTGATTGAGCAAGCGAGCGAGAGAGAGAGCGTGAGTGCGCGAGCAAGCGACCGAGAGAGCGAGCACAAGTGCGCGAGCGAGAGAGAGAGCGCAAGTGTGCGAGCAAGCGACTGAGAGAGGGAGCGCGAGTGTGCGAGTAAGCGAGCGATAGAGAGAGTGCAAGTGTGTGAGCAAGCGAGCGAGAGAGAGAGCGCGAGTGCATGAGCAAGCGAGCGAGAGAGAGAGCACGAGTGCATGAGCAAGCGAGCGAGAGAGAGAGGGCGAGCAAGCAGAAGTAAACATTACAGAATTACATTTCCTCATGTATGACGCGCACCTGATTTTCTAATGCTAATTTTCGGGAAAAAATGTGCGTGCGGTACACGCGAAAATACGGTATATTACTAAACGAAGGTTGTATATATGCACGGATGCTAGAGGCCAGAAACAAGTTGTCACCATCAGGGAACTAGGTGGCGTCAAAAGCGCACGCGCACAGCGCCTCAGCGCCCCAGAGTCAAACCCACCGGCTTCCCAGAGTCAGTAGGTGGCGCCCAAACAACACAACACAACCTATATTATGTGCAAAGAATATTGACGTTGACCGGATAAATAACCAAGTGATTGGATTGCTTCCTGGAGAAACCCGAGTCTTTCTAAGTACTGACAGTGTTGATTCTGAAGATGAAAGTGAGCATCTTAATTTCCCATTAGAATATTTAAACACTATTACCCCGGCCGGATTACCACAACGCAATCTTAACCTTAAAAGTAGGGACAATAGTCATGCTATTAACTCTTTCAGAGCTGATGTTGACTTTTGTCAAAATTCAGGAGTAGAGGACAATAATCAGCTATAAACTGCAACAAAACTCACCCTTATGTTTTAGTTTGACTCTCTTTGCTAGAAGGAAAGTTACATAGCCTTGATGATTGAATCTCGATTCCCTACGCGTGCATGAGTAGCGAAGAGTATACAACCTCTAAAATGGCACCAACATCTAGTGAGAGACCAAAGCGAATGTGCAAAGCAAAATACTCCATGGACGTTTTACGTAATTTTGTTGAATAGGTCTCTGAACTGTTGGACTCCGAGTTTGATGAAAGTGATCTGGGGATGGATATCAAAAATGAAAGTGAGGTACCAGCATCATCTTGATTGGTCCCCAGCTGATCATGGATCGTGTAGCTGATGCACCTACAGCAGCGTTTGCCTGGGAGGACCACCACTTATGATGACAAGAGGTACAAACCTTATTGCATCACACTGCAGCCGTCACCACCAGACACCTGCTGTGCGAAGACAGCCGGGCAGCAGGCCCACCGTGCATTCCTGTTGACTAACGAGGTGCCACTGCCGCCAAAGATGCTGAACATGTGCCAACAGCAGCCATAGCACATAGCAACTGACGTTTTATGTTGACTTATGTGTGAGACCATTGCTTTGTGTGCTTTCCAGAAAACTTGAGTTTTTTGGAAAAAATATTCAGCCCTCAAAGAGTTAAGAAACCTTAATACAAAGCAAGGTTTATGAAACGGTACACGGTTGGTCATTAACAGCATGAGAGAAAATCTTATTGAGGCACAAGTGCTTACGGGATCCCATACTGACAATCCTCTTTTGATTCCCAGAATTGACCTTACAAAGTTCTCACATGGAATTACCTTTTAAACTTAAACGACGCCAGTTTCCCAATAAGGCTCCATTTGCCATGACGATCAACAAATCCCAAGGACAAACCCTGGACAAAGTAGGGATTTACTTGTCTGAGCCTGTATTTGGACACGGACAACTTTATGTTGCCTTTTCAAGAGTCCGGCGTTCGTGTGACGTTAAAGTGAAGGTGTTAGCTACTCCATACCAGGGAGAGCTGATTTAAGGACAGGAAACCATCTTTGCCAAAAAAAATGTTGTTTATAAGGAAATTTTTGATTAACTATTTTGAATTTACCATTTTGTGAATTTTTTGTTTCCAATTTACTTCATTTAAACCTTTGCACTCCGATATTTTTTTTACTTATGAGTGCAACAACTCAAAGACATTGTTGCACAATTAAATTTCAATTTTAGTTTTAAGAAATTGGTTAATTTTAGTACAAATATATTTATTTATTTAATTAAATGAAAACTTTCCCAGGACGCTCCCACCCTCCATGATTTTTCATCCCTCCAAAGATCGGAGGGAACAGAAACTGATTGCCATTGTTGGATTTGCGATTCTTTAGACCAGGGGTCCTCAATCCCAGTCCTGGAGGGCCGCAGTGGCTGCAGGTTTTTGTTCTAACCCGGTTGCTTAATTAGAAAGCAATTCTTGCCAATAATTTAATGTCATGGCTTGTTAGTGCTTTAACTCTGCCATGTCAAGTCATTCTCATATCCTAGATTTTCTTCCCCTTTCTAAGGATATCATCCAAATGATTTGAAGGCTAAAATGGACGAGCAATTCTCTGTCCTTCACTTTTCTTCCTAGTATTTAATTAAACCCAATAGTGCATGATAAATACACACAGAGGTGTAAATGGTAAGAAGCTAAATGGAGAAATGCTGCTCTCTTTTGTCATTTGCATGTTATTGCTAATTAGGAGCAATTAAAAACCAAGAATGCAGCTGCTTAAAAACAAAATACGCAATAAGGGTTCAAAACCTTAATGAGCGAGACAACTGAAGTGAAGCAGAAGTGTTACTTGAGCAATAAGTGCTTCTTATTAAGTGACTGGGTTGGAGCAAAAACCTGCAGCCACTGCGGCCCTCCAGGACTGGGATTGAGGACCCCTGCTTTAGAGAATCGGGGGTTTACTGGTAAATAAATAAAGAAGATTACGACAGGAAATTCAGAGAAAAAGCATAACAGACAACATAATTAATGGTCTCGCACACACACACACACACACATACAAGTTACATGAGCATCTTGACGTGGAAGTAAACTGAGAGAAGGGTAATAAAGTCAAGTAGAGCTAAACGCCTTCCTGAACAGATGTGTTTTGAGTTGTTTTTTCAAAGAATTCATGGAGTCAGCTGAGCTCATTAATTTCGGTTGGTCATTCCAGAGTCTGGGCACTCGCTATACAGCTGAAGGCCCTGCTGTCACCCATGGAGTGTAGATTAGTGTGGGGCACAACAAGATTACCAGAATCAGAGGACCTTAGTGGGCAGACAGGCACATACTGATGTAGTTTGGCACGAGGTCGTTTAACTCTTTCAGGGCTGATGTCGACTTTTGTCAAAAGGAGGAGTTGACGATAGTAATTGACTGTAAACTGTGACAAAATCAACCGTTATGTTTTAGTTGGACTCTCGTTGCTAGAAGGAAAGTTAGATTCATTGGTATTCACCGAGATTTCCTACACTCGCATGAGTAGCAAGGCGCAAACAACGGCAAAAATGGCACTGACATCTGGCGAGAGGTCAAAGCGAATGCATAAAGCAAAACACTCCGTGGACGACGTTTTGACTATTATCTCTGAACTGGACTATGACTTGTCGGAATCAGATTTTGATACAAGTGATTGAAAACGAATATGAGGTTCCAGCTTCAGCTGATTGGTCCCCAGCTAATCGTTGTACTGACAATGTTCGCCAGGGAGGACTGCCACTTAACAATGATAAGAGGTAGAAACCAGATTGCAATGCACAGCGACTTTGTCCCAGCCACGCAAAGACAGCCTGCCGCACATTCTTGCCAAACTGGCAGCCACAGCATGCAGCAGCAGATGTTTAATGTTGATTTCTGTGTGAAACCATTGCTTTTCAGAAACAGTTTTTTCGAAAAAATATTCAGTCCTCAAAGAGTTAAAGCTTTGTAGGTTATTAGTAGGATTTTATATTCGATTCTGTAAGACACAGGGAGCCAGTGAAGACGGAGCAGGATGGGTGTGATGTGCTTGCTGCTGCTGGTTTGTGTCAGGACTCTTGCAGCTGAGTTTTGAATCAACTGGAGCTGTGATAGAAGATTAGAAGGGGCACCTGCCAGCAGCGAGTTACAATAATTGATGCAGGATGTGATAAAAGCAGGGACAAGTTTCTCAGCGTTAGAAAAGGAGAGGAAGGAGCGAACAGGGGATATGTTACGAAGGTGAAAGTAAGAAAGTTTCTTAATGTGATTTATGTGAGTGGAATAAGAAAAGGAGGAATCAAAAATGACACCGAGATTCTTTGCAGTAGAGGCAGGTCTGATGAGATCACCGTGAAGATGGACTGGGAAGGAGCTCATTTTATTAAGTTGCACTTTATTAAGTTATACCAAGCCGTACCTCTGACAAATAATATCACCCCCTCCCAATCGACAGTTAAACGCAAGCAAATAAAATCAGATATGTAAAACAAGTGCAGAAATATATTACATAAAACACAATGGCAAATGCAATAATACAAATCCCCGACATAAAATATATCTATTGTCGCATGCGGCTGGGGGTGGAGCCCAGCGGGGACGCCCAGGAGGACCTGAGGAGGGCTTGTGCCTCCTCCAGACCACGAGGGGGCGACCACCCTGGTTGTGTTGGGGGCTACGGGTAGAGGGCTTGGAAGCCCAACCCTGTAGGGGCCCGTGGCCACCGCCAGGCGGCGCCCCGGTGCCTGAAGAACCCTGGACCTCAGCACTTCCGCCACACCAGGAAGTGCTGGGGGGAAGAGGACTGGACACACCCCCATGTGGCAGAAGTGCCGGCTGCGCACCCGGAAGCCCTCCGGGTGTCCCCAGTCCTCTACCCCCAGCAATTCCTGGTGTGTCCAGGGTTCTTCAGGCACCAGGGCGCCGCCTGGCGGTGGCCACAGGCCCCTACAGGGCTGGGCTTCCAAGCCCTCTACCTGTGGCCCCCAACACAACCAGGGTGGTCGCCCCCTCGTGGTCAGAAGGAGGCACAAGCCCTCCTCTGGTCCTCTTGGGCGTCCCGGCTGGGCTCCACCCCCAGCCGCATGCGACACTGTATATATTTCTCCACCATACCAACAAAATGAAATCACCACATATACAATAACGAAACTGCCCTTGCCCCTGCACACGTATAAGAAACATCCATCCATTATCCAACCCGCTATATCCTAACTACAGGGTCACGGGGGTCTGCTGGAGCCAATCCCAGCCAACACAGGGCGCAAGGCAGGAAACAAACCCCGGGCAGGGCGCACACACAAACACACATTAGGGACAATTTAGGATCACCAATGCACCTAACCTGCATGTCTTTGGACTGTGGGAGGAAGCCGGAGCAGACACGGGGAGAACATGCAAACTCCACGCCGGGAGGACCCGTGAAGTGAACCCAGGTCTCCTTACTGCAAGGCAGTAGCACTACCCACTGCGCCACCGTGCCACCCACAGTGATATATGATTTTCATAATTTTGGTTCTGTGCACAACCACAATGGATTTGAAGCGAAGCAATCAAGATGTGACTGAAGTGTAGACTTACAGTTTTAATTCAAGACGTTTAACACCTTGAGCCATTTAGAAAAGACCGCCATTTTTATCCATGGCCCCCCCCATTTTCCTGTGGGAGGAAACCGGAGCAGACACGGGGAGAACATGCAAACTCCACGCAGGGAGGACCCGGGAAGTGAACCCACGTCTCCTTACTGCGAGGCAGCAGCGCTACCCACTGCGCCACCGTGCCACCCCTTTCCAGAATAGCAGCCATTATAAAAGTTGGGATCACCTTGATTGTCTCCCAAAGTTTCAAACACTCCGGGTAAATAACTGTCCAAAATACTGATGGCTGTTCAAAATGATTGTGTTTGAGTCTCCTGAATAAAATCTTACCGTGCTTCCTTGGCGATGGTGGAAAATAATGTCCAACCCCGGGGTTTCTGGCGATGAATGTATTGTAGTAAATCCGGCTGAATGAGAAGCAAACTGGGAAAAAGGCGTGATTTAAATAGAGGCAGAAAATGATGATCGGATGTTGTTAGGTAAAAAATCTCCGTCTCTCTCCTCTTCCTCTTCTGTCCCACCTTACCGTTTAAATAATAACGAGCCGGATGTAACTGGCAAAACTCCGGTACTGACGCTTCCAGGGGTCGCTGCCTCCCCGCAACATCCTTCCCCGTTTCTCATTAGGGGGACGACATTTAAACAAACACATAGTAGTTTAAATGGGGTGCTGTGACGAGACGCGACGAGACGTGACTGGGTACAAACACCATAAACAACAATACTTATGTGGCCCCCGCTACTGGTATTTGAAGCCAAGGTAGCCAGCCTCAGCCATTGTTAAGGTAACTTCTAGTTTTGAGTTTGAGGTTATCAAGTGCACTTGCGTCTGTGATGAGAATGAGAATCAGTTTGTGTTAAACAGGTAAGTATTTTGGGGTATACCTGCGGATTTAGGCATTTCCACTACTAAGTTGTCCACCAATATGAAAGGAACCCTAGACGTTAAAGGGCCTTCACGATTTTCATTTGAAATGCCAACAGTTCAGTCCTTTATCTTCTTTGTGTTTGTGCCGCCCTGCACCTTGGCTGAATTTGTCCACGACTTCCCTTTGTCACATTTTTTTATCAGCCTTGACTAATTTATGCCTCTCTCGATTAAATAGACGCCTGCTGTTAGTTTGTTTTTGTGTTGGAGTGGCAGCGGGTACAAACACTACACTGCATCAGAAACCATAAAAACAGCCAATGCTTGTTATATCAAGTTAAGTTTCTTAATTCTTCTCCACTTAGGGAGTCGAGACTGCCAAAAAAACAGGGCCTGTTAAAAGCCCACTGAGGAAATCCTTGTATGATTTTGGGCTCTGCTGTACAAGAAAGATTGTTGTTATGTTGAAAAACAAGGTTTGCAGTCGTGAGGCAGCAAAAAAACGTCAACCTTACTTTCTTCAGTTAAGACAAATCTTTCCTTTAATTTCCCATTTGCTTCCTGTGTTCTGTGGTAAAAGATGTCTGGCTTTGTGGACGTACCTTAAAATGGATTTTTCCATAATTATAACCATGTCTTCTGCTTGTCAGCTTCAGATAAGCTCAGAGCTTTACTTGCCTCAAGTCATTTGCTTCGAATCAGGAACTACCCGAGACCGCCAGAGCCTTGTGGTGTTGTTGTCTTTCGTCCAACTTTAGCTCCTATTGCAGCACTGCCAAAAAAGAAAACACAAAAAAACGCCAATCTGCCTCTCTTTTTAAAATATGCCTTTGACAATGTTCTGTCTGCTATGTTTTTAAAGATTTGGGACATGTATTTCTTAATATATAACATTTATTCAGTAGTCATCACTGAGCCAGACTTTAAGACAGGTGATGTTAAAATTGAGCAATGCCTACACTTAAAAAAAGGATTTCTTAAACAAACTTAATTCATTCATGGACAGTGGCTCTACACAATTTGACTTCAGTTTGATATCAGCCTATTTAATCGAAGCAGCACTTCTCCCTCTACAATATCCAATTCACTCAGCACCAGTCGTAGCCTTCATTTACATAATCTTACTGAGTCGGAGGCAGTCGATCGCACGCTCCTGTGAAGCCGGGCAGCTCACTCCAACTAGTCTGTCATTCGCTCCAACTTGATTTTGGGGCTCTGTGTGCATGAGAGCTGACAACCAATGAGTGCTCAATCTTGAAGTTCAGTCTATATAATGCAGTGACCAGGGATAAGGAACGAGGATGTTTTGGACCTCACAAACAGAAGAGAAGCTCATCTGTCAGATCTCTTGTGTTTTACATACCACAACAGAATGGAAAAAGGAAATAAAGAACCGAGACTGTGGCTGAACTCGCTATACCTGTTAACCCTTCATACGGTGCCGGTCCGATCAAAAAGGGACAAGCACAAACGCACAGGAAGGTTGGCACCTAGTTGGTAAATGTGACATGCCCAGTGATTTTCAGTCATCTAAACTTGTATGGTGTGGCGATGAGATCAGCAACTGTAGTTGACAAATCAGACAACTAGAAGTCATGTAATGTAACATTAGCTTTCATAACATTTTTTTCTTTTTGAGTTGTCAGTGAAAGAAGATAGATACAGTGGGATGTAAAAGTTTGGGCAACCTTGTTAATAGTCATTGTTTTCCTTTATAAATCGTTGGTTGTTACGATAAAAAATGTCAGTTAAATATATCATATAGGAGACACACACAGTGATATTTGAGAAGTGAAATGAAGTTTATTGGATTTACAGAAAGTGTGCAATAATTGTTCAAACAAAATCAGGCAGGTGCATAAATTTGGGCACCACAAAAAAGAAATGAAATCAATATTTAGTAGATCCGCCTTTTGCAGAAATTACAGCCTCTAAACGCTTCCTGTAGGTTCCAATGAGAGTCTGGATTGCGGTTGAAGGTATTTTGGACCATTCCTCTTTACAAAACATCTCTAGTTCATTCAGGTTTGATGGCTTCTGAGCATGGACAGCTCTCTTTAACTCACACCACAGATTTTCAATTCTGTTCAGGTCTGGGGACTGAGATGGCCATTCCAGAACGTTGTACTTGTTCCTCTGCATGAATGCCTTAGTGGATTTTGAGCAGTGTTTCGGGTCGTTGT